>VWZN01011566.1:36225-62065 GCA_013396955.1 Regulus satrapa | reverse complement strand
TGCCCAGGCTCCCCAAGGGATGGACACAGCCCTGAGGCTGCCAGAGCTCCAGGAGCCTTTGGACAGTGCTGCCAGGGGTGCCCAGGGATTGTTGGGGTGTCTGTGCAGGGCCGGGGTTGGATTCAATCCCTGTGGGCCCTTTCCAGCTCAGGATATTCCACGATCCTGTGATTCAAACATTCTCTCCTTTCCTCCGCAGCGGTTCTCTATTTCCTGCTCCAAGTCAGCTTCCTGGTAGACGAAGGAGTGTCCCCGGTTCTTCTGCAGCTGTTGTCTTGTGCTCTGTGTGGCAGCAAAGTGCTGTCTGTGGCTTCATCCTCTGGAGCTTCGAGCACCTCTTCCACCTCTGCTCCTGCAGCATCTGGCTCCGGGCAGGCAGCAGCACAGAGCAAATCCTCCACCAAAAAGAGCAAGAAGGAGGAAAAGGAGAAGGAGCGAGAGGGTGAGGGGCAGCTGTGCCTTGTCTTGTAGTTTTAGGGAGCAAGTCTGCTCCCCAAAGCCTTTCTTACTCTGTTTAGGAAGGACTGGGTGATAAAACCTGCTGTTGGGACAGGCTCGTGGCTCGTGGCAAGGGCACCCACAGCCACAATCAGGAGAGAGGAGCAGTTTTCCCGTGTCTAGATGGGACTAAGGTGAAGCAGTGTGTCCTAAGAGCTGGGCTAAAATCCCGTGCTGAGGACATCCCAAACCCGCTGTGTTTATTGCCTTGAGTGGGTTTGAAGTTGTCTAATGGTGTTACCTAATCTAGTGATGAAGCAGCTTCCACTTAACTGTCCTGGGTTGTAGGAGGCTGAAATGCTCATGAGGATTAAAACAAATCCTGGGGATGCACACCCAGTTAGCTCTGCTCTGCAGTGATTGTGTTCAGACTTGTTTCCTCTGGCTGCCTTGGAAGCTCTGCTGGAGCCAGGGCTGCTGCTTAATGAACATCTACAGTCCTGGGAAAGTAATTAAGCTTCCCTATAAAAGTCACGGGCATAAATTCTCTCTTGGCTTTTCTTCAAGGAAACCGCTTTGGCTTTCACCATCAGATGGTTCTCTGTGAGTCTTTTCATTGCCTCATGGTCAATCCTTTTCTTTTTATCAGGATGCGTAGCACATTTCTCACGTCCTCACTGGCAAGTTTTCCTGCAGGTTTTTTCCTGTTAGTCAGGAGTACGAGGTTATATTTTTGAAAAAGACAGCAATGTTAAACTTTCTTGTTGCCTGAAACATAATAATTTGTCCCCATTGTCCTGACTCTTTGAAACAGGAGAGTGACCTGCCTGTGAGGTGCTGCATTTATCTTCTCCCTAAAGCCTTCCCTGTGTCCCTAGGTGAGGGTTCAGGCAGTCAGGAGGACCAGCTGTGCACAGCTCTGGTGAACCAACTGAACAAGTTTGCTGACAAGGAGACCCTGATCCAGTTCCTGCGCTGCTTCCTGCTGGAATCCAATTCCTCCTCGGTGAGGTGGCAGGCCCACTGCCTGGCCCTGCACATCTACAGGTGAGCCCGGGGCTGGGTCAGTGCCTCTCTCTGAAGGACACTGCAGCCTGCAGGTGTTGGCCCCCTCTGGAATTGCCCTCACTGGTTTGCAGTTACTGGGGCTGGAGGTGGAAGTTGAGACTTATCCATGATCGATCTCAGTTGTCATCTGCAAGGAGCATTTTATTTCTGTCTGCAAAATCTGATTTCTGTCATGACCAGGAGCAGGTGTTTGTGTGCAAATTGAATTTCTGAGGCAGATCCAGACTCACACCAGGAAAGGTGTGGGGAAAAGAGCACTTTCAGTGCTGGATACCTTCAGAGCTCTGTTCAGTTGTTGCTGTTTTTCTTTTGGAGTGCTGGAAAACAGCTGGGTTCAAGGGATGGTGGGATTTAATTCTGTGCACTCTGCACAGTGGTGGTTTCCCAGTTTGGTGGACTGGAGTTTATGTTCTCCTCCTGCACAAGATCTGTGCTGTCTTCAGCAGCCTGATTGTCTGTAATGCACTCAACAGGAGCTCCAACAAGTCCCAGCAGGAGTTACTGCTGGATCTCATGTGGTCCATCTGGCCAGAACTCCCAGCCTATGGAAGAAAGGCTGCCCAGTTTGTAGATCTCCTGGGATACTTCTCCCTGAAAACACAGCAGACTGAGAAAAAGGTACAGTGACATTCCAGAAGGGAGGTACAGCCACCCAGGTGCTCATTTATTTTCTGACATATTTTCTGTCAGAAGAGCTTCCAGTGGAATTTTTTTGTGTTCCTAGAACTTTAACGTTAAAAAAGCAAGATCCCTAAAAAATTTGGAAGTGTGGATTTTTGTTACATTGCTTTGGGGGTGAAATTGTGCTGGTGAGTTGGGTTTGGGGTTTTTTGAAAAAAATACTTGTTTTCCACTGGAGGCTTTTGTGGATCTGGCAGCTCCAGTTTATAGATTTTTTGATATTGCAACTCCTAGGAATCTCTTGTAACCATGATTTTTGAACAAAGGAAGTGGTGGCCTCTTTTAGGGGGTCAGTGGGATTAGGAACAAATAATTTAGACCCACTGATACGTGCATGAGTATGTTGTAAAAGTGGGGAAAGCTGTACAGATCTTGGCAGGCATTTGCAGGGATTGACTGACAAACAGCACTTACTGTGTAAATCTCAAATTTTAGGATCGATTACAGTCCTGGGTAATGATTTAAACACATAAATTCCTGTGAGTGTGGTGTGTGCCTCTTCCGGGGGACCTGGAACACCACAAGATGAGGGATATTTGTGTAGCATTGTTTAAAGACTGCTTTTTCCTGGTTGTATTTCAGCTGAAGGAATATTCCCAAAAGGCCGTGGAGATCCTCAGGACTCAAAACCACATTCTCACCAACCACCCCAACTCCAACATCTACAAGTGAGTCACTTCTGCCTTTGATCCATGTTACTGCAGGGCTTTCCAGCTGAGCTCCATCCCTGGGGGGAATCCCCAGCTCTGCTGCTGGCAGGGTGGTGGGGATGGGCCCCGCTGATGTTCTGTGCCTGCTGGGCTTGGGAGAGCAGCAGAATCCTCTCTGCCAGATGGAAACATGACATTGTGCCCTACCAGCAGAGCTTGGCTTGAGCTCTTCTGCTTTCACTGTCAGGAAGTGTTGTAAAATCTTAGGCCCAGCTGCAGAGCAGAGCTTTGCAGTTTCAAGTTGTCCGAGTTGTGTTCTGGGTCCCACCTTGGCTGTTGATAATTACAGTAAAAATGCTGCTTAGTTAAAACCTGTTATTTCCAGTGTGGTTTACATTGTAACAGTTCTGTTACACATTGGGACTGAGGACTGGGGGAAATTCAAGTGATTCTAGTTGAATTGCCTGGATTTAAAGCAGCAGCTGCCCAGGTCCATGTGTCAGTGCTGTTCCCTCATTCCAGCACGTTGTCTGGGCTCGTGGAATTCGATGGCTACTACCTGGAGAGTGATCCTTGCCTTGTCTGCAACAACCCCGAGGTGCCCTTCTGTGTAAGTAACCCTGGAATCACACAATCCTGAGTTGGAAAGGGCCCACCAAGATCAAATCCATCCCCTGGCCCTGTACAGACACCCCAACAACCCCACCCTGGGCACCCCTGGCAGCGCTGTCCAAAGGCTCCTGGAGCTCTGCCAGCCCCGGGGCTGTGCCCATTCCCTGGGGAGCCTGGGCAGGGCCGGCCCCCTCTGGGGAAGACCCTTTGCCTGATCTCCAGCCTGACCCGCCCCTGGCCCAGCTGCTCTGCAGGCCAGTAACTGCTGTTATTAAATCCTTTCCAGTGGTGGGGATCCCAGCCCTTTGCAGGAGTGGTTTCCTGTGTCCCTGAGGTTTTTGGGATGCCCTCAGACAGGCAGTGAGTCCTCGCTTTGTCTCCCCAGTACATCAAGCTCTCGTCCATCAAAGTGGACACGCGCTACACGACCACGCAGCAGGTGGTGAAGCTCATTGGCAGCCACACCATCAGCAAGGTGACAGTGAAGATTGGAGACCTGAAACGAACCAAGATGGTGCGAACCATCAACCTCTACTACAACAACAGGACGGTGCAGGCCATCGTGGAGCTGAAGAACAAGTATGTTCATCAGGTTTTGTGTGCAGTCTCTGAATTTGGTTCGTTCCCTTGGCTTCTTGTTTTTCCTCAAGGTTCTTCCTTAGACTGTTACTCATCAGTCTCAGCCCACGTCGGGTGGGATTGTTCTGAATCCCATACAATTGTGGAAGCAAAGATCCGGATTTCCTCTGAGGCTTGAAAAATGTCTGTAAAATGTGAGGATTCCAACTTTGTCCAGGCTCGCTTTTAAGCACCTGACTTAATTGTGTAGGAACCAGTAGTAATAGCGAGAGCACTTCATGGGTAGTTTGACTCCAAAAGGGATTTGGACTTTGCAGCATGTCCAGGAATGCTGAAAGCATTAACACTGTTTGTTTGAAGCCATAGAGTAGAATTAAAATTAGAAGTTGGATGGTCTCATTCTCGGCTCTGCTTTACCTACCAGAAATGGCTCCTTTTCAACACACTGCTCAGTCTGGAGCCAGTCCTGCTTATGTGCTTCCCCTTCTTACTTCTTGAGATGTTCTCACCAGAATCAGATCTCTCTGGCTTAGGGATTAATCTGTGCCCGCCGCTTATTGCTTATTTGAAGTCCTAATCCTCTGTGACATCACAAGTGGCTGCTGTGGAGAGGATTATGATGTCACAAAGAGAGGATTCTGACTTCAGGTTGAGAATAAGCAGTGGGAGCAGATGAGATCTTTAAGAAATAAATATCCTGTTTTCATGCAAATGTCCTTACTAATAAAAAAATGGAGGTGAAAATCCCTAGAAAATGTCTGTAGAATTAAAGTTTTTCCATGAGGCATCAACAGCTCTTTAATCCCAAACAGTCTCTCTCTATGAAGAGGATAAAGGCTTAAAATGTATTTCTGGCTACATATCATGTCAATACAGAAGCTAAGGAAACGAATCCTAGAACTGCTCTCCATTCATCCCAGTTAAAGGAGATTTGGAGCCGAGACGGTTGCATTTGGCTTCTCCTCGCACGTGGGCGGGGAGGGGAACTTCCCTCTGGAAAACCTTCCTTTCCCTTCCTCCCTCCTCCAGGCCCGCACGCTGGCACAAGGCCAAGAAGGTGCAGCTGACACCTGGGCAGACAGAGGTGAAGATCGATCTGCCCCTGCCCATCGTGGCCTCCAACCTGATGATCGAGTTCGCCGACTTCTATGAGAACTACCAGGCCTCGACCGAGACGCTGCAGTGCCCGCGCTGCAGCGCCTCAGTGCCCGCCAACCCCGGCGTCTGCGGCAACTGCGGCGAGAACGTCTACCAGTGCCACAAGTGCAGGTCAGGGTGTGCCCCCAGAGCCGCTGTGTGTGCCCCCAGAGCCGCTGTGTGCCCCCAGAGCCACTGTGTGCGCCCTCAGCGTCACTGTGTGTGCCCCCAGAGTCACTGTGTGCCCCCAGAGCCACTGTGTGTGCCCCCAGAGTTACTGTGTGTGCCCCCAGAGTTACTGTGTGTGCCCCCAGAGTTACTGTGTGTGCCCCCAGAGTTACTGTGTGTGCCCCCAGAGTTACTGTGTGTGCCCCCAGAGTTACTGTGTGTGCCCCCAGAGTTACTGTGTGTGCCCCCAGAGTTACTGTGTGTGCCCCCAGAGTTACTGTGTGTGCCCCCAGAGTTACTGTGTGTGCCCCCAGAGTCGCTGTGTGTGCCCTCAGAGTCACTGTGTGTGCCCCTAGAACATCTGCCAGTGCCACAAGTGCAGGTCTGTGGGTGTTCCCACAGTCTGGGGTGTCCCCAGACTGTGCAGCAGTGCCACAAGTGCAGGTATGTGTCCCCCAGAGCCCCCCTGGGTGCCCCACACCCCCTGCTATGTAAATCCCCCATTCTAGTTAATACAAGCACACAATCAAATTAGTGGGGAAGTATAAAACAGGCTTACAGGGATTTAATGTAATGCAGGCTAACAAAGGGAGCCTGGGAGCACAATTCTCAGCGAGCTGAAGTTTTCACATCAAGCCCTCGAAGTTCACACCACAGAATTCCCCGGAGCAGGTTATTTTTGGCCTGCCTGGGCTGGAGACTGGAGTTCAGCTGTGGGATTGCGGGGCTTCCCCCAGGATCTCTGGCTGGGGCTGGACAGACAGTTCTATTCATGGCTTTTGTTGTGCTCTCCTCATTGAGAGCAGGCTCAGGGGTAATTTACTGTGTGCTATTCACACTTCCACTACAGCCTTAGAAATCCTTCTCTTTTGTCACTTCTGTCTCCTTATCTGATATCTCTTTCCCCTTATTGTTGTCCCATATTCCTCTCTAATTCTCATGGGATTCGAGGTGTTTAGCAGGCTCTTTCCTGGTGATTGAACATCCCTTCTTGGAGTTCTGGGAGCTGTAAATCACTTCTGTCCACTGCCTTGGTCTGCCAGGGGGTGAGAAGTGCTGCAGTCAGTCTCACTGTAAAGCCTAGACCCTACAAACCAGAACAGTTCCTTTATCTGTGTTCTCTTCAAGGACCCAGTGCCCCAGCCTGACTTTCTACTGAGAATTGCTGTCATTAAAGTAGAATGCTTAGGAACAATTTTTGTTCCTGCTTTTTCCAGCCAGAATGTGGCACTGCTGCGAGCACATTTCTTGTTGCCTGATCTGTAGGTTTTGATTCTCAAGTATTTCCCTTCCGCCGGGGCAGTGTGGTCACTGAGATGTTTTAAAAGTCACCCAGCTCTTTTACCTGAATCCATTCAGTTTGTTTCATTGCTTGAGCTGCAGGTTTTGAGCTGCTGCCCTGCCTTTCAGGTCCATCAATTACGATGAGAAGGATCCCTTCCTGTGCAATGCCTGTGGCTTCTGTAAATACGCCCGCTTCGACTTCATGCTCTATGCCAAGCCCTGCTGCGCCGTGGACCCCATCGAGAACGAGGAGGATCGCAAAAAGGTGAGGCTGGCAGCCAGGAGATACTGGAGCTCATTGTGGGAACAGCAAAATCAGCGTTCCTTCAAGGCTTTTTACTCACTGATGCATTCCGGGTTTGTGTCTCACCCCACCAGACAAGTAACTCTTCACAGGACATCGTTGAGTGCTTCACTTATGAACTGACTGCATCTTTTTGCCTCGCTGTAGAAGGGGGTGTGTTCTGGTTATTCTGTTTGCTTCCCATCTCACCTGAGGAGCCCTGCTAATGAATGAAGAACCTCTGCCCTCTTGTGTCTTTGCCAGTGTGCTCAGTGTAGGGTATGCTCTCAGTAGTGTCACCAGAGTGCTTCTCAGGGCAGAACCAGGCTTCAGGGTCTCCATTTAGTGATTTCCCCCCCCCCAAAGAAAGGCAAAAGAGAAGACTTAGAGCTTGGTGGTTGTAGTTCTGAATAAGAAATAAGAGTTTCTTTTTATTTGCCTTTGTAGGCAGTGACAAACATCAACACTCTGCTGGACAAGGCTGACAGGGTGTACCACCAGCTGATGGGACACCGACCGCAGCTGGAGAACCTCCTGTGCAAAGTGAACGAGGCAGCCCCTGAAAAGCCCCAGGTAACGAGGGTAAGGTGGAGCTGGCACAGACCTCTAGGCAGGGATATGCTGGCCCTGACTCTGCCCAAGGCAGTGCTTGCCTCAGGTGCTGCTCTGCAGTTGTTATTTTTGTGTGGAGCCCCCATTTGTGATTGCTCTTTGCTTTCTTTCCCCTGTTCCAGGATGAGTCGGGCAGCAGCGGAGGGATCAGTTCTACCTCAGCCAGTGTGAACAGGTACATCCTGCAGTTGGCCCAGGAGTATTGTGGGGACTGCAAGAACTCCTTCGATGAACTTTCCAAAATCATCCAGGTATGTGCTTTGGATTTGGGCCAGGTGTTTAGTTTTTTAAAAACCCAATATGTTGTCGTTCTTCATTTAATGATATGGTTAACAACAGGTGATCAGCTGCATTTTCAGGGAAATAATAACAATTTCTAAAAGCTGTGTATTGGTTACTAAAATTTCAGCTAGCATGTGAAGCTGGTTTTCTCAGCAGCTACATCATGAAGAGCAATCATGAACAGATGGTTAATTAAAGAGAATTGAATTTTTGCATTTATCCAAGTGTTTGAAAACATACCAGTCTAAAAGGTGACCTACAGAAGCATTTTATAAATTAAATGCATTTCTTTATGTTCAACAAGTCACATAAACACTGGAAAACCTGCTACATCATGAATGTCCATTTGGCTGTGATATTTAAGCATATTAAATATATTTAACTCTTTCCATAAAGAAAAAATTACTCTGACTTACTCTGCCAGTATTAATAGTAATTAATAATATGGATTTGTCACATTTCCTGTGTTACATTGCATGTAGTGTAAACAGCAGGGGAGGGTAACTGCAAGTTAGGCTGATACTCCTCAGGGCTTTCCCAAGGATTTCAAGTTTGGAAACACTTGGTTAAAAACATTTCTCCACAAAATACGCCGTGAAAACAACCTGTGAACTGGGACCGGCATTGTGTGCTGGCTCACAGCTCCCGTGTTCTGTGTTCCCAGAAAGTGTTTGCCTCCCGCAAGGAGCTGCTGGAGTACGACCTGCAGCAGCGCGAGGCGGCCACCAAGTCCTCTCGCAGCTCGGCGCTGCCCACCTTCACGGCCAGCCAGTACCGCGCCCTGTCCGTGCTGGGCTGCGGCCACACCTCCTCCACCAAGTGCTACGGCTGCGCCTCGGCCGTCACCGAGCACTGCATCACCCTGCTGCGGGCCCTGGCCACCAACGGGGCCATCCGGCACATCCTGGTGGCCCAGGGCCTCATCCGAGAGCTCTTTGACTACAACCTGCGCCGCGGCGCGGCCGCCATGCGCGAGGAGGTGCGGCAGCTCATGTGCCTCCTGACCAGGTGAGAGCTGCTCTGGGGAGCCTCGTCCTTGGCAATGGTGCCTCAGGATTTGAGCTTTTTGTGTTTTTCCGCGTGTTTGTGGCCCCTGCGGTTCTTTAGGGGGTAACTCTGAACTCCGTGTACCCCGGGAGCTGCTGCTCTCCCACCTGGGGCAGACACAACAATTCCTCTGCAGGCCCGGCAATCGAGGGCACCTCACTGTCTCAGGCTCCAGAGATGGAAACAAAAGGGACCTGGGGCAGCAAATGACTTCATTACCTGCAGCTGTCATTGGAACATTAACCCCCAACGTGCAAATGAACCCAACTTATAAAAGTGTGGAACCCGTGACCCGGGGTCCATTTTTGGGTGTAGCCCCTGGGGGGATTTGTCTGCCCAAAATGTACCCGAGGGCCCTTCAGTGAGCACAAGGGCTTTTTATTGCCCGGGTTCTGCCTGGCCTCTGGTTTTAGGTAGTCCCCAAAAGGCATCAGGAAAAGCCCCCTCAGGAAGGGGAAGCTTTATAGGGTGAGTTACCTTAGAATCACAAAGTGGTCTGAGTTGGAAGGGACTTCAGAGACCACCCAGTGCCTCCTCCTGCCATGGGTGTGTCCTACACCACTAAAATGTAATCCCCAACTCCCTGTGCATTTGTTATCATCTGAGCTGAAATCCCAGGAGCTTTTGGCATTTAGTACAAGCAGAGCATAACAGTGTTGTCTTTTTTTTCTCCTGGAATCAGGGACAATCCAGAAGCCACACAGCAAATGAATGACTT
This sequence comes from Regulus satrapa, assembly GCA_013396955.1. NCBI lineage: Eukaryota > Metazoa > Chordata > Aves > Passeriformes > Regulidae > Regulus > Regulus satrapa. The sequence goes on along the minus strand of VWZN01011566.1, from coordinate 52,506 downwards.
AATCATTGGGAAGGTTTCTGCGGCTCTGAAGGGACACTGGGCAAATCCAGACTTGGTGAGAGACTCCAATGTTTTCCTGTTTCTTTGTTTTGCCCCTCTGCACTGCTGGTGTATTCTAATCATTGCATCTTTTCCCTTACAGTCTGTTTGTAAGAAAAAAAAAATTGAGTCTCTATAGGAAATGACATTAATGTCAGAGTACTGCACAAAATTTTGTGTACAGGTACATGCTGAAGTTTCCTCAGGCAGTTCCCTGTCTTGGCTTTGCTTGTACCTCTCCTGCAGGTTACCAGTCACCCCAAGTGTTCATGGGATTAAATTAACTTAGATCCATGTGTTTTGAAGCTGAGTTTATTAAAGATCAGAAGGGAGTGGGGGCACCCCCCCAGAGCTCCAACACTCTGTGTTGCAGGCGAGCAGCCTCCAGTACGAAATGCTGCTGCTGACAGACTCCATCTCCAAGGAGGACAGCTGCTGGGAGCTCCGGCTGCGCTGCGGTGAGTCCACACACCCAGCCCACAGCTTCATCCACACTGCTGTGCCCGGGGCCAGCAAAGACAGGAGGATTTCCACCTCTTAACTGCAGCTCTCCCAGGATAATGAGCATCCCTGTCTGCTTTCAGCTCTCAGCCTCTTCCTGATGGCAGTGAACATCAAGACTCCGGTGGTTGTTGAAAACATCACCCTCATGTGCCTGCGCATCCTTCAGAAGCTCATCAAGCCACCTGCTCCAACCAGCAAGAAAAACAAGGTGCTGCCTTAGAGCCTGAGCAAAGCATTGGGAATTTGCTGATTGAAGTCTGGCACACTAAACTCAGTGAGGAATTAGTTTGTGAGGAAACCAGGACTTGCTTTTCCTGGCCACTGTTCCTAGGGAAGCACAAGCCTGGTGACTCTGGTCTTTACACACTGCAAATTACAGATGACTGCTTTTTGTTTTTCACTGGGTTTTGGTGACTTTGACCACAACTGTTCAGGGTTGGCTCTTTTCCCCTCAGATCTGAGGCATGGGGAAACAGCTGCTTCAAAGCCACAGCTTGGTTATTTTGGGCAGGCTTTTGGTGCTTTCAGCAGCTTTGTAGAATCAAGTACCTAAATTTGATAGAATGAAATACTTCCACCCCGGATTTTTAAGTACATAGCTACAGTTTCTCATTAAAATAGATTGATTGACTGCTGTTGATTTTAATTTAGGATCAGATTTGCAGGAGAGAAAGTATTTTTGTGCTTTGATGTGCCTGTCTGATAATCACAGATGAATGTCAGAGATTGGTTTACTGATATTTCAGTAGGAACTGGAATATCTTTCTTAGTTCACCATTAACAGACACTGTATTACCCTGTTGCTGTCCCAGAACTGCATTTGCCTCTTCGTGGCCCAGCCCCAGTGATTCATCTCAGGAGCTGCTCTTTGGGAGCAGACTGTAGTTTTCTGAAGAATCACAGATCTTTTTTTATTTGTTAGGATGTGCCCATGGACGCTCTCACCACTGTGAAGCCTTACAGCAATGAAATCCATGCACAGGCTCAGCTGTGGCTCAAGAGGGACCCCAAAGCATCATATGAAGCTTGGAAGAAGTGCCTCCCTGCCAGAGGTAAGCCCTGTGCCTGTCACTGCTGCAGTTCTGTGCAGGAACATGTGTGGCCCCAGATTTAATAAGGAGTGTGCTGCTGTGGAGTTGTGTTGGCCTCTGTCCCACAACATCTGAGACTGTCCTCACATTTAGAGTTGTAGCACTGACTTTTCCAGGCTGAGTGCCTCGTGCCCTAAGCAGAAAACACTCTGTGCCCAAAGAGAATCAGGGACTGCAAAACATGAAACTTGTTGCTTATTTAAATTGATACCAGCCAGCTGGAAAGCTGATGGAATTCCTTGAGAGAGGCTCTGGGATTTGCATGAGCCTTGGAATTGAGCATGGCTCCACACAGGAATGAAAATGGCAGCAGAAGGGAGAATGGGAAGCACTCAGCTTCCCAGCTGGAGTTCGAGGAGTTCCAGTATGAAGACAAAAATACTCTGGCAGTTTGCAGTTCATGACTGCTGACAGTTCTCTTGGGCTCTGCTCATTACTGCAGGTGCAGATGCCAACGGGAAAACTCCCAGCAAAGCTGAGCTTCACCAGCTCTACTTGTCAGAAAAATACGTCTGGAAGTGGAAGCAGTTCATGAGTCGGCGTGGGAAGAGAACTTGTCCTCTGGATCTCAAGCTGGGGCACAACAATTGGCTGAGACAGGTAAAGGGAAAAGGCCCCGGGGCAGGGTTCAGTCCCACAGTGTGGGTGCTTTGCAGTTCCTGTGCAGGGGTGTTTGTTTGGGGAGGCTGGGACTTGCTGCCTCTAATTCCAAGTCAGGTGTGCAGCTGTGTTCCCTTAGAAATGCTGCATCAAACATTTATCTGGGGGTCTGTGGTTCTTAAACTCCTTTGATTGCCACAGTGCTCCTGCCTGCCCTATGAGGGTCCTGGACCAAAGCTTTGCTTCCTGTGTGTGTGGATTAGCAGCTCACCCCCCCCATGCACTCTTTAAACACTTGGGTGCTGAGCAGAGCAGGAATTGTCACAGAACCAAGTGTTGGGAGAACCAGAAAACTCTGCTGCCAGGTCACCAACAGCCCTGAATGTTGTGCATGTCTTGTGAGCTGTCACAAGTTCATCTGTGCCTCTCGGTCTGACCTGGCTTTTCCTGCCCCTGTGCCAGGTGCTGTTCACTCCTGCCACCCAGGCTGCCAGGCAAGCTGCCTGCACCATCGTGGAGGCCCTGGCCACCATCCCCAGCAGGAAGCAGCAGGTCCTCGATCTCCTCACCAGGTATTCCTGTGCTGCCACACCTGGCAGCTCCATGAGTATTGGTCTTCAATTCCCATCAGAATCTTTCCCTTCTTGCAGCTATTCTCACACCCCTCCCTTGTATTACCTGCACTTCAGGGGTTTTTTTGAGCTGGATTTTTAAACTCAATTAGCTGGGAGGGTGTAGATTTAGGGAGACTTGGGGTTTGCTGCCTGGTAATGTGCTCTTGCAGTCTGTACTTTTTCCAGAAGTGAGGCCAACGTTTCCCCTTTCTCTTTTAACAGCAGAATAATAGGGTGAACTCTCTTCCAACTGCTGTGACATAACCCCAGCTCATGCTGATAGCACAGTCAACTCCTTTTTGGGACAAATACTAATTTAGCCAGCAAGTAACGATTATCAGTGATGCTGTTAGCAAGGACGACAGGGAGGATGGATTCCTGGAGGCTTTTTCTTCCTTTCTGCAGTGTCCTCAAGCTGGAATGCCTTCTGCTGCTGTGAAGGGATTGTCAGCTTGTGTTTCTCTTTCCCAGCTACCTGGATGAGCTGAGCATTGCTGGTGAATGTGCTGCTGAGTACCTGGCCCTGTATCAGAAACTCATCAAACCTGCCCACTGGAAGGTCTACCTGGCAGCCAGAGGGGTTCTGCCCTACATTGGCAGCCTCATCACTAAGGTATGGGTTTGTGTGCAGGAAATGACCTGTTAGCTTGGCTTTTTCTTTTTTTTTTTCCCCTTTGAAATTCCATCCCTTTGTTCAGTGCCCTGTTGCTGACCCTGCCAGGGTTCTCAAGTTCACACTTCAGTGCTGTTACCTCTGAACAGAGGGAACCACGGGGGTTTTAGCCCCAGATGGAGAATTCCTCAGCACTTTAATTAACTGGGATTGTAAATATTGCTGCACTGCCTTGGCACCAGGTCGGAGCTGGAAGCTGTTGTGCAGTTCCGAGGCTGGACTCAGAGAGCCCTTAGGGACAGGGCTGGAGAAATGGGAATTATAACCTTTGGAGAAGCAGCACACTGAGTTAGCAATGCTCAGAGAGGTGTGACTTTCCTGTGGGGATCCCTGCTGCACTCCAAAGGAGCAGGTGACACTCTCCCAATGAGTGGTGGCTGTGAGTTCTCCTGGAGGGCCACTACAGCCAAGCAGTGATAGGAGAAAGGTGCAGGGAGAAAAGGAGGGGGATATTTGTGGCAGTTTTCCTCTCCTTTCCCCCTCCCCTCCTTGCTGTTGCAGTTGTGCTTTCTCTGTGCCTGGCTCAGTTTCTGTGCTGAGTTCCTTTGCACCCTGTGTCAGACACTGCCGTTGGTTTTGGCATTGCAGGGTCTGTGCCTAACAGGCTGTTAATTATTTTCAGGAAATAGCTCGTCTGCTCGCCTTGGAGGAAGCAACACTCAGCACAGATTTGCAGCAGGGATATGCCCTGAAGAGTCTCACAGGTATTCAGTGGGCCTGCTTTTTTTTTTTCGCTGGGGTGATCATTGTTCTCTAGCAGCCTGCGGCACAATTTCAGAGAGATCTCATTCAGTCAGCACCCGATTTTTGCCATTGATTTAGCACTTAATCTCTAAATGGATTTTTCCATAATTTTTTTTGTGGTCAGTGGGAGTTTTTAGCTGAACTGTGGTAACATACAAGGCAAGCTTCATCATTTCACTTTATTACATAGTACAATCCCTGGCACCACTATAAACACTGCTGCTTTATTCCTACCTGTTGTTCCTACCTCCCTATTCTGTGGGAGCTTTTTTTCATCTTCTAGGGTGTATACCCTTTTACAAAAATTTGTTGGAAATGGAAATACCTCATGAACGAAGTCATTGTTTTTTTGTATCCTCTTTCACATTCTTCAACCATTAGTGGGTGAATCCATAAAGCCTGGCTTCTTGCAAGAAGCAGCATGTTGATCAGTGTGTCATGAGAAAGAGTCCTTGTGTTTGCTGATTCTTTACTTTATTGTAGGAGTGCCCAGTTTGGTGATGTCACTGATAAGTCATTTCACATCATCAGAGGTATTAGAAGTATTAAAGAGGAGCAATCACCTGCTTTTGAAATAGCTTGCAACAGAAAAATGCCAAAGAGTGCAGAATTTTGTGTCGAGCATGCAGGAAACTCCTTTGGCCCTTTCCTCATTCCCAAACTATTTTTCATATGTTAGAATTTACATGCCTGGCCAAGACTTTTGCCTCCAACCACTCCGTTTACAGGAGTGATCTTTAAACCAAAGACTGAAGAAGGCATTTTTATGATATTGTGCCCTACTTGCTGCTATGAAATTTAGAAATCAAGTTCTCTCCCATCTCCTGAATTTCTTTGGCTTTCTAGGTCTTCTCTCTTCCTTTGTGGAGGTGGAGTCCATCAAAAGGCACTTCAAGAGCCGGCTGGTGGGCACGGTGCTCAATGGGTACCTGTGCCTGAGGAAGCTGGTGGTGCAGAGGACAAAACTGATTGATGAGACCCAGGACATGCTGCTGGAGATGCTGGAGGACATGACAACAGGTAAAAAACCCCCTCTGTTCCATAAATCCGGCCTTGGGATCAACCAAGATGGAAAAGCAGAACAGCCAACCCAAGAGCTTTTCTCAGTGACTGCTATAAGCAGGGGAGTTATGGCTTCCAGTGGTTTCTGTTGGCACAGAACAGTTGAATAGCGTTCCTAGTCACCTCTTATTTTCCAGGAATCTCAGCCTCCTCATTTTTATGGGGCTGTTTTACTGCAGCTCAGCCATGCAGAGGCTCTCCCAGTAACCCTACGGAATAAATGCCGCCTTCCATCTTTCACAGAGTGGATTGACAAAAGAAGAGAGCACCAAAGTGTGAGGCTGACTGCAGAAGGATTTACTGCGTGTGCTGAGTTAGAGTGGAATCTATAAAATTGACTCCAGTGTCCATTTGAAAGCTTTGTTTTCTTGGCAGGCACGGAGTCAGAGACCAAGGCGTTCATGGCCGTGTGCATCGAGACTGCCAAGCGTTACAGCCTCGATGACTACAGGACCCCGGTGTTCATCTTCGAGAGGCTCTGCAGCATCATCTACCCTGTGAGTGGCACAGGGTCACACGGCCTGGACTGAGCCCTGGAATGCTTTGGGAAGGGACTTAGGGATTGTCCAGCCCCACCCTCTGCCATGGCAGCAACACCTTCCGTGATCCCAGGCTGCTACGAGCCCCGGCCAACCCGGCCTTGGGCACTGCCAGGGATCCAGGGGCAGCCACAGCTTCTGGGGGCACCCTGCCCAGCCTCAAAGGGAAGAATTTCTTCCCAGTGTCTGACTTAAATTTCCCCTCTTCAGTCTGAACCCATTTCCCCTTGTCCTGTCACTGCAGTTCCTGATGAACAGTCCCTCCTCTGGCTTCCCTGGAAAGTGCTCTGAGGGCTCCACACAACCTTCTCTTCTCCAGGCTGAACATTCCCAACTCTCCCAGCCTGTCTCCATAGGAGAGGTGCTCCAGGCCCCTGACCAACTCCCTGGTCTCCTCTGCACTTGCCCCAACAGCTTCATGTCCTTTTTTTGCTGAGGGTCACCAGAACTGTGTGCAGTGCTCCCGGTGGGGTCTCATGATAGAGGAGGAGAATCACCACCAACCACCTCTAGCAGCCCTAGATGTGGTTCCATTTTCCCAGGAACAGCAGTGTCTGCAGTCATGATTCACCATGAGCCAGTGTAGACCTGTATCCCATTTTGGGGGGTCACTGTTGAAGTTCCCTGAGCACTTTGGTTACTGAATGATCCTGGCCATCCTCTTGAGTGTGCCATGCAGAGCAGATGCACCAGTGGGGAAAGGACTGAAGGTTTAGGAACATTTCCCATAAAAATACAGGAATGGGAGTGTGGTTAGAGAAAAACTTATTCACTCTGTCTCTGCTGCTGCTCTTTAGGAGGAGAATGAAGTCACCGAGTTCTTTGTCACTCTGGAGAAAGATCCCCAGCAGGAAGACTTCCTGCAGGGCAGGATGCCAGGGAATCCCTACAGCAGTAACGAGCCTGGCATCGGGCCTCTCATGAGGGACATCAAGAACAAGATCTGTCAGGACTGTGACCTGGTGGCTCTGCTGGAGGACGACAGCGGGATGGAGGTGAGAATTTCTTGGGGTGGGGATTTCTTGCACAGACCTGTGGGATGCTGGTTTTGGGCAGCTGGTGGTTGCTGGGGTGGTGATGTAACAACCCCTGAGCTTGTTCTTGACTTGTTCTTCTCTCCCTTTCAGCTTTTGGTGAACAACAAGATCATCAGTCTGGATCTGCCTGTGGCTGAGGTCTACAAGAAGGTGTGGTGTCCCACAAACGAGGTGTGTGTTACCTTTGTACAAGTTAATAGCACCAAGCACCTGTCCTTCACAAAAACAAGGGAAAAAAAAAGGGGGAAAAATCCAAATCACACGAGTCAGGATTTATTTCCTGGCATATAATTTATTGGGTGTGACTACTCAGCACCTTTTGGTGCTCTGTTAGGACAGATTGTGCACAGCCCTGCAACGTGAGTGATTGCAGAGCACTGCCCCAGGTGAGCTGTGTCCTGTTTCACGTGTGACTCTTCCTGAGGAACAACCTTCCCTGAGTTCCCCTGGGGAGAGCTGAACGTTGTCACTGCCTTCGTGTGCAGATGGAGCGTGAAAAGTTTTGTGTGTGTGTGTGTACACACAGGGACACCAGATTGTTCCATCAATCTGTGCTTTGAGGATGAGCCCAAGTTATTTATGCACAGAGCACCCAATGGTTCTCCACAAATATTCTTCTGCTCTTGAGTTTTTCGTTGGGATCTCAAGCACTTGGCAGATTCATCCTTCTTTTGCTTTTCATAGTATGCATTGTTTTTCTCATGAAGAGATGAACCCAGCAGTCTTAAGGGCCCAGTCCACCATGTCATACTAAGTTTGTTTTAGAGATGAAGGTGGTCCAGAATAAGCTCTTCCCTTCTTTCCCTGTAGCCACTAACATAAACTCCCACTGAGACCGTCAGGCTCAAGCTTGCCCACTACCAATATGTTTTTAGATGCACTCGAGATCATAAAAGAAGACTGATTTGCCCAGCATTTCTTGGTCATTCCTTATTTCCTCCTGGCTTCAAATCACCTTTGAAACCTCGGTTTCCTGAAACCATTTTTGGGAAGAATTCAGACAAAGAGCCAGTTAGCAATGAATGATGATAAAACAGGTCTCGTTAAGCTTTATTTCAGTAACAAAGCCTTCAGTACTGCAAAATCAAGCCCAAACCTTGTGACTGTAATAATATTTTAGCCAGGTACCAACTTGGTAAGGGAGATTGGGTGCTGGTGTTAATCTGTGAGTTCTGATTTGGATTCTGACCGAGTCTCTGGTTGAAATGATCCTCATACAGCCCCTGGGAGCAGCAAGGAGCTGTTCCTGTGGGATGCTGGGCTGGAGCTGGTGTGCAGCTCTCCCGGGAAGCAGCTCTGCTGGTGAAAGGCAGAGTTTGCTCAGCATTCCTGTGGATGAACAGCTTTCATCTGTCTTCCTTTGTGAGCACCTCCTGGAGTCGCAGCTCCCGTTCCCTGGGAGCGACAGGCGCACAAGAAACGCAACCTCAGGCCCCTTTTTGTTTCCCTTGTCTCTCAGTGGCTTTTTTTTGTTCATCTGCCGTTTTACCAGGGCCCCTGTGGTGTTAATTGCTGGTCGCCAGCGTGGCCTTTGAGCAGATCTTCCCCCCGGGGCTTTCCCTGTGCTTATGTATTTGCTGTGACATTAAGCACTGCTTATTCCACATTAGGCTTAGCGCGATCCCTGACAGGTTTTCTCTTGCAAGGTCTCCTGCTCCCAAATCTGGGATTTTTCTTTTCTGCTTTTTATTCAGACCTATGGATTAAAAATGGAAAGTTTTGTGATATGCTGTCAGTATTTCCAGCTGGAAATGCACTTGGAAAACTGTCCTTTTCTCAGGGTAAAAGCACGGCTTTTTGGCTGTATCATTCCAATGATATAGTGTCTTACTGAAAGCTCATTAAATTGCCTTTTGCTCCTCTTCCATTTGCCATCACTGCAGATTTTATCTGTTTGAAAGCTTTCATCCAATTACCCCGTCCTGCTTCATTTCCTGGGCCGTGCGTGTTCGCTGCATTTCCCAGGTATGCTGGGCCATACCCTCGGAGGAGAGGTTGCCATGGCAAGCAGGTGTTCCTCTGCAGATGAGCCCATTTTCCTTGGCTGCATCTTTCACTGGTGCTAAAGGAAACCTGGAAGAGATAGGAGGAGGAAGAGACTGTTTATTACCAGTCTGTCAATTAATTGGCAGTGCCAAGAAAAGCTGGGCAGAGCAAGGGATGAGCTACTGATGTTTTTGCAGGTGGCTCTGCTGTTGTTTTTAATTCATCTCAGGAAGGGGAGAATGAGGGCATGAAAGATTTCTCTGTGTTTTCACCATCCTCAGGTGAAACAGCACGAGGGAGAGCTGGGGTTGGAGTGTCTGTACACACTGAAACCAGAACCAGGCTTGTGTACAAGTACCCAGAGATAGAATTAATAAAAAGCTCTGCTCTTGCAGGGGGAGCCCATGAGGATCATCTACCGCATGCGGGGGTTACTGGGAGATGCAACGGAGGAATTCATTGAGTCCCTCGACTCCACCACTGGTAATGCATTTGTCTGCTGAAAGCTGGGATTAGATTTGAAATCTGAGGTTTGCTGCAGAGCAATGACATTATTATCCTCACAGCAGTGAGCTTAAAGTTGATTGACGTTGCTTTTGCTGCATTTACCTGCTTCACCTCGAGTGAAGGAGGATTTTAACAGCGCTTTAAAGCTGTGCTTCAGATGTGAGCACTTGCTTGGCACGGGGACCATTCTGCCCAGCCCTTCGTCATATTCCTGCTCTTAATTCTTTTTAAATTCAATACAACTGAAGTGACTTGAATTACTGGTAAATGTGTGCTGCTCTGCTCTCCGTTTGTGCTTCCGCTGCACGAGCGTGTCTCGCTGTGGCTGCTCCTGTCCTCACCACCCATGTCTGTCCTGCAGATGAGGAGGAGGATGAGGAAGAGGTGTATAAGATGGCTGGGGTGATGGCGCCGTGTGGAGGCCTGGAGTGCATGCTCAACAGACTGACTGGCATCAAGGACTTCAAACAGGGCCGGCACCTCTTAACCGTGAGTCTCCCTTTGGCTCTGGGGTCGGGAGTCATGGGCTGGAAAATTCCACAGGCATCCATCAGGTTTAGATGATCTCCCTTGAGCTGGAGCAATTCTTTCCCCGTTCCTCTTGGTTAACAATTCCATACAAAATTTGAAATGTGTAGAGCCTGAGGAGTTGGTAAGACTAAATCCTGTCTTGCTGGAGGGATTGTTTTCTGCCTTGGCCTTACCTGAAACCCAAAGCTGTGCTGATATATATATATATATAAGTAAAACTCTGTGGTGTACTGTATCCCAGAAGTCTGGAGATCAGGTGTTTTATTGTATTAAAGTATCACTTTAGTTTCAGCAAAATCCCCCCCTCATTGTGAAAGTACCACAGAGAGTCCCTCTGCTGTGTTTTGTAGGTGCTGTTGAAACTCTTCAGTTACTGTGTGAAGGTGAAAATAAACCGGCAGCAGCTGGTCAAGCCAGAGATGAACACTTTGAATGTCATGCTAGGGACTCTCAACTTGGTAAGGACAACCTGCACTTCCAGAAGTGTGTTTTCCATGGATTCCAATGGATTTAAGCTACTTCTGACTGCCCTGCTGCCTTGTGGCAGCTATGGGAGATGGGAAATGTTGCTATGCTGGCACTGCAAATTATCCTTTGGACATTCCTTGCCTGTTAAGGGTGGGAATGTGGGGGACAGTTCAACCAGCTGGTGTTCAGTGTCTCTTCCCACCTCAAACCAGTTCCTGCTGCTGTTCCCCTGAGTGCTCCCAGCTCAAAGCAGTTCCTGCTGCTGTTCCCCTGAGTGCTCCCAGCTCAAAGCAGTTCCTGCTGCTGTTCCCAAGCACTCCCATCTCTTGCAGGCTCTGGTGGCTGAGCAGGAGAGCAAGGACAGCGGGGGAGCAGCAGTGGCAGAGCAGGTGCTCAGCATCATGGAGATCATTCTGGATGAATCCAATGCGGAGCCTCTGAGCGAGGACAAGGTGAGCATCCCTGGCTCCTTTCCCTGGGATTCAAGGCTTGCACAGCCCTGCTCATCACAGGGATGCTGAGTTCCAGGAGCTGGAGAGGAGTGCTGATGGAGTCTGACCCTCGTTACACTTTGGGCAGGTTTTAGCAGGCCTTGGGGAAGGGCTTGAGGAGGGCCCTGAACCAAAAGCACGGCGAGGCTGCGTCAGGATGAGTCTTGCATGGTTGGGTGAGGGTTGTTAGGCACTGCTTGGATCCTTTCCTTCCTGCTTTGGGCCACAGGCCAGGGAGAGACAAGAAAAGACACAGCTTGGCCTTGTTTTCTGGAGTGTTTTTGTATGTGTTGAAAGCATGATTGATTTTCCAGCTAACTGAGAATAAAACCGTATCTCAGCTAGACTGAGAACAAGAAGAGCTTCTCACTCATCTTTTGAAGCTGTGGGTGGACAGGAACCTGGTGTGCTTTGGGCTGGAATTACTAGACTTTTGGCTGGAAAATGCTTTAACAGTAGGTGGAATAAGCCAGGTGTCAGCTAGAGGGGTTGGTACAGCCATTCCACCTTTGCAGACCTTTGGGAACAAAAAGGTTTTATTTTCACTTTCACAACCAGAGAAGTCCACCAGCTCCCAGAGTGAGAATTTTCTCATAGATTTATTCCTGAATGTAAATCCTGCTTCTCTTCCTTCACAGGGTAACCTCCTCCTCACGGGGGACAAGGACCAGCTGGTGATGCTGCTGGACCAGATCAACAGCACCTTTGTGCGCTCCAACCTGAGCGTGCTGCAGGGGCTGCTGCGCATCATCCCCTACCTGTCCTTCGGGGAGATGGAGAAGATGCAGATCCTGGTGGATCGCTTCAAGCCCTACTGTAACTTTGATAAGTACGTTGGCACAGTTCAGCTTCAAACTCCTGAGATCCCTTGTACTGACACGTCTCTGCCTTTGTTTCCTCATTGCTGCTGTGGTGTAATGCCAGGCTTTCCTCTTTCACTTTTAAGCTGGTTTTTTTTTTTTTTTTTTTTTTTTTTTTTTTTTGAAAGAAATATGTGAGCTCTAGCTCGAGAAATAGGTGGGTCTCCAGAGAGTATTTGGAGGTGACAGGGGGCCTGAGTAGCTTTTCTGAGTCTCTGAGCTGGAGCAGGTACATCATTCAGTGATAGTGTCAGTGAGAAATACAGGCAGAGTTACCATTTCTTCTCTTTTTTCAGGTATGATGAGGAGCACAGTGGAGATGATAAAGTGTTCCTGGATTGCTTCTGTAAAATAGCAGCAGGAATAAAGAACAACAGCAATGGCCATCAGCTGAAAGATCTCATCCTGCAGAAGGGGATTACACAGAATGCCCTGGATTACATGAAAAAGCACATTCCCAGTGCAAAGAAGTAAGAGTCACTATTTAATGTGTGCGAGTGTCCTGGACATCCTCCTCATCCCATCACCACAGTTTCCCAAGAAATCCATGAGCAAGTGCCCGTTCAGGAGCGTTCAGAGCTGTGATGCAGAGGTGTGGTGAGGCAGTGCCCGTATAGGAATGAGCTAAAAAAGCCTGAAACTTTCCCATTTGATACCCATCCAAGCTGATTCCTTGGACATCTCAATTCTTGTGTTTCCTGCCTGTTCCCTCCTGTTGCACAGCAACAGTTTTTGCTGTTGGTGGCCAACTCATGAACACAATCCCCAGGCTCAGAGTTGGCACTGTGGCTGTGCACAGCATGGAAGTGGGAGTGTGACTGTCCCTTCATTAATGAGCTGACACGGGGGAGACAGCCCAGCTGCTGGCTGGGAAACTCCCTTCAGCTGCTTTTGTTTTCCATGCAGTTTGGATGCAGACATATGGAAGAGGTTCTTATCTCGACCTGCACTTCCTTTTATCCTGCGCCTGCTCCGAGGCCTTGCGACGCAGCACCCTGCAACACAGGTGAGGCCAGGGCCACGTGCCTGCCTTGTCACTGCTCCAGGGCTGGAGCTGAGGGTTCATTCCTCTCAAAGTTGGCTCTACACTGGTTTTTGTTGGGTTTTGTTTTGTCATCTTCACCATATTTGGAATAGTTTTGCTCGCAGCTTTTCTGTGCTGGAAGGTGTTGGTTCTAGTCTGAAGGAAATTCTGTTTGGAAGATAAAGCAGAGAGAAAATCCAGTTCTCCTGAGCTTACCTGTTACAAGAATGTGGAAGCTTGTTGGGAACCACTAAGTAGGAAACTCAGATATTCCCTGAGCAAGTTCTGCCTTAGAGCAGCATCCTCTTGAGTTTTGTATGTCACACAACAAGGTTGGGAACATGAGCTTTGTCTTGATGCCTTCAGCCTCTGCTGGGCAGCTTCAGGCATCATTTGGAAAAGTCAGAGATTCTGACTTCAGTGTTTCCTCCTGCTGTGTGGTGTGAGATTGACACACCAATGTGAAAAGAAGGTAATTATTTATAAGCTCCTCGGGATGTGATTGTTGGTGTTTAAAGGCATAAGACAATGTCTTACCACAAAACAAATGTTTTATGCAACATCCCCATCTGAGCTCCTGGTGATGACCTGTGGAGAAGCAAATTTCCTCAGTCTTACACACATTTTTTAGGGCCCAGGAGCATTAAAACAGGAAGGAGCACTCGTTGCAGCTCAGTGCTCTGCCCAGCTGTGCCCGTGGGATTAGAGAGGACACTCACTGTCCGGAGTCCCCTTTTCCTGAGCGGTGCTGTGTTCCCATCCCCACCAGGTGCTAATAGGAACAGACTCCATCACCAACCTGCACAAACTGGAGCAGGTATCGAGTGACGAAGGGATTGGGACGTTGGCAGAGAACCTCCTGGAGGCACTGAGGGAGCACCCCGAGGTGAACAAGAAGATCGACGCCGCGCGGAAGGAGACACGCGCCGAGAAGAAGAGGATGGCCATGGCCATGAGGCAGAAGGCCCTGGGCACCCTGGGCATGACGGTAATGGCTGGGGGCTCTGGTCGTTCAGGGGCTTTTCTTCCTGCCTTGCTCACACTGCCTCAGCAGGAAGGGTGTAAAATGATGGATATTGCAGAGCTCCAGCCCTCAGTGCTGCTGGGAGGGAGCACAGCTGCTGGAAGATGGGATGGGCATTGCAGTGCCAGTGGTGGGCACCGTGTGGTCTGTCATTCTTTTTAATCTGCCTGAGCTTTTCTCTTTTCCAGACAAATGAGAAAGGCCAGGTGGTGACCAAGACTGCTCTGCTTAAACAAATGGAGGAGCTGATAGAAGAGCCAGGATTGACCTGCTGCATCTGCCGGGAAGGATACAAGTTCCAGGTATTGGGAGCTAGAAATTCCAGGTACTGGGAGGTAAAAGTTCCAGGTATTGGAAGCTAAGAGTTCAGGAAATGGGAGATGAAAGTTCTGGGTAGTGAGAGCTGAAAGTTCCAGGTAATGGTGAAGGGAGACACATTTTCACAGCTCTCTCAGCTCCTAAGGGGACTTGCCAGTATCTGGTTGCACAAGTGCTGGCACTGAAAGATTGGGATGTCTCAGGGTTCTGGAGATCAGTAATTCCAGAGGTGGCTGGGAATTTTTTGTGTGTTTTCAGTGAAAGCTGGAAAAACACAGGATCAGTTAAAGTTTGTGGTCAGGCCTGGGAGAGGTTCAATTCAGTGTGGTGTGGAAAGAGCAGGAGATGTGCCCCGTTGCAGAGCTGAGTGGTTTCTAAGCCAGCTGTGTGTCCTTGCAGCCCACCAAGGTGCTGGGGATTTACACCTTCACCAAGCGTGTGGCGCTCGAGGAGTTTGAGAACAAGCCCCGCAAGCAGCAGGGCTACAGCACAGTGTCCCACTTCAACATCGTGCACTACGACTGCCACCTGGCAGCTGTCAGGTACGTGCTGCCCACAGCCTGGGGGGGGCTGAAGGCCTCTCCAGGTGCTTTAGGATCGTGGCACTCACCCTGCAGTCGGGATGGGTGGGTTGGGTCGCTGATCACTTTGCAGCTTCTCTGTCAGGGTGTGTTTTTAACACTGCTCAGGCCTGGATTCTGCCAAGTTCAGCACTGAGAGAAGCTGTGGAATTGTCATTTTTGGAATGTTTCCTTAGACAAAAACTTGCACTCCTGACTTGTCCGATGTGCTCTCTATCTCCGTGCAGACTGGCTCGGGGCCGCGAGGAGTGGGAGAGTGCAGCCCTGCAAAATGCCAACACTAAGTGCAATGGGCTCCTGCCAGTTTGGGGGCCCCACGTGCCAGAGTCTGCTTTTGCCACGTGCTTGGCACGGTGAGTACAGCCAGGCTCTTTCCCAGCTGGTTGCATCTGGGTGAGTCAGATCCTTGCCACACATTCCCCTGAAATCTTGGGGTCGGAGCTGGTGCCAGCTGAATCTTGGTAAAACTCAGCCATTTCAGGTTCTACCATCAAGAATGCATCTCCTAAATAAGTGCAGGTGTCTGTTTGCTCCTTGGCTTCCTGTAAATAATTTCAGAGCCTCCTTAGCCCCCAGTCACTGCTGAAGATGCAGTGTTGATTCATTTGTGGCCCAGTGAGCCCCTACTGTAGAAAAGAAACCTGACACACCAGTGGATTCCCTGGTGTAGATTTCCGGACATCTCTTGGATGGTACTGAGGGAGAAGGGATGTGAGCACCTGTCTGGAGCAGATGGAAATGCTGCTGTCAGGATTCTAGTTCACCTTGTGCTGGGTTTGTAATGTCACATTAGAAAATTTGAACCTGGCAGGGGGTAGGTGTAGATCACATACTGGGAAGAAAGTCTTTCCTGTGAAGGGGTGACACTGGCACAAGATGCCTGGAGAAGCTGTGGATGCCCCATCCCTGGAAGCATCCAAGGCCAGGCTGGACAGGGCTTGGAGCAACCTGAGATAGTGGAAGGTGTCCCTGCCCATGGCAGGAGGTGGGACTGGATGAGCTTTAATGTCCCTCCCAGCCCAATCCATTCTGGGATTCTGTGGAATCAAGAGTGGTAACATCCTGGCAGCGTTTCAGCCAGTATCCCAGGTCCTGAGCATGGGAAAACCGTATTGATGAGTGGACAGATATCTGCAGATGGAATTGGATTTGCCAGAGTGAGCTGAAAGCCTCCCTTTGGGGGAGGTTAATCCAAGGTAGCAGGGGCTGCCTTCCTTAAAGCCTTTCTGTGCCATCCCTGCTGGGATGCTGGGCCGTGCTGTGGCTCTGGCCGTGCTGAGCCCAGAGACACCTCCCTCAGCCCAGGGACCTCTCCCTGAGCCCAGGGACCTCTCCCTGAGCCCAGGGACCTCTCCCTGAGNAGCCCAGGGACACCTCCCTCAGCCTAGGGACACCTCCCTCAGCTCTCTCTGAAGGCTGCCTGCTGTTTTGCAGACACAACACGTACCTCCAGGAGTGCACGGGCCAGAGGGAGCCCACGTACCAGCTCAACGTGCACGACATCAAGCTGCTCTTCCTGCGCTTCGCCATGGAGCAGTCGTTCAGCATCGACACCGGCGGCGGCGGCCGCGCGAGCAAAATCCACCTC
>VWZN01011566.1:21835-33516 GCA_013396955.1 Regulus satrapa | reverse complement strand
TCTCCCTCAGCCCAGGGACACCTCCCTGAGCCCAGCTTGTTCCCAGCCCCATCCAGCCTGGCCCAGAGTGGCTGCAGCCGCCCCCCCAGGGCTGGTATGAGCTGGAGCATTTCATTCTGGAGTGGATCAATGAGCTGATCAATGGAAACGATGCTTCTCCTTCTTCCTCCCCCACCTCAGCGCTGCAGTGCCTCCAGCCATGAGCTGTCTCTGAGCTGTGCCTCACTCCCTCTTTGCCTCCCTAAAGAAGCTCGTTCTGGGCCCTTTTGATCAGTGCTCCAGCCTTCCTCAAATAGAAAAATAGAAATAGAAGTCAAATGCCATTGCTTTTTAAAAAGAAAAGAAAAAAAAAATCAATAGCAGCTGTCAGGCAGTTGAAACACAAGAATAAGTGGCTGTGCCTGTATGACAAAGGCACAATATTTCCAGAGAGGGAAAGGGAATTCCAGTTTCTGAAAGGATGATTTGAAATAGCTGTCATAATTAGGAATCAATTCATTATTATTCTAAGTCGCCTTAAAGGGCATTCTTATGCTGATGACATTAATTAGGTGTTTGATAAAGTCATTACATTGTAGTTGCACAAACCCAGCATGAACCTCTTGGAAAAGAGGGCTTTTCAACCCTGAAAGGGGCTCCTCTATTGATCTCTGTGCTGCTTTCGAGCTTCCTTGGCTCCTGTTCCCTATTTCCAGCAGCCTCTCTGAATCCTGGAGGGCCTGACAGATCCAGGAGAGGTCCTGGAGGCTCAGGGACTGCAGCTCTTCTCATGGGCTAAGCCCAGGGTGGGTTTGCTGCTTTTTAAACCCTTCCTAAATGTTCTGTTCCTTCCCCAAGCACAGCTGTAATATTGGAACAGGCAGGGCCAGGAACTTCCAGCTAAAGCATCCAGTCTCTGGAATTTCAGGGGAGCACACTCAGAAATAGTGCTCAGGAATTATGTCAAGGTTTATTCAAGGGCTTTCTTTAATCTCTGCAGACTAGGAGAGCACAAAGCCTCCCTCTGATAAAGCCTCTCAGAAAAAGCAATATGGCAATTCTGATTTCCGAGGTCTGTGCTTATTTATTCTTGTGGAAAATCAGGAAGAGGGCGATGGATGGTGAAATGCTCTGCAGATAAGTGCCAATATCTTGAATTTTTAGGCTGAGGCAGAAAGGAAACCGCTGGCTGTGACACCAGAGTAATGTCTGCATGCAAAGGATTAAAATTCTCATTCCACATTCAGGGTGTTGTCTGGGAGCAGCTCCATTCCCAGAACACCAGGGTGAAGGCTGGGGACATTCAAGGATGTCTCACTGCTACCTGTGCATCCCAGAAAAGGGACAGGGGACACTGCAGGAGCCCCCAGTGCATCCCCAAAGAGCAGAGGATCTGCTCGTGATCTGAAACCTGGAGCCATGGTGCCACAGGTGCCAGGGGGAGATGCTCAGCACCTCCCTTGTTTTGGAAATACTTCCTATTGAAACCCAAAGATGAAATGACCAGAGTGGATCCAAATTCTGGGTTGGTTCTGTTTTTGTAAATATAATTTACAGATTGCAAAGAACTGAACCCGAGTGTTCATTGTTACTGAACCACAAATTCTGGCTAAAAAAAAAAAATACTGTAGATGTTTTTCAGCATAGCTTTCATCTGGAATTTTGGAGGAAAAGACCCTTTTGATTTTTTTTTTCCCTTTGGTCTTTACTGTGACCTTTCTAAAAGGCTCCTGAGGGAAGCGAGGCTTCCCCAGTGTCCAGTCCAGGACTGAAACAGCAGCTCCAGAAGGTAACCACCAGCCCTCACCCACAAGGGCCTTTTAGTTTTCAATTAAAGGAGCAGACTCCAATGAGATCAAACCCGTGGACATGAAAAGAAAAGTCTGTGCTGCAGTCTTTGGGAGGCCGGGATTCGCCTCGCTCCGAGTTGCTCTTCATCCCCTGCAAATTTATTCACCTTCACTAATCGCTTTTCCTTTCATTAATTAAGCTGAGCTGCCCGAGCAGGCTGCCACCTACCAAGATGTCAGTTTTAAGGGCACACACACAAATGGAGCCCTTTAACAGGAGCACCAAAATGTTCATTTTTTCCCCAAAAAAACCCAGTCTGGGGCAGTTTGCAGCAGGGATCCCCCCCCGTTGTGTTGCCAGCTCACAGCAGCAGCAGCTGAGCTGATCCTGGGTGGACAATAAAAGGACTTTTTGTTTTTTCAAAGCTCTGAAGTGTTGAGCAGGAAGCAGCACGTGATGGGGCAGATGTACCTGAGGAGCACAGACACGAAAATTCCAAACCCATGAGAGCTGCTGGCAGGAGGTTCCACCTTGCCAGAACCTGTTTGTGATTAATCCTGCAGACTTTGGGAGCTGCTATCCCAGCACAGCTCTGCACCTTTTAGGGCATTCCTGCTGCTCCAAACCCAGATGCTGGATTTCCAGGAGAAGTCCTTTCCTGGCAGGAGAATAACCAAGGAGATATTAAATGGAAATTCCTCCATTTCTTTAAGGACAAGAGATTTCCCTCTGAGTCTTGCAGAAATGCTTTTATGAGTTAGAAGCACAAAGCTGTTCTGTCCCTGATCCACCCCCGTGTGAGACCTGGGTTTGCTCATTCCTTCAGCAATCTGCTGTTCTCCCAGCAATGAGCACACAAACAAGGGCTGTACATTGTTTTTTCCCACCCTGCTGTTTTTCCTGTGTAGTCTTAGCCCTCCAGTTCCTCTGTGCTCATTTCCTTCCCGTGGAAGAAGGTTTTACTGGCAAACCTGCTCAGGAATTGCTGCTCAGAGAATCCCAGGTGCCCAATGTTTCATGGCCAAGGCTCGCTCAGAGCCATCCCCCGCGTGTCACTGAGGGGCATCAGGTGGGTTCTCAAAGCCTCATAATGAGGTGATTAATTGCAGACTGCTTTCCTCCTGGCAGACTGGCAGACAAGGCAGTGAAGGACTACGCCACGTACCGCTCGGGCCTGCTCTTCTGGGCACTCGTGGATCTCATTTACAACATGTTCAAGGTAAGGAGAGCACTGCAGCTCCTCTGCAGCACCTCCAGCTCAGCTTTCTTACCCGAGCAGTTACATGAGTTCCAAATACAAATCAGAAGTTGAAACCCCTTTCTCCCAAGATCCTTGGAGACAAAAATTCGCAGAATCCCAGGATGGTTTGGGCTGGAAGGGACCTCAGAGCTCATCCCATCCCACCTCAGCCATGGCAGGGACACCTCCCACTGTCCCAGGTGCTCCCAGCCCTGTCCAGCCTGGCCTGGGCACTGCCAGGGATCCAGGGGCAGCCACAGCTGCTCTGGGCACCCGTGCCAGGGCCTGCCACCCTCACAGGGAAGGGGTTTTTCCTTCTTTTCCTTCTTTCTTCTTCTTTCTTTTCCTTCTTTCTTCTTCTGCACCTTGTGAAAGCAGAAAGGTCACAAGAAGCTGCCTGTGCTCATTGTGCCCCTTGCAGTTCAGTAGGTAAAGAACTGAGAGATTTTTTTTCCAGTTGGCAGCACTCCTGTATTGTGTATTTGCTTGTTTTTTCCCATTCATTGTTCATGGAAGGAAGGACATTCCAGGCTGTGCCAGGGAAATGGTTGGGTGAGGAAGGAACCAGGGGCAAAAAGAAACCTACAGCTTCCACAGAGGGTTCAGTACTCAGGGTTAGAAAATGCCTGGGACCTTGTTTCATTCTGTAAAAAAAGATCATGAAGTTGCAGTTGGGGAATTTCTTTCTCTGTTGGTTGTTTGCAAGAGGCAGAGATGGAAATCCAGGAGCAACAGGAGAAGGCACCAGGGTTTGCAGTAACTTTTTTCTTTTAATTAAAGAATTATTTTTGGCCTGATTTGGTGTCTTTGTCCCCTGTCAGAAGGTGCCTACCAGTAACACAGAGGGAGGCTGGTCCTTCTCTCTGGCCGAGTTCATCCGACACAACGACATGCCAATCCACGAGGCTGCAGACAAGGCCCTGAAAACCTTCCAGGAGGAATTCATGCCAGTGGAAACGTTTTCCGAGTTTTTGGATGTGGCTGGTGAGTGTTTGCTTGCCCTTTTATAGGCTGCCTCGTGCAGCTCGTGACTGCAGCATTCCTGCCACTGCTGCAGCTCCTGGGGACGGGACAGGGAGAGGAGGGATCAGCACTCAGCCACGGGCTGTCCCAAAACTGCTGGGACACACACCTGAGCAGCCCCAGGCAGGAAAACCTCCCCCTTGCTCTGTCCGAGGTCTGTGGCACAGCTGGAAGGTGTTTTGGGGGGTCTGTGGTTGAAGGCTGGTGAGCAGATGTGCACAGAGGCAGCTGCTGGGGTGCAGCCACAGCTGCCCCCCAAGGATTTGGGTGCCTGCAGGAGTCTGGAGATGCTGAAAAGCTGCAGAGAAGCTGAAGCTGCTCTTTCTTCTCTCAAAGTCTGTGCCCCAGAGCAGTCTCTTACTGCCCAACACGGGGAGCAGAGCTGGGTCCCTGGAGCTGCCCAAGAGCAGTTCCATATGGATTTAATGTTTCATTAAATTCACATTTCACTCCCTCCTGCACGTGCATCCAGCAGGGTTCACCCTCCTCGTGTCCAGCCCTAAAATAACCCTGCAGCTGTCAGTAGCTTGCACATGGCCCAGCACAAATCCCTCCTGGGGGCAGGACAGACAGCCTCGTGGGGCTGATTCTTCTCTCTTGTCTCCTTCTGTTCAAAGGACTCTTGTCAGAAATCAATGATCCCGACAGCTTCCTCAAGGATCTTTTGAACTCCATCCCCTGAGCCGCCAGCACGGAGAAGCTTTGGGCAGAGCCTCCATCGCTTGCCTTCCACCCCTCTGTGTCCCTCCTCCTGCAGTCTGTCCCTTCCCCGAGGAGTGCTGCAGTTTTTTTGTTGGAATTTGTTTTGTTTCTTTTTTTTTTTTCTTTTTTTTCTTTTTTTTTGTTTGTTAATTTTTTTATTTTCTACATTATTTCTTCATTGAGTGATTTGGAATTTAGGTTTGTTTTATCTTGTGTTTCAGCACTTCTATCTGTAAAGCCTTGTGCATTCAAGCTGTTTGAAAGAACTTGTACAGAGAGGAATCCAAACCAGTAAATCTTAATGCTTTAGTGTGCACCTCTTTGAAGTTAAATAAACCGAACAAATGGGTAAGCTGGGCTTGACTAGTGCTTGAACCAGGCAGGAGCCTGAATGCCAAGGTGGTTCTCACATTTTCCTCCAGAGCTGCTGCTCCCTCCATCCCTGGGCCTGCTCGAGGAGCCCCGGGAAGCAGGAGGCTCCCAGAGGGAGCAGCCAGGCACTCCCTGCCTGCACTGGCAGGTTCTGTGTGGGGCTGGAGCCCTGAGGGCTCTGCAAGGACAACTTCCCTTCCCTTCCCTTCCCTTCTTGTCNTTCCCTTCCCTTCCCTTCCCTTCCCTTCCCCGGAGTGTCCAGGGCCTCTCCTGGCTCCGTCCCAGGCTGGATCCAAAGCTCTCTGTGCCTCTGATGGATGGCTCCTCTCTGGGGCTGCTCCATCCCTGTCCCCTCTCTGGGAACTCCTCAGCTGCAGGAGCCCTGCACGCCCTGCCCCGAGCCCAGCGCCGCTCCCCACCTGTGCATGCTGGTAACTCCCCTGGCACAGCTCTGCCAACACCTGGTGAGGCTGCAATCTTAATAAAGCTTTCCCTGGCTTTCTCATCTCTGTTTGAACTTGAATTTTCCTAGCACGGCCCCATCCCCCCTGGCATAATAGTAATAATAATAATAATAATAATAATTTTAGAGGCTGAATAACTCTCAGCCCCTTTGGTGCCTGCTGTGAGTGTTGGCCACGCGCTGGGATTGGCAATTAGCAGAGGGGTGAAGGTGCAGTGGTGTTGTTCTCACCTCCCGGGGCTGATGTCACTGCTGGCAGCTGGGCAGGACAGGCCCCGGGAGGGGCAGGACAGGCCCCGGGAGGGTTGGCCTGGTGGCCCACAGGGGCTCGGGGCTGTGGGTGCCGTGGTGGCCCCGTGGCCGGTGTGGAGTTGGCTCTTGGGAGCAGCGATCCTGCAGCACCACATCAGAGCAGAGGCCCCTCTGTGAAACCCTGCGGGCTCAGGGCCAAGAGTCCTCTCTCCAAAGAGCAGCTGGGCTGCTCCAGGAGTTACTGGGGCACTGCTGGGCCGGGGCAGGGCCAAACCCCTGCCAGAGCTGAGAGCAGCAGGAGCAGCTCCCCAGAGCCTGGGCCCCGCTTTGCCCTCTGTAACGGGGTCACGGAGCTGGCAGGAGCACCAGGCTGCCTTCCTTCCCCACCCAGGCTCTTTCCTCACAAAACCAAACTGTCCTGCCCAGCCTCAGGGTGCCCTCAGCTCCTGCTGCCCAGCGGTGCCTGCCTGCCCAAGGAAGGGTGGCAGCTTTGGCAGGAGCTTTCCCAGCCAGGGAGCTCCTGCACAGCTGGGGAGGAACCAGCTCCAGCCTTTCTATCCAAACCCCGGAGATCAGCAGGGATCCCACTCCTCTCCCAAAGGCGTCGCCAGAAGATGCTTTGGTGTCAAATTATCAACAAAATGGTACAAAGGACGTGTGGAGGGGAAGCCCCTGTGCTGTGCTGTGACCCCAGGAAGGCTGGGGGCCTTCAGGCATTGTCCCCAAAAGGTCCCGTTCCAGGACAGGGAGTTTTTGGGGTGTGTGAGGAGGTCTGGATGTGCCTCTGGAAAGATTTTCTTTTCCTGGTGCTTATGAACAGGATCCTCCCATGCTGGGTGCTGTTCCTGCAGGTCCCGGATTTGGAGTGGGAATTTCAGCCTCCCTCCTGTCTCACAGGGATTTTCTCCCTCATCCCTCTGTTGCCACAGGACCAGGAGGGATCCTTCACCTTCCTGCTCCCTGATCCTCACACTTGGATGCTGCAGGGCTCTCCTGCCCCTTCCCTTCCCTCTGGGAGCACCAGGCACCTCACCATGGATTTCCTGCTCCAAAAATCAGAGTTTTTCTTCTGGAAAGGAGTCCCCACCCTGGCACTCCTCAGCCTGACTCAGCCTGGTCCCTTCCCTTGGGAAACACAAACCTCCCGTGGGTGAACCACGGCCCTGGGAGAGCCCAACCAAACCTGGGGCAGCCCTCCAGCTCCTCGGGGCTGCACAAACGTCCCTGGAGCTGCAGGAGAGGTGGGAAGGATCGGAGAGCCCAGCTCTGCTTCTTCTGGGGCTGCTGCCATCCACCCCACAGCGGGAATATCTTGGGATGTTTTGCCCCTGGAGAAGCAGGGTAACGCTTGCCCTACAGCCCTTCTCCAGGGGGGAAGGTGTGTGATATAAAAAGGGCAAATATTAAGCAGAATTTGGAAAACTTCAGGTGTTTGTGGTTTAAGTTCTGCCTTGACATACGGAGCTTTTTAAAAAGCGAATATCAAGGACACCGTGTTTAATCCTGGCTTGCCAGGAGTGTTGGGTCTGACACTTTTCCCATCTTTCCTTCCCTGCCATGGGGTCAGGGCAGGGGCTGCAGAAGGGATAAAGGAGCTCTTTTCATTTGGGGCAGGGACACCCTCTCTTTAATTAAAGAGCCGTTGGGCTCGAGTGCCTCAGAGGGAGAGATCTCTGCCCTAACGATGATAACCCAATAATTACTGTTATTAATCATCACCCCGCTCGCTCTTGCCCAAGTGTTGTGCCAGCGGGACCTCAGTCACCCTCAGCACGTGTCCTGGGAGAGTCAGAGCTCTGCTCAGCCCGAGATGGGGGCAGGAAAGGGCTCAGGGTGCTCCTGGGGAGACTGAAACCCTCTGGGGCTCGGGCACAAACGACCACGAGTGAATCCCGTGTCCGGTTCAGCGTTTGGGGTGTTGTCCTGGGTGGCCACCCCAGGCCGTGTCTGTGCTTGGGACACCCCCGGGCCCTTCTCGGGGATTTCATCCCTGCAGCTTCTCCCCGGCCGCTGCTTTTAATCCCCTTCAATGAGCAAACCGGGCTGCGCTGTAAAGCCAGCGGCATCCTTTAATTATTCCTAACGTTTGATGGCAACAAGCTGATTCCCAAGGGGTGACATCAGATGCCAGCGGCATCTCCGGAGCTCCAGCCTGTTCCCATTCCCATTCCCATTCCCATTCCCCTTCCCATTCCTATTCCCATCCCTGTTCCCATTTCCATTCCCCCTTCTGCAGCCGCCTTTTGCCGCTCTCTTTGTAGCTCGGCGGCTGCAGCCGGGGGAGCTCCACCCGAGCTCCTCTCCCTCAGGAACAGCGCAGGGAGCGGGACAGGCTCAGGGACAGGCTCAGGGACAGGCTCAGGCTCAGGGAGCGGCTCCAAGGTTGCGGCTCAGGGCCCTGCTGACCCCGCGGGTTCGTGCAGAGCATCCCCGGGGTCAGGAGGGGAAACCTGAGTGCTCCGGGGGTGGTGTCCCCTCCTCGGGACTGGTCCCGGTGCCCCTGTGAGTGCTCCAGGGGTGAGTGACCGCTCCCGCTGTCCCTGCTGGGGGAGATGCCCGGGGATGCTCGGGGGAATCCCAGCCTCACATTCCCCATCCATGTCCAGGTCCCATCAAAGCTCACACCGGGAAGATTTCCTTCACCGTGTCCTGCAAAAACTGCCAGGCTAAAAACTCACACTGCAAGCAAAGAAAATAATCAGCTAATGGCTTCTGGAAGAAAGGTTTAGACGGCTGAAAATAAATCCCAATTCAGCTTAACCCTCGTCAGTGCTTGGAGCTTTGGGTGCCGCTCCACCCAGCAAGGTTTGGGGCAGCAACGACAAAGAAATAATTTATTCTGTTAATTTAAAAGTCACCCTGCACTTAAATAAATCAGGCCAGGGTTTGCCTGCTGTCTCCAGAATGAAGAGCCCGGCGGTGTTGGGATGCCCGGATCCCCGGTGCTGCATCCCGCGATGGTCCCGGAGGTGTTGCCGGAGCAATCCCCGCCCCTGGGCACACCTGGGCACACCTGAGCAGCCTGTCCGGGCCCATCGCTGCATATTTGCCGCTCTACTCAACGCAGATGCAAAATGTTTGGTTCCTAAGGAAGCAGGGAGCGCCTCCGCCGTCTCCACGGAAATCCCGGCGTGTCCCGGCCGCGGATGCGCCGCTCCGCATCTTTTATCTCCTCCGCCTTTCGGGGCCGCACCTGGGCCAGCAGCAGCTTTGTTTGCAAAATATTTACGCCTCTCCAGGGAGGAGATCAGCCCCGGCCGGGCCGGGAGGGGGTGCGGACGTGCTGAACCCTCCCGTGCCTCCCGAATTCTCCGCGGCTGGGCTGGTGCAGCCCTTGGGCCGTGCGGGAGCATCCTCGCTCCTTGGGCTGGATCCGTTTTGTGCCTCTGACGCCCATAAACCCCCAAACGTGGGCAAATGAGATTTTTGTGAGGGAATAAAGCCGCGGCGGGAGAAGGTGCTGGGCTCCGGCAGCGGCTCCTCTCTGCCGGGAGGGGACGGGACAGGCAGGATGCAAAGCGGGGAGGGAAACACCGTTTGGGGAGGAGAAACCTCCTGGGAAGGCGGAAAAGGTGCGGGGAGGAGAAGGAGAAGCTGCTGTTGCAGAACTCATCCCTTCCCCCGAAAACACTTTGTGCTGCCGCTGCCGATTCCCGGTGACACCCGCCTGGCTGGCCCTGAGTCACCCCGAGAGTCACCGCGGCTGTCCCCAAATCCCGCCCGTCCCCAAATCCTGCCCCGTTTCCCAACAAAAACCCCGGCGCTGCTGCGGGAAGGCTCTGGGGGTGGGAAAGGCTTTTGGGGCGAGGCTGAGGTCACCTCCCTGCTGCTGCTGGTGCCCCACCACAGGGCCCGGGGTGAACACCGACCATTCTGGGGCGGGGGTTAAAGGTTCGGCCGCCGGGGAGCGACCCCAGCCCCGCGTTCACCATCTGAGCCCGCCGGTGTCACACAGCCCCGGCACGGAGCTGATGGCTCGGGATTTGAGCTTTTTGTGTTTTTCCGCGTTGTTTGTGGCCCCTGCGGTTCTTTAGTGGGTAACTCTGAACTCCGTGTACCCCGGGAGCTGCTGCTCTCCCACCTGGGGCAGACACAACAATTCCTCTGCAGGCCTGGCAATCGAGGGCACCTCACTGCCTCAGGCTCCAGAGATGGAAACAAAAGGGAGCTGGGGCAGCCACCTGGGGCTAAATGCCTTCATTACCTGCAGCTGTCATTGGAACATTAACAGCAGCTCTCAGCCCCGCAGTTTTAGTCGATTCCTGCGTGTTTCCCAGGTGTTTCTGTGGATCTGCAGGGTGGCACAAACCCCGAGAACGCTTCCTGGGGGTTTTTGGTGGGAGCCTGGCAGTGCTTTCTGCCACCCACGGGCAGCAGGCACAGCCCAGCCCCAAACAAACCCAGCTGAGGAGGGTTTGTGCTGTGGGGGGGGGGGTTGAGAGAGACAAATCCTTCAGGTGTTTCTTTGAGTCACCCTTTTAATGAAGCACCTCCACCCAGCACATTGATTTTTTTTATTTTTTAATTTATTTTTTTTTCCAGGAGGTGCTGGCAAAACACAGGTTAGTAACACATTAACAGAGCCCTTTGAAGAACTCTGGTTTCGGCGCTCAGCGTGGCTGGAGGTGCTGGTGGAGTTTCAGCTAGTGGGGGTTAAATGCAAATATAAAACACAAGCATAAACAGGAGTATGGATAGATAAACATAAACACAACCTGACAAACCCCGTGGTTTTATTTCAGAAGTTGTATTCGGGCAAACAGCGTTCCTGCAGCTTTCCCAGCAGCCTGAGTGAGAGGTTGTGTTTCCCTTGCATCGTTCCGTGCCCGGCAGAGCAGTGCGGCCATCACATAATTCAATTAAGCAATATCCTTTGATTGCCCAGAGGTCTGGGAGCAGCAGTTGGGAAACGCTCGTTTAATAACTTAATTATTATCATATCAGCATTATTTCGCACTTAGGCCGGGCTCTGCTTTGGGATAACAAAATCCAAGGTTTATAATTTAGTCTGATCTGACCTCATCGTGCAGTCATAGAGTGTTGAGAGATTGGAATGCACCTGGAAGATCATCCGTTCCCAACCCGGCCAGGGACAGGGACAGGGACAATTCCCACTGTCCCAGGCTGCTCCAGGCCTTCTCCAGCCCGGCTTTGAACGCTGCCAGGTTTGGGGTGTCCAGAGCCCCCCGGAATCCCCTGCCAGGTTTGGGGTGTCCAGAGCCCCCCGGAATCCCCTGCCAGGTTTGGGGTGTCCAGAGCCCCCTGGAACCCCCTGCCAGGTTTGGGGTGTCCAGAGCCCCCTTGGAACCCCCTGCCAGGTTTGGGATGTCCAGAGCCCCCCTGGAACCCCCTGCCAGGGTCTCCCTCCCCACAGGGAAGCGCTCCTGCCGGGTATCCGGCCTCAGTTTCCCCTCCTCCCAGCCGTGGCCATTCCCTGTGGCAGCAGTGCCCGGCTCCACAGGGGATTGGGATTGGGATGGATAATCCCGGTGTGCTGCGGCCACCGCTGGGCCCGGGACCCCCAAGATCAATCATTGAGATCAATCAATCAATCAATCAATCAATCAATCAATCAATCAATCAATCAATCACGGAGATCCCCGAGATCGATCGATCCCCGAGATCGATCCCCGGCCCGTGAGGGAGCGGCCGGGGCTGCGGCACCGCGAGGGCGGGGCCATGCAAATGAAGCATTGTCATGGAAATGAGAGGGCGTGGCCACGGGTTACCGCGCGGCTGTGGCGGTGAGGGCGGGGTTATGGAAATGACACGCCGGGTATGGCGGAAAGGGGCGTGGCTATGCAAATGAGTAATTTAATATGAAAATTAGAGGGCGTGGTCGAAGGTGTGGGCGGTGCC
>VWZN01011566.1:586-17331 GCA_013396955.1 Regulus satrapa | reverse complement strand
TGACGGTGGCGGTGTAGCTGTGACAGTGACGGTGTAGCTGTGACAGTGACGGTGACGGTGTAGCTGTGACAGTGACGGTGTAGCTGTCACAGTGACAGTGACGGTGTAGCTGTCACAGTGACAGTGATGTGTAGCTGTGACGGTGACGGTTACAGTGTAGCGGTGTAGCTGTGACGGTGTAGCGGTGATGGTGTAACTGACAGTGAAGGTGCAGCTGTGACAGTGACAGTGATGATGGTGATGGTGCAGCTGTGACAGTGGCAGTGCTGCTGTGACAGTGACAGTGGCCGTGCTGCTGTGGCAGTGACAGTGGCAGTGCTGTTGTGACAGTGACAGTGGCCGTGCTGCTGTGGCAGTGACAGTGGCAGTGCTGTTGTGACAGTGACAGTGGCCGTGCTGCTGTGGCAGTGACAGTGGCAGTGCTGTTGTGACAGTGACAGTGGCCGTGCTGCTGTGGCAGTGACAGTGGCAGTGCTGTTGTGACAGTGACAGTGGCCGTGCTGCTGTGGCAGTGACAGTGGCAGTGCTGTTGTGACAGTGACAGTGGCCGTGCTGCTGTGGCAGTGACAGTGGCAGTGCTGTTGTGACAGTGACAGTGGCCGTGCTGCTGTGACAGTGACAGTGGCCGCGCTGCTGCGTGTGGCCTGCCCGGGTTGCTGCCTTGCTCCAGTCCTGCAGCCGTTCCCTCCCCGCCTGTCCCAGCCCAGCCCCAGCCCCAGCCCTCGGATAGATTTGTATATTTATGGTTCCACGATTACCCTTAATTGCTGCAGATATTGGCTCTGCCAGATGTTGGTTGTCTTTTCCAGCACAGGCTTAGCTGGTACTAAGAGTTGAACTGGAAATAATTGTTTTACCTCAGGATGGTATTTCACTGGGAAGATTAATAAAGTCCACTTGGAAAAGAGATTATCTTAAATTTGCTGCAGATGGGAAGGACAAAGATTATCATTGTCAAAGGCAGCGCGCGTCAAAACTCGCTGGAGCTTTGTTTTTTTTAGAGAAGGGAACTTAATAAAAATGTGCTTAAGATAAGCCCTGGAGGAATGTCTGAGAACTTTTAAGGCTAAAATATCAGCAGTAACAAGATGCAAATGTTCTGCGTAGACCCAATCAAAAACAAATAATTTTTTCATCCCCCTGGAGGAATGTAACCAGCGTGGCAGACCTGTCCCTGCCTCGATTGGTCACAGGGCTGGCAGGAACAATCTCTGTGGAAAGCCACCTCTTTAATTCTGCTATTCCTGCTTTTCTTTTTCTGTTTTGGAGGGATAATTATTTTTCAATGTGGCTTTTCACAGAAATTCCGGATTTTCCACCGCTTCCAGAGCAGCCTGGTCGAGGGGATTTTTGGCTGCCCCTTACAAGATGTGAAGTTTGATATTAAATGCTGGCTCTGGTGAAACCTGAGACTCAGGCTTGAAAAGCCCCTTTTTTTTTCCCTGGGCTGGGAGAAACGTCAGTTTTCCTTGTGGAGAAGGGATAAAATTGCCTGATGTGAAAAGAACTTGGCTGTGTGGCACAAATATCCAGTTGTAATTGCTGGGTGGAAAGGAGCACTGCTTGGAGCTGTGCAAGTGAAGCACCATAAGAATAATATTTCCTTAAATAATTCCATCTTTCCTTCTAAAGTGCTGCTGCAGAGACACACGTTTAGGGTGCACACAGATACCTGCAGCACCCTCACAAATCTCAGGTTTATTTATTTATTTATTTATTTCTCACGATATCCTTGGAAAAACTGGGACTTGTAGATCGTAGGGATGTAGGAGAAGGTTTGGGAGGAGAGGAGGGTGTGATTTTTAATTCTTTTTTTTCTTTGATCCTGCCTTCTAGAAATGCTCCACTGTGAGGTTGGGGCTGTACTTGGAATATCTAATAGGCAAAGAAATCTGTGTGTGGGCCTTCAACTGGTTTGTAATGGGAGGGCTGAGTGTGATAGGAGGACTTGAAGGATCTTTGATATTCCAGATTTTAAATTAGAATTAAAATAACGAATTTGTAGATGAACTAAGTGGGGAGAAAAATTCCCCCCCTCCCCCTTGTGTTGTGGTTGGAATTTTAGAGAAGCGCGTTCCTCAAGGAGCCAGAGAACCACAGGGCTGTGTGTGCATTTTGAATTTACCTTCTCATTCCTCCTCTGACTCACTCTGGACTTTCTGAAAGCAATAAAACCCCAGGTTTTCAGAGCACAGCTCAGGTCTGGGAGCAAACCCCTCCAATAGCTCAGATCTTAAACCCAAATCATCTCTGCAGATGCTGCAGTGTGGGGCAAGCACAGGAACCAGTGATTTCCAGCTCTGCTCGTGGGTTTTTGGAGCAGAGGTGCCTCTGGAGTGCTGGACTTGGAGCTGAGGAAAGCTCTGCACCCACCTCCAGCCCAGCAGCTGCTTTTTCTTTTTTGTGGCTCAGGGCTTGTGGTGCTGCTCTGCCAGCTCTCGGGTTGGTTTCCTGCATCTGCTCTTCTCTGACTAAATTTACTGTTTTTCTGTGCTAGAAATACTCACAGGATGTTGGTTTTTGCTCCTGCAGGGGCCCTGTGGGTCCCTTCCAGCTTTCAGATATCCTGATTCTGAATCTCTATCTTGGTGCTTAAAGCCAGTTTGGTTTTGTGTTTTTTTGGGGGTTTGTTTTGGTTTTGTTTGGTTGGGGTTTCTTTTGGGTTTCTTTACGTGAAAGGAAGATATTTGTTCCAGTTTTTTTTTTTTTAAGTTTAAAAGCTTAACAGTGTCTGTGTGTGCACTGTTCAGAGTGACTGAAAGTCCTGCGTAGCCTCGTGACCTCTTCCTATAAAAATTACCTTGTTCCAAGAGCCCTGAAGGGATAATAGAAGTGATAATGAAAGGCAATAAAAGATAAGAAATGGCACGAGACTGATACGGCTTGGGAAACAGGGAAATCATGGAATCATGAGGGTGTCTGGGTTGGAAGGGCCCTTAAAGATCCAAATCTTACCCCTGTGCCAAGGCAGGGACACCTTCCCCGTCCCAGCCCTGCAGGGATCCAGGGGCAGCCCCAGCTCCTCAGTGGGATTTCTAACCTTGGACCTCCCATTCTTACATCTGAAAGGAAGGAATTTGCCTCCACTTCATGCTAAATTTGGAATAAGGGACAGAAGTAAGATGATTGTGATTATAGCCTGGGTCGGCCTCTTCTGCCCAATGGCCGTGTGTGGCACCAGGAGAGGTTCAGATTGGATATAGGGAAAATTTCCTCACGGAAAGGCTCCCCAGGCTCTGACAGAGGCTGCTCAGGGTGGTGGTGGACTCACCGTCCATGGGAATGTTCAAAAAACCTGGGGATGTGGCACCTGGGGATGTTTTGGCTGCCTCCTGATGCTGGGGGAGTCGTGTAGGAAGGGTGGCCAAAGAAATAAAGGACTCGTCTGGTGTTTCCTAATCCCTGCTGTCCCCTTGTCCAGAACCACTTCTGGTCAGCTCATTATCAGATCCTGCTTCAAACTAAACCTGGAAAAAAGCTCAGGTGATTTCAGGAAACTCGGGGAAAGATTTCCTGACTTTTTCCAGTGCCGTGGCAGGGAAGGGGGCAGACACATATTTGCCACTTGGATTCCCCGGGCGTGCTTAAGTTTCGAAAACCCTTCAGAACTCGAATCCTCGGAAGGCCTGGGGAGCGGGAGAGCCTCTCCCGTGCCGGTGTTGCTGCTGCTGATCCATGTGCAGCAATGACATCAGCCGTGGCTCTGGCTCTCCCTCCCGCAGGAAGAGGCACCAGGGGAAGGGCTGGCAGAGAATGGAGCTCTGTGCCCACCGCTAACGACGTGTCCAGCTCGTTAGGGAGCGCGGCCAGCGCCGCATCAGCGCCCGGCCAGCACGGGCGGACAGTCCTGCAGCCCTTTGTCCCTGCCTCCATCCCTGCTCTCCATGTGACTCCTCTGGCTCCGCTCTTCTGCTGGGCTCCCTCTGCCCCACTTCCCCCAGACCTGGCTGATTTGGATCCGTTTCCGAGGGGACTTTGGGACTCACCCACAGAGGGGTTCAGGTGTCCCTTTTTTTGGCTTTTTCCTGCCTGGAGAGCAGGAATCATCCCTTCCTTGTTCTGATTTCCCTGGGTGCCATCAGAGCCTTTGCAGTGCTGCTGGGTTTAATCTTCAATCTTCTCATTTCAGGGGTTTGTTCTGAGTTTGCACTGAAATCCAGTCAAAAACAAGGCTTGGTGTTAGAGCCTGCATCAGTTCCGTGTAACTCCCCAAATCCCTTGGTTCAGTGGACAAACCTTTTAAAATGTCTCACTCTTAAGGGTTTGGGAGCAGGTGAGCTTCGTCCGAAGCTCTGTTCTGTGTTGTGGCACTCGGGGGTGCCTGGGTTTATTTGCTGTGTGTGCACAGACTTCGCCTCCTGGGAGAGTGCTGGAAAACCTGACAGCTCCAAGATCCTGGACTAAAAAGAGGAGGAATTAACTCGCTCCTCTTCATGTGGGCAAGGGAAGTGGGTAATTTGCAGTGGCTCATCCAGCCAGGCAATGCTGAAGGAAGGGATGATTTACAGCAGGGCTGGATCCCCCTTCCCCTTCAACGCAGTGACTCAGGCTGGAATCGGAGATCAAAGGGATATCCTGCTTTAGGATTGAGTCCAAATCTTAAGATTCCACTGGAAAATGTCTCCGTGCCTGTGGATTCTTACAGGTAAAATTTGTCTCTGAGGGGAGAAAATACAACTGCTGTTTTTTAAAAAAAAATATTATTTTTATTTTTTAAATGAAGTTCTCTCTGATACAGAGCACAGAATTTTAAGTTGAGCAGGCCCATGTCAGTTCAGTCACAGAATTTGACCTCGACAAATCAAATCTGGTTAAAGAGAAAACCAGGCACTGGTGTAAATTTACTGAATTCCATAAATTGGCAGGGGGTGCATTAATACCGAATCGCAATGGGAATATTTTAATATCAATATTTAATATTTCAAGCAGCTGCTGTCATTAAAACTGCTACAAGAAATTCCCCCTCTTGCAGACAGAGAATAATCTTTATTTCCCTCTCTCCCATAAGGCATTGGCCATATGCTGAAGCATTGGGCAGTCTGGAATATTTTCCCAGCTCTTTTATCAAATTTTTCCCCCTAAATGCCAGAATCACCTCACCTTTGCCTCTTTCTGCAATTTTTAAAACGCCTCCTTTTTTTTTTTCCTTTCCCCCCCCTCTCTCTTTTTTTTTTTATTATTTTCTTTCAGGAAAGGGGAGAAACAGGGAGCGCAAAGCAGTTAAAAATTCCTTTAATGCCCTGGCAAACGTGTTGCCGCTAATCTGTATTCCCCTCCCGGCCGGAGCTGCGGGCTGGCAGTGGGAAAGCAGCTTTGCTTTCCTCGTGCAGGGACACGGTGACCCTGGCACTGCTGTCCCGTGTGCCAGAGGCTGCTGGGGCTGGGAAGCACCGAGACATCTGCAAAGAAACCCCTTGTCCCTGCTCTGCTCCTTCCCTCTGGGCTTTCAGGGATCCCTCTCTCTCTGGTGGGCTCTTCCCTGCTGGCTTTGGGAAGGAATTCACTTTTTTCCCCCACTTGGTGTTTCGTGGAGGAGGAGAGAGGAGCGCTGAGCTGCTCTGGGTTCCTTTCAGCCCTAAAAGAGGCGTCCCCCTGTTGCCTTCTCCTTTTCCCAGCGTTAATTACACTTGGATCTTTCTCCTATAAAATTCCCGGTGAGGTTCAGCTCGGGCCCGTGGGCAGGGTCTGCTCCCTGTGGTTTGGGGGGCTGGGTCCGTGACTCAGCTCCATTCTCCTGTGATTGTGGGGCACTGGAGGGCAGGGGAGTGAGCTCACTGCCTCGGCACTCCAGCCCTGCTCCCTGGCCTTTTACAGTGGGGAAAGGCTGGGAGAATTGGGATTGTTCATCCTGGAGAAGCTCTGGAGTGACCTAATTGTGGCCTTCCAGTGCCTGAAGGAGCTCCAGGAAATATGGTGAGGGGTTATTTACAAGGGACAGGACAGGAAGGAATGGTTTTAAACAAAAAGAGGGACAATTTAGATGGCATTTTGGGAAGGAATCCTTCCCTGGGAGGGTGGTGCAGGGTGCCCAGAGAAGCTGTGGCTGTCCTTGGATCCCTGAAAGTGTCCCAGGCCAGGCTGGAACAAGCTGGGAAAGGGGAAGGTGTCCCTGCCATGGCAGGGGGTGACACTGCATCAGCTTGAAGCTCTTTCCAACCCAAACCAGTCTGGGATTCCATGAAAACCAGGTCTGCACTGGAACTCTGCTGCTGTCCATCCCTACTCCTCCACAAATATCCCAGGGCTGCCTCTGCCCTGGCTGTTTATGTCCCCCACTGCTAAGAATTCAAGTACTAAACAACTCCAGTTCTTGGAAAGCCGTGCAACCGAGGCAGCAAACGTTACTGAGGTTTTCTGGGGGTTTGTTTGGGTTTTTTTTGGTGTAGATTGAAGGCTGTTCAGCCTTTTATAAAATGCCTCATCTTGAATTTTATACCCCAGCTGTCACCTTTATTCATTTGCTTCCCTCTCAATGGCAGAGTGCTGTGGTTTCATGGCAATCCTGTCATCCCCCACAATTAACTGGGGATTTTAACCCTGAACTTTATCAATCATTGTACCAGAGGTGATTAAAACAGCCTGAACCAGGGGCACGTTCTGTTCCTTGTGAGGGGGGTTGTGTGTTCAGGTGTCACTGGAGCCCCTGAAGAACAGTTTATTCCTTACCCTCTGCTAACATTAGTGTCGTTGCAATCTTGGCACTGCACATAAAATATATTTACATTTTCAAAGGCAATCAAACTCTTCAAATGCAGATAAGGGAATGGATCCATAGGAGCACTCTTGGGAGTGTTTTGTGTTCCTCAAGTGTCTTCGGAGCCCTTGAAGAGCATTTTTTTTTTTCTTACCTTAGTTAATCCTCGTGTTCTTACAACCCCGACACTGCACATGAAAGCTGCCCTTCAATATATTTGCATTTTCAAAGGCAATAAAACTCTGGAAATGTAGATATTGGATCCATAGGAGCACTGTAGGAGCCCTCTGTGTTCCCTCCAGTGGCAGCGGAGCCCTTGAAGAAAAGTTTATTTTTTTTTTTATTTAGGTCAGAATCTCCACACTGCACATAAAAGCTGCGCTTAAATATATTTACTTTTACAAAGGTCATAAAGCTCTTCACACAGAGATAATGGGGTGTGTAGGACAGTGTTGGGAGGCTTTGCTGTGCCCTAGGTGTGTTTTCCACCTGTCTTCCTGACTCTGGGAGCAGATAAGCTTTATCTCTTTTTTTTTCCTTTGTTCTTTAGTAGGTTCAGTAAAAGTATTTAGTGCTGGGACAGAGATTAGGGTGAGCTGAGCTCTCAGTTTTGAGTTTGGCTCTCGATTTTGAGGCTGGTTCTTAAAGGATGTGGTGGAAGAGGGAGATAAACCCAAAGACAAGGTGAGGAGGGCATGGGCACTCCATTATTTTTGCTGCTTCAGGCTGGAGAGCTGCGCGAGGGAATGAAGATTGTGCAGTAATGAACTCCAGCAGGTTCCTTTCCACAGAAGGGTAATCCTGATCTATTATCACTTGCTCTTATCACGGCCTTTCCCAGCGACTGAGGTGATAACAGCAGTGTGGCTGGGCAGGGAGGGCTATTTATAGACAGCATTTACTCATGGAATCAGAAAGTAAATAAAAGCCTTTTATGAGAGAAGATATTCAGCAGCAGTGTTCTCAGCCTTGTGCAGGTTCCATTCTCAGAGCTGAGCTCAGCCAGTGCACATTAATTACACAGTTCAGTGTGGCTTTGAAGGATGGATCAGTTTTCCCCCCAAAAAAATGGGTGGTTTGTCTGAGTGCTGGAGCGAGAGCAGAGGGGAAGATCCCTGGGATGGGAGGTGGGGCTCACGGGCTGGTGGCTGGCTGTAGCTGATGGAAACGGGGCTGGCCCTGCTGGGTTTGTGCCATGCCAGGGATTTCTTGCCTTCAGGAAGGCTGTCGGCCTAACTGGGACGGGTTTCCAAGTCTGGGAATCGGGGTGACAGCCCTGGTTTGCTCCCAGGGTCACACCCAGACCTGTCCTGGCTCATCCTCCTCGCCAGAGACCTCGCTGGGAGCCCTGGTGGGACTGGGAGCAATTCCAGTGCCGGGAAATCCCTATTCCGAGAGCAGGAGACTCTCAGCACCGCTCACAGATCCACGTTTCCCTCTCCACGAGGCTGCCCTGAAAGTCACAAGGCAGTTGGGAAACAAAATAATCCTCACCCTACATGGGAAAGCTTTCCTGTAGTCACAGGCCTGGTGGACAATTCCTCGGAGCTGTGGTGGAGGAATCTTCCCCGGGTCATGTGCAGCAGCTGAGATAATGCACTATTTTCACTTGGCAGCCTCCAGGAGAGCTTGCATGAGGTGTTTATAGTGAAGAGAAAGGGAAAAACATGCCACAGAAGTTTGCCTGGACTTTCCGACAGCTTAGATCTTATTATGGCCTTAAATCCCTCCTGGAACTCCTTGTCTGAGCTGCCAGACCTTTGGCAAAGCTTCTGCTGGTGCTGAGAGGACTCGGCAGCAGTAGGAGGTGAGAAATTAACAAAGGAAATGTCCTGAGCACCATAAAAACACAAATGTATTTTTAAAAGGGTGATGGTGTATATTAGAGCACGCTCTTATGTCACCTCCTCGGAGTGGCTGCCAGGCTGGAGCTGTGTGGAGTTATTCCGCTTTGTTACAGCGTGTTCTTGATTATGATTTCAAATCTGGTTTATTGTGGGTTTTGTTTCTCTTAGTCCACCTGCCTGACATCCTTCCTCTGTACTAATGTTTTTATCATCTCTGGAAATCTCCTGTATTCTGTTGATTAAAAAAAAAAAAAAATCAGAAAAAAAGAACTGAGAATTCAGGGTTAAAGAAAAAACCAGCAGGTGAGAGAAGGGGAAATACAGGTATATGTGAAAAAGATGGGTTCTTCTCATGCTGCTTAAAGAGTTGAGGGGAGAGCCTTGAAAACCGACTCAAGTGTTACATTCTGGATTTTGTTTCAAAGCTTTTGGGGTGCTTGGCCTCCAAAGCGAGTCCTGCCAAAGCCTCCTGGTGCTGGCAGCGCCTTCAGGACCTGTGGGGTTGATGTTGGCAGGGGTCTGTGGGGTTGATGGTTGGCAGTGCCTTCAGGACCTGTGGGGTTGATGGTTGGCTGTTCAGTGTCACCCAGGGTCACCTTCTGAAGGGGAGGTGAAGGAATAAGAGTTCGAAGAGGGGAGAGGACGAACAGGGTGGGTCCCTGCTTTGGGAGCCTCAGGGTATCGAGGCTGGTCACGTTTCTGCTGGGGAGGGTGGGAGTTCCAGGCGATTTTCGGTGGCAGCTTGCAAAGAGCTTTTATTTATTACAGATATTTGTTTGACACTGCCTTGGGTGCAGGTTGCAGGGCATGGAGGATTTCCTAAACTCCTCATATGGGCGAATCCTGCATCTTAGCAAATTATTAAGATTCTGTTAAAGGCTGGGGTAAGATTTTTTTTTGTAATATTTGTATTCCATTTTTAAATTTCCATTTCTTTTCCTATTAAACTTGGTCCAGGCATGCTGGTGCCTATCTCCCGCTGGTTTATTACATTTGATTAAGCGAGGAGCATGAGGCAATCTCCAAGTTTCCCCAAACAATGGCTGGATTTTGCGGCGATTATCCCGTGACTCAGCCACAATCACCCCTGCCCAGCGCCGCGCTCCAGTTCTGTTGGGAACTCCCTTGTAAACAAGGCAGCTCCAATTTGCAGGAGCTGCTCCCGCTCGGCCTGTCCCGTGTGCTGTCAGTAATGATGGGGCTGAGCTGTCCAAAGGCATCACACGGCTCTGCTGGGACACGGCAGAATCACACGCTGTGTTCGTCCCCCTTTGTCCTCCCCTGGGGCTGGGGGGGTCTCGGAAGCTTCTTCTGACCTTCCCTACGAGTTTCTCACATTAGCACTCGCACCAGAAGAATTGGAGATGATGAATGGTGCCGGGCCATGTGATGCCTTAGGATTTAGCTTTTATGTTTTTCAGGTCCTGTTCTGCTTTAGTGTACGAGTCTAAACCCCACAGCCTGTCAGCTGCTGTACTCCTGTTTTACCCAGACAAAACAATTCCTCTCTAGGCCTGAAACCCAAGGACACCTCAAACAATTCCTCTCTAGGCCTGAAACCCAAGGACACCTCATTGTCTCAGAGCCTGAAAAATAGAAACAAAATTAGTTGGGGGGCAGGAGCAAACTGGGGGTAAATTACTTCATCCCTGAAGTTGAGGATTAACCCCTGATATGTAAATGGTCCAAATCTATAATTGAAAAACTCGTGGGCATCTTGTGTGGAGCCTCTGAGAGGCCTCTGGCTGCCCAAGGTGTATCTGTGGAAGGCCTTCAATAAATTCCCACCTTTATTCTCCTCATCTGGTCTGGCCTCTGTTCTAGGCAGTCACTCCAAGGCATCACAAGAGTGAAATGGGATTTTAAAGCACTCAGTGGGCTCTTTCATCCTGCCCTGCTCCTGCAGGGTTGGCAAAAAAAACCCAACTCCTTCGAGATGTCCAACTTCTGCTTCTCATTTGTTCAGGGCTGCCTGGGCCTGGCTGCCAGACCCTCATAATGAAATTTCACCCCCCTGCATCCCATAGAGGTGGGGAGATAAACACAGAGCATTTTCTCAGAGGCAGAGAAGAAGGGTTTGGGACTTTTGTGGGAAGTCTGACTTAACTCAGTTAAGTCAGATTTAAAAATACTGACTTAAATCAGTTTTTTCTTCGGGCTCAGTGTCTCTGTTCTTTGCCCTTTGCTGAAATTTTATAGGAGTCCATGACTTTTGCAGCCTTAATGATTGGAAAGCATCTGCTGCTGTGTTTTGGTAGTATTCTCTTCAAAGAGCATGGTCATCGGTGAGTTTATTCAGCTGAATTTTCCCAGCAGTTCTTTGCATCTGCCTGTGCCACAGCGTCGGGGGAAAAAAAAAACCACCTGAACGCACAACACACTAAATCCCATAAAATCGCAGCTTGTCAGCAGGCGGAGCTGTCAAATGAATGTAAATAAATGTGTGCGCACGAGGGGCTGTCGTTTAATGCAGGGGGTTTGTAGTGCTTCTGTTTGCTGGAGGTTCCCTTCCCTGGGAATTCAGGATTTGATAATTAACTCGTAGCCAGCAGCACTCCCAGCAATGTAATCCTGTGCTTTTCAGATTACCTGTTTCCAAAGGAGTTGGGAGTAATTACTTTATCTGCAGTTGTGACAAGGCTTGTACAGGAGTGTGATGATGTTCTGTGGGGCTGTTCCCTGGGGCTGTGCCCGGCGTTGTTGTCCTCGCAGGCCTGGAGAACATTCCCTGGATCCCTCCGTGGCACGGGAGATAAGGATTTTGGTAATGTGCAGGGAGGAGTGTGGAGCTGCTGTTTGGGAGAAAAGAGTTTGATCAGAGTGGAGCTAAAAACAGGAATGTGGTACAGAGACTGCTGGAGCTCTGGAAAAAGGAGATTTCTTCCCAGTTTTAGTTGAGTTCTCCGGAACTTCCCCTCTCTCTTCCATGGCAGGAGTTGGAATAAATCGGTCTTTAAAGTCCCATCCAACCCAAACCATTCTCCTTTCTCTCTCTGTTCTCCAGTTGTGCCAGTCCATGAGTTCCCAGCAGCACCCTGAGATCCCCTCAGAGGTAAAATAAGAACACCAGCACAGGAAAAAGCCTTGGAAGTGTGATGCCATCCTCCCAAATTGAAACCAGGATGTGCCCAGTTTAAATTTGCTTTTGCTCTTAATAGAAGCCTATATGGAAAAAGGGGAAAAATAATTGGGAAATTCATTTCTTTGGCAGCTCACGTGTCCTTGGTGTCTCTGGTGGCTCCAAGGCTGTCTCAGAAATTGGAAGTTTTAAGTTCATCATCACATTTCCCTTTATTTTTAACTTCCTAGGGGTATCTGGCTTTGGAGAGGTTCCTCTTCTCTGTGCTGCACATTTTCCCCCTTCCCCGCTGACTTTTTGTGCAGTGCTACCATCGATGTTTTCCTGGCTGTGGATTTGTTTGTCCTTGTTCTCTTGGCTGCTTTTCCATGATTTCCCATCGGTTTCCCTCTCCCCACAGCAGAGGCCCAGGCCAGCCCTGCAGACCTTTGTTTCCCACAAGGTCCTTTCTTTGGGAACAGCTCTGCAGTCCTGGGAATGGGAGGCAGAGCTGGACAAATCCCTCTGCCCTTCCCTGGGACTGCTCTGCCTCCCCAAAAACTGCATTTCAGCTGTCAAAAACTGCAGCAGATCCCCACTGCAGAATTATTTGTTCGTGCTTTAAGAGCCGTGCATTTGTTCAGGGGTTGTAAACACTGTCAGCAAGGTTTTGACAGGAGTGAAAAATGAATTTAAGTTGCTGGTGCGGAGAGAAATAAAACCAGCTTTGGCTCTGCCTGCCAGGGGTAAAACAGAGGGAAGGAATCATTCCCTGTGCTGGCACAGGTTCCCAGAGACGCTGAGGGTTCTGATCCCTGGCAGTGTCCAAGGCCAGGTTGAACAGGGATAGTGGAAAATGTCCCTGCCCATGGCAAGGGATTGGAACTGGATCAGCTCTAAGGTTCCTCTGAGCCCAGACCATCCTGGGATTCGGTGAAATGCAATCCTGTGAAATCCAGCCTGCTCTGGTATTTCTTGTTGGTGCTGGCAGAGGTTGGGCACAAATCTGCAGAGGAAGAGACGGAAAGCAGAGTTGAGTTCACATTCTGCCTCCGTTCTCTCTCCATTATCGTATCACGAATTACAGCCTAAGCCTTTCTCCACACCTGGTGGTGTCTTATCAGCCAGAGCAGTTTCTGACTAACCCCAAATCCTTTCTCTGCAGGAAACGTTGTGTTCCTGCCATAGCACAACGGTGGGAGGTGTGATAAAATGTCCTTTTAATTACACTCCAGTTTCTTGAGTATGGATATTTTATTTATAAAGACTGCACAGGCAGAGGCTTTTTGTGGTTTTGCTCCTCGGGAAAAGCAGCTCTGATTTCCTGAGCTCAGGAGCAGCAAAGGCCCAGGCTGCAGTGGACAGATGCTGTGAGCTTTCCTTGAACCTTCGGGAAGGAGTTAACTAAGGGATTAATTTCCATGACCAGGTTCTCCTCGGGAGCTTGTTCTCCTGGCCATCGTGGGTGGGAGTTGTGGTTTTGGGACACTTCTCATGGGTTTAACCTGGTAAACAATGTTTAAAATAATTTGTAACTGTGGAATAGGCACATGAGTGATAATCAGCCTGGGTTCTGTTGCCTTCACCCTGATCTTTCTCTCCAGGAGAATAAGAAATGGGATTAGGGAAGGGAAGAGTAGGCAGCAGAAAGAAGAAGCTGAGCTGTACAAAACTTTTCTGTCCAGATTTCTCCTGCTTGCAGAAGTTCTGGATTCTCCTGTGGAATGGCTTTGAAACCATTAGATTTTCCTTCACCTGGCAGGGTGTGAGACTGAGAAAACCTCAAGTGCACAATCAGCAGGTCTGTGCAAGGCCAGGGGATCTTGTAGGGACCTCCTGTGTTGTATCAAACCCACCGAGACCAGCTGAGAGCAGCCTCACCTCTTGGGCTGGGTCTGTTCTGAAGGAGTCTCTCGTGTGCTTGGGAATGGATTTCTGGACAAGAAGAAGGGATCCTGAGCTTACCCAGGACTCGAAGGGCAGCTTTAGCTTTGAGAGCAGGAATAAGTCACTCAGGAGCGGTGACTCGGAGCTCTGCAGCTTGCAGGGTGTCTGAAGCTGCCCTGGGACTTGCACAGTTCCCTGTGGATCCTCCTGCTCTCTTGTGAGCCCCATAATTTTCCCTCTGAAGGAATGCAGGCACGGCTGCTGCTTTTACTTGATGTTGTTGACCTGTGGTGTCATTAATACCCGGGTTTTGTTTGAACAGCCCCATGTGGGCAGCGAGGAGACACAAAGGAACCTGCAGATGATTTTTATTGTGGTTCCAGTAACAGGCTGGAGCATCTTCCTCGCTGGGTGTAATCAGGGGGGTGTAATTAGGCAATGTTTTCCTGTAGAGTAACTCCTTTTAGCAATTTT
The DNA here is from genome assembly GCA_013396955.1 of Regulus satrapa. NCBI lineage: Eukaryota > Metazoa > Chordata > Aves > Passeriformes > Regulidae > Regulus > Regulus satrapa. The sequence continues at coordinate 3,371 of VWZN01011566.1, read as the reverse complement.
CTTCACAAGGAATTGCTGTTCAAAGGTCTCCTTGCTGCTTTAAGTAGAGCCCAGGTGCAGGGTAAGGCTTTTCATATTAAACCTCTCCTTTATGGGGAAACACCCGACACGGGCAGTGCAAAGGGGGCAGGCTCTGCTCTGCAGAGATTTGATGTCTCACAACGGAGGCTCAGGGATAAACTCCCCCGTGGCTCTGATGTTTGAGAAGTTTTGCTCTGCAGAGATTTGGTGTCTCACCGTGGAGGCTCGGGGATAAACTCCCCCATGGCTCTGATGTTTGAGAAGTTTTGCTCTGCAGAGATTTGATGTCTCACAACGGAGGCTCAGGGATAAACTCCCCCGTGGCTCTGATGTTTGGGAATTTCGATGTTGGAATGGGTTTTGGCAAAGGGCTTCTGTGGTGGTGAGGGTGTTGCAAGAGGCAGAAGCACAACTTCACTCGAGTGCTGCATCCTCTGTTCCAGCCAGGCTCTAATGGAATCAGCCCTTCCCTTTAAATTAATATGTTTTCCATGGAGCCCATCAAGTAACATTTAATTTGCTTCAGTGAGGCCAGGCATGTGGGCAACATGATCAACGCTTGGGATAATCAGGAAGAATCCCTGTATTTTGCAGCATCTTAAAAATGCTCATTTAGACAGAGGTAGCAATTGTGAAGAATCTTAATTGGTTGATGCAATTTTATGTCTAATTTAGTGCAAAACTAAGACTGGACCTAACCCTAACCCTTCCCCTTCCCTTCCTGCTGCTTGGTGAGGAAACACTCCAGGAAAGGAGTGAAAGCCTCGGCTGGCACCTCCGAGGGGCACCTGAGCTGCTCAGACCATGGTCAAAGCTCCTGTTGTTCTTTTTGAAGGTTTTCTTCCCTCCACAACCCTGCTAAAAAGGGTCTTCCTGAAGAGTTTTGCTTATGGAATAAATACTTTGTCATTAAGTACGGCTTGATGAATGTTTTATTCCTTGAGGGAGGGATATTTTTAATGAAAGAATATTCCAGTTGATACCATCAGGCATTGTTAACGATCAGCTGCTGTTTGTGCCTTTGTGCCTTGAGCAAAAACATCCTTCACCCATCCTTAATTCCTTAACCCAGCATGTTTGTACCTGGTGCCTTCTGTGAGCATGTTTTTCGGTGCTGAAATCACACCAGACATCTAAAATCCCTCCAAAAGGCAATTATCGAGCAGCTTTCAGCAAGGCAAACTTGTCTGAAAGTGACTTGCTGATCCCAAGGGGGTTTTGTGAATCTGCTGCCCTTCCCTGGTCTGTATTCCTGACCTGCAATTCCTGCCAGTCACAATTCCTGTGGTATACTGGGATGGGAGAAAGGAACAGGATCCTGTTTGGGGCTCATGTCAGCACGGAGCTCAGTGTAATCCCATGAACTTTGAGGCTGGAAAAGATGGAGAAGCTTTTAAGGTCTGTTATCCCGAGGTGTCTCCGTCTCTTTCTTGGGAGCTGGTGGCTGCTCCTCCAATTTCCGAGGGAACAGAGCTCTCGGTGTGACTCAGCTTTACAAGAACACTGCTTTAAGCAATGCTAATCCTGACTGCTCGGGTGTTTTGTTTGGCCAATATCCTTCCCAGAGAGCCGGGCGTCCTTTGTTCTCCTCTCAGACGTGAGGCAGGGCTGAGCAGGGGCCGAAGGAATGACGGAATGCCCCTGGAATGTGATGTGTCACATCTGGGGAAAAAAAAGGGCTTCAGAAAAGTCAGACTTGCCTTTATTTGCGGGTGGATGGAACTGACACGGTCTTGGAAGGTGGGAAAGAAGGGAAAAAAAAAATTTTAAAAAGCCTGGCTAGGTTTGAAGTTCACGTTGCTGATCTTTTTTTAGAAGAAATAACTAAAAATGTAATAAAAAAGCCCCAAAGTCTGGGAGCTTTGGATGGCAACGTTTGTGAGTCAGAAATAGGATTTTTGGATGCAGCTGGAAACCATTGCAATCGCTGCATGCGAGCCAAGAAATAAAGTGTGTTTGGGGAGCAGCTGCATAGTTCATATCCTGCTGCAAGGATGGGAAAGCTGCTGGTTTTCCAGCCACATTTCCCTTTGGGTATTGCAGAATCGTAGAACTGTGGAATATCCCGGGCTGGAAGGGACCCCAGGGATCAATCAGGGAGCTCCTGGGCTGGTTTTTCAGGAGGTGATTCCCTCTCCCCGGGGATGAAGGCAGCTCTGAGCACATTTTGGGGCTGCACCCCCCCGGCTCTGTGTGCCAGGGAGCAGAGGAGCATCCAGAGCCTGCCGGGATTACAATCTGTGGAAGACTCCTCTGACTTCAGGTGGCAGCTGAGGAGGAAAATGCTGATTAATACAGATCACTGGGAGAAAATAATTGAGTGTGGTGAATAATAAAGGCAGCAGAGCCATAATTAGCATCCTCTCAGTGCCCTGACTCCTGGATTTTGGGAATGTGCAGCAGCACAGCTGCCGAGGTCCCTTTTAAAGCCGGGTGTGTTGCAGCAAACACAGGATGAGCACAGGAATGAGAAATCTTCTTATTGTCTCACCTCCCTGGAAGTTGAAATGCAGAATTAATCCTCCACTCCATTGTCATCCCCTACCTTCCTGCCGGGCTCCTTCTTCTCTTCACTGTGGATATTCTCCCAAGGTTTAAGTGTGAGGGGAAAGTAAGATTGGCATTTTGAGCTGTTAAATGAGGTTAATCAGCTTGGTGGTGGGTGGGAGGAACGTGCTCTAGGGTTAAGAATTTTATATTAATGGTTAGCAGGACCCTTCTTGCCAGACCTGTGAAAATTCCCTTCAGTCAGGCAGGAACTTTT
>VWZN01011564.1:36890-48647 GCA_013396955.1 Regulus satrapa | reverse complement strand
AAAAAAAAAAAAGAAGAGGTTTGGAAAAAAAGGCAGCACACCAGTCTCTGTGATTAGGGCTGGAATTCTTCATCTAATTTTACCACTTTTGTAAATAGCTCTTATAAATAAAGAAACAATTCAGACTTTAAAAAATCAGTTCTCTAATGTAATTACATAGTGCACAATGCATGAAGAAAAGTAGAAGCTCTCACAGCAAGGAAGAGAGGGTGATTAATAAGAAATGAAAGCAACATATTGGAACAGAGCAGAAGGCATCCAGGAAAGACTCAGGCTACCTGCAAACGTTATTTCCAGGAAAATAAAGCAATCTTGCATAAACAGGAAAGTGGTGGTAACAAAAATTAAATCTGTGTTTGTAGCAATTATGGGGAATGAGGGTAAAAAATGAGAATATGAAGATGAAGTTCATTACTATCTCCTCTTAAAGGAGAGATTAGGAAGTCAGTGAGACACTGTGGCTAGACATAGCTTTCTATCAAATGGCTGGCAAACACTGGAGTATTGCCTCACAGGAGAGAATACATTGGGTATGAGCTGTCTTCTAAGGAAAATTTATCTGCTACTGATATTGGGTGCCCAGTCTAAACGTAATTCTCTGCAGACTCCCTCTGTGGTGACTAGAAAGTAACAAAACTTCTCTCCAGATGCAATTCATCCCATAATTTAAAAAAAATTAATTATTTCGTATAGAAATCTTCAGTTAAGTGGCAATGAAACAAAAAGGTTGGCTAGAAGAGATTTCATCAATAAAGGCCAAAATGATAACATTAAAAATCCCAAAAACCATCCTTTTTGGAACCAGAAATGGGTTTCAGGAAGTTACTGATCCTTACAGCTGCCACAAAGCTGTACCTAGGGAATTTCTAACATGTTTGTCAAAGCTGTTTCTTAGTTTTCCAAGTATACCTCAATAGTTCTAGATATTTTCTACTAATTTTGGTTACCTTGAATGCAAATAAATTGTTATTATGGACAATAAATTATGTAAATCTTATTGAACATATATAATCTACTGTGCTGTAAGAGTATTTTAGAAATTAAAGGCAATATGCTTGCCCTTTCTTATCTACCTCCCAAGGCACCTGATTCTGGTCATTAACAGAGACAGGACAAAAATCAGAATGAATTTTTTGTCTGATTCATTGCAGCCATTCTATCCAATATTGATCCTTAATATTCTTTTCTTAGGATACACTGTACCAGTCACTTCAGAAAAACACAGTTTCCAAAAAGTCAGAATCAGATATGAGATTTTTAACACCAATTTCTAGGAGACATTATTTCAGAACAATGAATTTAGCTACACTAAAGTGACTCCCAAACAAGAGTGACCAAGCTACAAAGGGTAAAAGTTAAAAGGTGATGATCCCTGTTGGAGACAAAGAGCTTCTGGTTAAGTTTCAAGAGCTCTAGCAGCAGGACAGAAACACTGAGTGTTTAGTCATATAATGTTCACTACAGTTATCATTAAGATCAGCATGACTCAAAGGAAAAAAATCAGTTGTTATCCATAGTGGGAAGAGAATGAGAAATAATCCTAGCCATCCCTTCAAGGCGTCTTGTGTTCTGATTATCCCAGCAGGGCTGTGTGAGACCAGCACCAACAGCAGTGCGCCTTCCAGGCAGTGTCAAAGTTGGCCAGGGCTGGCCAGGCCTTTAAATCACAGTATATTTTATTTCAGAATGAAGGAAGAGAGAAAATAGACCACAGAGCAATAAGCAGCTTACAGTTGCACCTTGCCTTCCTAACACTGCCTATTGCATCTCTAGGAACTCATTTTCTTTAGCCTGTGATTTTTTTGTTCTGATTTAATGTCCCCTGTCCTACCAAAGCAATATGTATTATGGTAATGTCTGTGGAAGTTATGGATATAGCAACAGGTAACACCCATGTGCCATAATAGACGTATCTGCACAGAAATACATATAACTCTTGTAGTACACTGATGCAGTGTACTACACTGCTAACAGTTTTTGGATATTTCCTCATGTGCCCTAGCATCTATGCCAATAGAATATTTATTATTGCAGTCTTCCAAAACAGCTCGTCTGTTACATCCTTTCAACTGCTGCATTTTGCAACTATGCTATTAGATCAGTGAAAAATGGCATTCCAGCTGATTTGTGGAGGCAGATGCACTATAACCCCTGACACACTGAGAAGCAGAAATATCGTGGTGAAGGAGCATGACCAAGTGATAGTGTTTTAGAATAAGAAAACATTATTATGCCAGTGGCAACATGCAGTAATTTGATAAGAGATTCCTTAGAAAGTCAAGGTTTATAGATGTTTGCAAACATCAGTGGCACCAAGCACTGGGGAACTGGACAGAGAAATCCATTTATTTAATTTCAATGCGGCATCAAAATATTGTCAAACTGAAACAGAGTTATAAGGGTCTTGTAAAGTTTGCAAACAGAAAACAAAAGCATAGTTCTGGGAAATAACCAGTAAGACTGTAAGAAAAATATGAAATAGATCCTGAAGTGCAGCAGAAGATACTATAATATGCAGTACTTTATTGGTTGTAATGCATTTCAGAGGGAAGAAAATGGCAAATCAGTGAAGAAAAGGCAACACTGTCCATGCTAGAACTTCTACAACCTTCTGGGAAATGGTAAAGGACTCACATGAAGTGGGGTTCTGCACTACACAGAAACGGTTTCTCAAAATGTGTAAATGATATCAGTGTAAGTCCAATGATCCTGTTCACACCTGCCAGCCTCTACAGGAAGTGATTTCTGTATGTGAACAAGAAAGCTTTGCTGGATAGGTAGAATGCTCCAAGAAGGAGGAGAGCACCACATAAACACAGATAAAGGAATATGGGAAAAGTCCAACAATGGCTGTCAGGAATGATCAAAAGGGCAAAATGTTTTCTCATTACAAAGAGTATTATGCAATGTCCATTAGAGGAATCACAAATACTGCAAAGAAGCTGTTGAGATAATGTCAGGCTAAGCAGGCACCCTTTAATAAAAAAGGAGCTTAGGTTCTGAGATTGAGGAATCCAGACTGGCTCAGTCACATTTGAGCTAAAATGAGTGAAAGACAACAGGCTGAGCCTCAAAGGCTTCTGACTGTGTTATACCACACTTAAAAACATGAAAATAGGAAAAAACTGTCCTAGACTGGGAGCTGTCTCTTCTCAGTGGGAATAAAGCAAGAAAAAGGATTATGGTCAATGCAGCAGAAGAATGATTTTGATTATTAAAGGAAAAAAGGTTGAGGATGCAGATCATTTTGCTAACTTCTCCCTATGGCTGTATATCTAGTACCAGCAAGTTAGTCCTGAAGTTTCAGAGCAAAACTCATTTTTAGGAGGGAAGAGAAGCAGAAGGTAGGAAAAATAACTGAAGCTGGTACCTGCAAAATAGACTACATGTGTAAACAGCTTTAATGGTAGGCAACTGCAGTATCTTTATATACAGGTTTTATTTTATGAAACTTGTACTTTAGTCTTGTAAATTCTTGTACAGTGCAAGCAAGAAACATCAAGATGAAGCTGAAAACTTTCAAAACATGAAAATAGAAAACATTCAGAACATCTGTCAATACCTTGCTTTCTCATGCGTAGGCCATGCTGTCCAAACTGTCTCCTGGTACAGGCTGGAGAAGGGAGTAGCAAAAGCAGGGCTGCCCTGGCATGACAGGATGAACTGAGTGGATCTGGGTGACCAGAATACAAGCAGGGCCCTCAAGGACCTGGGCAGAGCTCCAAGCAAGGTCCACATGGCACCAGTGAAAGGCTTTGTTGACAGACAAGAAGTGATGGGTCACGTCCCTCCAGGTGAAGAGCAGGACATGGCCACAGTCAGGGTTGAAGGCAATGATATAAAGTTCATAACCCTCCAAGCCAAAGCTTTAGATGTGGTCTGCTCTGCTCCTGGGCGTGGATCCAATTTCTTTCAACTTGGGGATTTTGCAATAGGGTTATGTTCATTTCTCCAGAAATGTTTAGTTAAATGCTAAGAGTGCTCAGTTTTCTGAATGTGCAGAACCGCACATTTCAGATTCAAGCTAGTGGCAGATGGTTCTACCATGCTTTACTGAATTTCTTGAACTGATGAAGATACATTATTTAGAAAAATGTAGTCAATAATTTATCACAAGTCATATAGTATTAAAAGGCCAGTGTTGCAATAGTGCACGAGAAAGCTTTGCTTTCCCTGGGTTAAAGTACACGAAAAGTGTCTTTATCAATATTTAAGGACTCTTCTGTAACTGGCTAGACTGAGTTCTTATTCATAAAGTGTAACATATCAGACATACGGGGTAAGGGTACTTGATGTATTCTGCAGTTTGTAATGTTAAAACAATGGCTTTTTAGTTCTGTGAGACTTTAATTCAACAAAATGAATAATTTGAAAACTTTGTAAAAGCACTGATTTTGTAGTTTTGTATGGTTGGTACAGATTAGTGAGGTGAAAATCAGAGAGGTTTACACTTCATAAACTCATTCATTTATGTAGGCAGAAAACACAGCCAAAGAGGCCTCTTGGGGGTGTGTGGCACTTCTGTTGAGTCAGTGGAAACCTCAGACTTTCCCAGAAGAATGAAAGATTGTGGCATGGTGTGGTACAGTTGCCATTCCTGGAACAAGTGAATAGGAAGCTGAGTGTTATGCAATGATGGATGTAAGAATTTACCACAGTAAAGCTTTACATTTATCACCAAAATGTTATTTCTATCTTGTTGTACAGCAGCCCTGAAAGCTATAATAAGAAACCCTTTACATTTGGTTACAAAAATATTGTCTCAAAATAAGTATCTTTCTAGTGCTACAAACTTGAGCAGCATATGTCCTTACCAAAGTTTACACAGAAGCTGTAAAGTATCTTCTTAATATTTTATTTTTTCTTTCTAAAGCACATTCTGATTTGTGCTTGAAGGCTGTATTTAACATCCTATTGAAAATTAAGTACACCTAGCAGAAATTTCTTACTTTGAAAGCAAGATTTTCTGTCTGGATTAATTTTTTTCAACGGGAATTACCAGTGATAGGATAAATTACTCTAGATGAAACATACTTCAGTGACATACAGTCACCAAAAATAAGAATAGATTCCAGAAATATATATGTTATCATCCCAGTGGGACTTAAAAATGGAATACAAAATTAGATGAAGTACCAAGCTGGTCATTTGTTAAAGAATAATTTGGTTTCTTACCATACTGAGCCTCATCTGCCTTCCCTCACTGCTAGAAATGTTCATTCTCTTTCTCTTACCTCCCCTCACAGCTGAAAGAAGAATTATACTTATGTGCTTAGAAGTTGAAACCACCATGTGCTGCAGCACTAGGGAAAACATTTATGATGTTAAAATATTTATACAGCTGAATTCAGTGAGATGCAGCATCTCCTTTTAGGTTAACAAGCTTGTCAATTGCTAGTTAAAAACAAAAAAAAAAATAATATATATATATATAAAAGATACCTTCAGAGCCAAAACCCCCTCAGACAATTTTTTGCACAATTTTATGAACCATGTAATTCACAAAATCATTTAAAAACCTGTGCAGTGCCAAGTCCCAAATACAGACCAGGATATGCACATAAATGCATGTAGAATATACATATACTATTCTTAAGTCTCTGTGCTCAGAAAAAAAAATTTACTTTAATTCTAGCTCTGTGAAAACATTTCCCAGAGAAAAGGAAAATTGGGTCCTTGTCAAGGTGAAACCAAAATCACTCATTTGTTACTCTTTATAATCTGGTAAGATTGGAAAAAGCTATTTCCTTGTAGTAGCAGTCAGAGCTGGATTGCTTTGATATGTCTTAGATAAAGCTGTTATCCCAGGAGTAAATTAAAGGTTAATATACAGTATTTATTCCAGTCAGTCATACCATTATTTTTGAACTGACAGCAACATCTGAAATTACTGATTTCAAATCACTAATTTCAAAAACAGAAAAAAAAAAATCTATATGCATGACCTTGTTACTGCATAATATTTTTAGCACATTTCAGCACAAACTGAGTGGCAGCTCACTTAGAAAACTGGAAAACATGATCACTGGAAGCTAGCAAACTCCCTCATGATGTGTGCCTGTCTGTCAAACAGGTGCATAAACATGAATCTCATGGTTTGAGGAACTTAATTTTCTGTTTGAGCAGTTGGGAGGAGACAATCCTTTCTGGACAGACCCTGGGCACACCACTGCCCTACTCTGGTTCAACAGCAGACAGTGTTTGTGTTCCCTTCCCCTCCCTTTCTGCCCTCTGTAGGACAGTCTAAACATCATAGTCTGTGCCTGATCATTGCTGCACACACCAGGAAACACTTCATGCCCTGAATTAGTTTCCTAAAAAGAATCAGCACAAGATTCTCAAGATTAGCTTTTAATTTTTAACTCCATTGTGTGATTCTTGCAATAGGGTCTAGACAGTGCTTAGTGCCCATGAATTTGTTTGTAGGGAAGTTTACCTATTGCACAGATAGCCAAAGGCAAGTACTTATGCAAGCTTTCTTCTCTGTGGAGTTGGACATTGCTTCCTATTTTAAATGCTGAAAGGTTGTTTAAATTTTGACGTTGGGATTTAGATATGTTTTCACAAAAATGTAGTATTGTTAAACCCTCCCTGAAGTAATAAAGCAACTATTTCTATATTTTAAAATTGTAAGGATAATACATAAATAAAGGTGTACATTCAAGAAAATTACACTCCTGACAGTTTTACTGCAAACGAAGGTATGAAAAAAAAGTCTTTTTATTTAAAAGCCGCAAGAGGTCACCTGTGGAATCAGTGCCTTGGAGCAGACCTTTCAGTTCCATGTCTAATTTGGGCACACGTTGGAATCTGATTAGAACTGAAACCAAATTATAAGCAAACAAATACATTTCCCAGAGTCAAGTCAGCTTTAAGGATTGATCTGGACTGCTTGGTGAAGTAGACTCATCTGAAAAATTCAAACAATACAAAATCGGAGGTCATGCATCCAAGAGAAAAAGATGTTAAGTTGTTTGAGTGAGATGAGATAACATTTTAGATTGCATTGGTGTTAGACAAAATTTGGAGGCACGGGAGATTAAGGAAAGTCTCAGTTAAGTACTATAGCTCCGAGGATAAAGATGACCAGTGGGCATAGAACATTGCAGTTGTAAATGGCTGTTGGTCTCCAGGATAGAGTTCTGCTGTTGACATTTTTAGAAGGGTAGTGAACAACAAGAGAGCAGTGGGAAAAGAGTGATTAATAAAACATAGCAAGAACTATAGGAAACTCAATTTATTCAGTATGTTCACTCCAGTATAATGACCAGAAAAATCCTAGCAGATAATTTTTTTTAATCTAGGAGAACTTAAAGTTGCAGTAAAAACAATGATTGAAAATCTTAGGTAGATAAATTCAAAGGGCTTGATTATGAAATAGAAGTAATAAACCTTCCCTAAAGAACTGGAGGAGCCTTCATCACTTGAAGTGGTTAAACCAGTGTTGTATGTAAACCAATGCTGCATGCTATTTTGTACTCTATTCTGTGCAGAATGTCACTGAGCAGTTCCTTTGTACTTGGTAGAATAATCTGAAGTTTTCTGTCCTGTTATACAGAAAATCCCATTAACACTCCCCTCTGACTATAAAAACTAAATTTCTGGTAATATTAAGATTTTTCTCCAAGGAGAAAAACACTCTGTGACTTCCTGAAATCCTGGTGGCATTTATCATCTCCTATTTCCCTAATATTCCTCTGCCTAGGGAAGAACCAAGTGCCAAAGGAGAAACCTTGATTGCATGTACATTCATAGGGGGACTTTTCTATGGATGTGTATGACAAATTAGGTTGTACAGCTGCTTTGATATCTTATCTAAACCCCTGAATCATTGTTCACTCTGCATATTGAGGTTTGGTCTGCAGCTATCTGCATTCAGACAGGAAATAATTACATTTACATATGCAAACAAAATCATCTTCAGTAACCTAGGTCTTGGAAGCAAGGTCATTGTATTAAACTGATTACTTTTATCAAACTATCCTCAGTTTAAAAAGAAAAAAAGAAAAAAAAAAGAAAGAATAAAAAAAATACTTATACAGACTCATCTGGGCTTTTATAGCCCTTCAATAAGTGCTATATTTAGAAGCAGGGATTAAAAAGTTTGGGTGTTTTACGTGCTTGATTGGGGAGTCTGATTCTAATTGCTTTTACCACCTTTGGGGATTATTTTCATGAAGTGAGACATCAGTCATCACAAATAATAGTGCCACAATTAAGCCCTGAAACAGCAGAGTCAGCAAGGAGAACTTCCCATAGCCCAGAGTTAAAAAAACTGCCTTTTATTAATAGCTACATGGACACAAAAATAAACAAAAAACAAAAGTCCTGCATTTTAGGCAATTTTGATTAGAAAAGGTGTCATAAAAATCTTTTTGCCAGATTTTATTATGCTTCAGGAGCAGAAAGAAAAAGAACAAAATATACTCAACTTAAAAATACTTCACAGATTAGCAAAATTTATTTATTTCATTGGGAAAAATAAAATTACAACCTTTCTTCAATGTTCTTGAACACAGAGACCCTTGACTTTGCATCCTTAACTAAGACATTGAACACAGCAGTGGTCTCAGACATGTGACATTTTAACTTGTATTCATTGAACAAAGTATCAGGCTTCAAAAATGTAATTCTTCAGACATATTAATAACTGATTTAATGTTAATGAAATGTTACAGTTTTCTTGTCCTTTTTTATAAAGCTATAACATCCTGTGGTGCTGTCCTCTATGCATTAGAAGTTCAGAACTGAAAGCCCCACTTAAATTAAGCAGTCTGGCGCACAGCAAGGTGTTCATCTTGACATTTTGAGGAGCATGGATATTTCTATCGCCTGTTTTTTCAGCTTAATGCATGATAATTATGCATTTTAAAGCATTTTTATTCTAATTTATTGCTCTCATTTCAAGCAGTATTCCTCTGGAGTCTCACAGAGTACATATTTCATGACAAGTACTTTTTTTTTTTTTCAAATAGAATCCTTTGTGTACACTCTGGTGCACCCACTTGTATTGCTCAGAATTAAATATAGGCTTTTTTTTTTTTTTTAATACTCCTGCAATTTTTGTTTATCTCCTGCTTTATGCAGACAATGGGAACAGAAATTTTTTCAACTGTAAGAAGTAGTATCTTACATTCTATACATTTGTCAAATGCAATATGTACTATAAGATGCTCACACTGTGTGCTAATGAACATCTCAGGGCTGGTCTTCATGTGTAATTTCAGCTGTGAAAAATTTGGATTCTCTCTGTCTTCAAGGACTATACAATGGTTCTGCTTTCCTACTTTTAGGAACTTCAATTTGTCTAAAATAGCCAGCAAGATTAATCTCCCACTGTATTTGAACTGGAGGTGCACCAAGTAATAAGATATTTATTTGCTTGTGTTTTGTGACTATGTCTGCTGATTTATTTCAGTCACACTCACAGGGTTTTTATCCACAAACATTTGTACAAGAAAGACCTTATTTATGTGAATAGTCCAAGAAAGGGAATGAATTGTGAATACTAGAAAGAATAGATTTATAGAGTATTCACAGCTAGTGAAAAGCATCATAGCCCTTTATTAAAGCCTCTTTTTTGTCTTTATCACAAGAGCCATCAAAACTAGTGGATATTCATGTATAATTCATTAACAAACAAGGCAATTTTCCTGTTTATAATGCATAGGTCACTCATTCTTGGAGCAGAAATAATACCATCTGATTTGGTGATTAATCAAAGTGCACAGAATAAACAAAAAATAATCATACTGACCAGTTATGAATAAATTCTGCAGAGGTTAAAAACTGCATATAAACTACTACAAATACACAAATACAGAGATTTAATTAACAGCCTATTCAGGAATAGTTGGCAGAATGACTGTATTCATTGAGAAAAGATGTTCTCCATTTAGTAAACACAATAAATATTCATTTTTATTGCATTGCTTGGACAAGCAAAATTTGTTCATACACTCAGTCCTCCATGAAGGTGGGAAAGCTTTGTTTTATGCTGACAGCTAAAAGGGGGGCAGGTTAGTTTGACTACTTACAATATAATCTTAAATGCAGAAAAACAAAGTGCAATGCAGAATCCAAAAAGGACAGAATATAAATGAGAAAATGCATAAGAATTTGTTACATACTCAGAGTAATTAATAAGATTTGACTTCCTGTGATTTTGGTTCCCTTACAGTTATTGCTGTACCTGCCCTCTGCCCAAAAGACTGATTTTTCCACTCTCATTTTTTCCCTCAGTGGCCTCCAGGAATAACTCTGGCTCTTCCCCAATGCATCCCTACCCTCATTTCTGAACTGCAATAATACCTCATTTGCCAACAAAAAACAAACAACAAACAACAAAATAAAAACATAAAACAACAACAGCCCAAAAGAAAATCACACAATGCTCAGCACCTTGTCACATTTGTTACCTACCTGACTAGACAAGAAAAGCTGGTTCTGCTGAGTTGCAAGCTCTGTTTTGTGCTGCTTGTCTGGTCCAGGGACATGGGCTGCCTGGTGGACCACCAACCCAGCCCACAGAAAAAGCTTTAGACACATTTTAATCTTCCCTCTGTAGATGTACTAATAGGTTGTCTCTCCTCTTCTCTGTTTTCTCTCTTCATGAAATTTGTATGACTTTAATATCTAGATGTTTCTGTTAAATTTGATTAAAATCTGCCAGCAGGCTCAAAAATTGCATAGGAGAAGGAAAGGAGCTATACAGAAAGAGAATAGATCAAGACAGGCAGTAGAATGCTGTGAGCCTTTTATTTTTTTTCTGTTTTATAAAACTAATCCAAAGTTCCTGTAATACATAGTTAAGTATGACAGAGCTTTAAATATTTATTTACTGGCTAATTAATACACAAAATATGGGATTCAGAACACCCTCACAGTTTCTGTGAAACACTAGCTGTAATTGAAAACAGCAACTTTTCAAAGACAGATAATGCAGTGTAGGATTGTGGCAGGTCACAGCAGGGACGTGGTAGGTATGAAGCATGAAAAGCCTGCAGAAAAGTTAGTAATAGTGGCCTAAGGAATCTTCAGACTGGTGGGGACTCAAAGGGAATGGCACATTTAGCTCTGGTGGTTTTTCATTGCTTGGCAGCCAAGAAGCCCCGGAGAGACATGAGCAGCCCTGGTTATTGAAAGCAAACATGGACACAGTAAATCTATCAGGTTCTACATCTCTGTACTAAGGTGTCCTTTGTACCAGTCAGTGAGGTGCCTGTCTGTCTCTGCATTATAAATTTCTGTGCATTTCCTGAAGGTTAAAAAAAACCAACAAAAATAAAGCCAGAATCAAAAAAATTTTGAAAAACCCACACTAATATATTATATTACTGGAGCTGCAAGTAATCTGTTATGGTTCTTAAAAGAAATCACCTTCTGGTGGAAATACCTCCCAGTATTCACATCTAGCATGCTGAGAACTCAGAGATTTTTTTTCCACCTGTGATAACACTTTACAAGTTTCTACCTGTTAGAAGGACAAAAATACAAAACAAGTTCCTCTTCGGTTCCCTCCAAAATACCCAAGAACTCCACCTCTTATGAATAATAAGGTAGCCAGATGCTTCCTTATTAATGACAGCTCTTCTGTGTATAAGCAGATTGACTGGGCCTCGATTGCCACCGGGCAAGTCTTTCTCTGCCAAGTGCTCTACAAACCTATGACAGAAAGATAGACCCATGCAAAAGTGTTCACAATTTCAGGAATTAGACAAAAAAAACAAACAAACAAACAAACAAACAAACCAACCA
>VWZN01011564.1:0-18419 GCA_013396955.1 Regulus satrapa | reverse complement strand
TTTTTACTGCAAGTAGTTTGGCAACTCCTTAATTCCTCTGCACATAGGCAGTGACTAGTCCTACATTTTATTTGTGTAAACATAAAACACCATTCAGAATCTGCCCCTAAACCAGGCAACCAATCTGCAAATATATTTGAGTTAGGCAGTGAAAAATATTGTTGTCTGAGGGCTCCAANACAGCTTCTCTGGACAACCTATGCTAGTGCCTCACTGCCTTCACAGAAATAAATTACTTAATTCTTCCAAAATATCTAAATAATAATGTTTTCTGTGAAACCTTCATTTGCCTCTGTTGCCTATGACTTATGATACCATCTTTAATTACATTATGATTTAGTGGCTTTTCTCAAAATCTCTGCTTTCTTCACTGCACAGTCAAATAGATCTGCAGATAAATCACCTCTAAATAATAAAAGAGACTGCTGTCTGAGGGAATTCCTTTGCTGAGCTTGGAATATTAAGGCAGGAACCTAAAAGAGAGGGAAAAACTAAGACAGTTATTGCTGCTCTGGAAGAATAGGTTCCAATCTTTACTGCCTGAGTTTCTGAGTGGTATTACAGTCCACTGCTAGAATAACTTTTTGCCTAATAACTGTTTTTACTTTGGGTTTTGTTGTGGGGTTTTGGGGGGTTTTTTTGGGGGGTGGGTTTATTTGTTTGTTTGAGTTTTTGTTTGTTTGTTTGTTTTGCATTGCATTTCCACTGAGATAATTTTCTAAGAAAGTATCAAATTGAATAAAATTTTTTTAAAAATTAAAAATGGGAGATAAAATCTATCTTTTTTATTTAAGTAATTCTATGATTAAATCCAGAAACTAGTCCATACTGCTTTACTCCTAACATCTCACTGATAAAATTTTCCAATTTATTCATGTCTTATTTTTGCCTGGCTTTCCAATAGTCCACCCATGTGGACTAGTTCAGGTCAAAGAGACTTAACTCATTGTTAAAATTATTTATTTAAATTCCAATCAGCATGAGCTTTTATAAAAATAACTTCGAAACTTTGTGCATTCCTGCATTTCATTGTTAGGTTTAATGAAGAAATTATGAATGCAGATTTTAATGTNATTTTTTTCTCTTAGTTGTCTAATTTCCATGTAGCTTAAAACCCAATTTCCCTTGCAGTTAATGAGGCACAATTACTTCTACTTTCTAAACACTTTGTATTCTCTGTATTTTTTCAAAATTTTTAGGTTAAAACACTAACACTTAGGAATAGTCTGCATTCATACTCTTCATATGGGCTGTTCTCTGTCAAAGCAGTTAAGCAATATTGGAAGGAATGTGCTACTAGTTTTATGCACTAGTCAGCATAAGATAGCATAACTGATTTAGAGCTCTTGATACACTAGCTGCCAAAGGTTTCAGAAGATGTGTATAGCCTAAAAACATATTCTCAATATGCAGGTTATAAAATAAGAAGAGATAAAGAATTGAATTTAAAGGCAAACAAACAAAAACCTCCATAAAATAAAATTAAAATTTAAAACGTCATCCAGGTTGGCCTGTATTTGAAATTCCTACTACAAGTCTTTCTTAAGTATCCACTTCATTTTGATGCTGCCATCCTTCTATTGCAGGTAAGTCCAAAGGATGAGTTTAACTTAAAAGAGAAAATGCTTTAATTCAGGCAAGAAGACCCCTAAGTTCTTCACAAAAAAAAAAAAAATCAACTTCCCTATGGACTTGTCTCTAACACTGAAACTGCTGCCTATTTCATCATAATGTTTCAATGTCTTCTGTTCAATTTATGCTGTGATAATACTATTGCTTTTATGAGATAAGGAAGCATAGGTAATTATGCTATATACTACATAAAATTTTTTTTCAGCTACAACTAGTTGCAGGCTTTGTTCATTAAGGATGTTGCCTTTGTACTGCACGTTAAGGAAAAGTACAAGAAATTATACTAACTAGAAATATAACTGCTTGCTCAAATATTAATATACTCCCCATATAGTCATTATAACTAAAAGGGAAAAATTGCTTTTGAGCATTTCACATTCATCAATAGTTCATGAAAATACGTAACAAGTTATGACACATCTAATAAAGATGAAAGGGATGAAAATCCTTGTGAATTTTTAATATGGATAATAAAGGGCATTAATACAGCTTAACTATATTGATAAATAATTTAAATTACTTTTAAAACTATGTTTTATTTTTATTTGAAATAGCTTAATGTGGTATTCTTGGAGGAATTATAAACATGGCATTATATTGCCAGCCACTCTACAAGGGGAAGTAAAAGTTGCTGTATTGATGGTCTGGATAAACATGGCCATTTAAAACATTCTTAGCACATTTCTGCCAAAATTCTGTGTTTTTAAGAAAAAGTATTCTTTTAAATCCAAAGTTTAGATAAATATTAAATAATAGTAAAAAACACTCAAAGGTCTGTCCTGAGATTAGATGTCTGATTGGTCTTCACTCTTAAGGCAAATGAGTTTCTGTACACGTTATCATACAAAAGAATATGTTTCTGTCTTTGCGGGGATTTTCATTTGGTTTTCAGTCAGCTCAGGTATAGCTAAGTTAAAGGAAATGTAGGTATTTCATTTAAAACCAGAGGCTTAAACCAAAGTTCAAAACTAAGTTCCTTTAAGCTTTATCTCAGTGAAATAACTTTATTTTCTCAGCAAAGTAAGCTAATATTGCATAGGAGCTTTAACTACTTAGCATTTCATGGTTGACACACTTTTAGCAAGATCCATGTGCCCAGACTGAAAATGGTCTTTTTCACCTTTGCTGCATTTTTACAGGTGCGTGCACCTCCCTTTCTCTCTTTCTTCCTCTCTCTCTGTGTTCCCTGGCTGCACTTACCTAGAATCACAGAATTATAGAATATCTTAAATTCTAGAAGATCCACAATGACCAAGTCCAATTCCCTTCTTCACACAAGACTACCTAAAACTAAATCATATGACCACAAATACTGTCCAGATATTCCTTGAATTCTGTCAAGTTTGATCCCATGACCAACTCCTTACAAAGCCTGTTCCAGTGACCAGTTACCCTCTCAGTGAAGAATTTTTTTTCCTGATGTCCAATCAGAACTTACCTGAATACAGTTTATTCCCTTTCATTTCCTCATGTTCTAACACTAGTCACCAGAGACAGAGATTAGCACCTCCCCCTTGAGAATGCAAGGAGGGCAAACCCTCAGCTTTTTCCAAGTTCAGCAAACCAAATAACTTCAGACTTTTCTCATAAATCTTGTCCTTGCATCCTTCCACCATCTTCTCACTCTCTTCTTCATATGTTCTAATAACTTTATAGCCTCTTTACATTGTGGCACCTCAAGCTGCACACAATATTTGAGATGAGGCTGCCCCAGTACAGAGCAGAGCAGGACAATCCCCTCCCTTGCCCAGCTGGTGATGCTGTGCCTGATGCTCCCCAGGACAGGTTTGGCCCTCCTGGCTGCTGCCCTGGGGAGACACACTGGGCACACTACAGGGCACACTGTTTGACTTGCTGTCCACCCAAGCACCCAGATCTCTTTCCACAGAGCCTCTCTCCAGCCTCTTGTCCCATATTTGGCAATATAACCTGTACAACATGCTGTGGTATCTGGTTTAGTGTTAGCAGCTACCTGAGTTTCTCCCGTTCTGGTACTGAGAGCCAGGCAAAATATTATCACATCCACCTGAATCAGCCAGTCCAGCAACCAGGATACAGGGAAATATATATTTAATTTTTTTTTTTAAATTTTTTTTTAAGACATAGTTGCATTTCTTGGCAGTCCTGCCACCTGAGGACAGGTGCCTCCAGAAGTCCAAAGGAATTTTGTGCCCTAAATTCAAGTGATTCTGATTTCTGCCTTCTCCACCTGAAAAGTTCTGTGAAAAATCTGTCAGGGCTATTTCTTAACAGCTCTAGAGACCTTTAGTTCTTCTCCTCACAGTATATTTCTGGTCTCAACAAGGATCAGACCAAAGACCCAGAGTTACTGTGGGCTGTCCTGTGCACAAATGAATTGCAAATGTTCACTGTCAGGTTACTCTATGGAACATGCCCTATCCTCCTGTTTGGAAGATCCCTACAGAGAAATAGTCAAAACCCAACACTATGCCAATAAGCAAGCCAACATCCACATTAACAAAGCATTAAAATCTCTGCATATTTATCATGAAATCCACATATTTAACTTCTGAAATATTTATAAGTGTGTAATACTTTGTGGATTTGTCTGTATTTTATATTAGAAAATTAAAATTAAAGTGGAAAAAATTCTCTGTCCTCTCCAAAGGTGGAGGCTAGCAGGAACTGTTGGTAGGGGTCAAACTGCATCTTTGCAACAGCTCAGCAAAACACTTGCTTTCTAGAGATAGAGTATGACTGGTACACCTCTTGCACCCAGGGAAACACTACCTCCATGCCCTCCCAATAGAATAAAATTAGGATTTTTTTTTTCCCTCTCTGTCTACTTAAAACTGAGGGTAATCAAATGACTCACAAAGATAATAGAGAAGGAGAATCCTTCACTGACCAATGATATTACAAACAACAAATTTTAAAAAAAAAGAAAAAACAAAACAAAAACAAACAAAAAGAACAAAACAAAAAAAAAAACCAAACAAAAACAAACCCCACTGAAATGCCAATTGTACCATGGCCTAAAAAATAGCACCTTCATATATATCTATCAACTATCCTCTCATGTAAATATTCAAGGAAAGTATTTAGTCATGCATTAGAATAAAATAAGCCATGGCAGCTGAGGTGAAATATTTAGGGCCAAAAATTAGCGATTTTATTTCAGAAAATACTTATAAGTTAAAAAAAATTACTTTCCAATTAAGAGGAAAAACATACAAAAAAGGTCCTAGGAATCATACAAAAAGAGGAGAAGTGGAGCAAAACCTGTCCTAGCTTTTAGAAAATTGAAATCTTTCATCCAGAAAACACTCAAATTTGAAAGAAAGAAAGGTTACAGAGTGTGTCCATTTCAGTGAAAGTGGATCATGCTATTTCAGCTTCCCTGCTGTCTCCTTTTGCAGCAGACGATATCCAGAGGTCCCTTGATTGAATGTGTCCCCTTGAACAAGGACACCTCTTGCCAGTCACTGGACAGCAAGATGCCCCATGGGCCATACCACCTGCAGAATTTGGCATGGGGACATGGCTTAAAAACCCCTCATAAAACGAGGTGCATGTCTGTGTCGTACTTATCCATATCTGGCTTGTACCACATTTGGGCTGAGTGAGCCTAGACTGCCTACAAAGCCTTGTGTCAGACCATTTTAATCTTGATGCATTTTGATGCATTTCCACCTTAATGTGAAATTTATCTGATTCAAAAGTCTTAATAGTTTTCTCACTGTCCTGAGTATTTAAATGAAAATTAAATTCTCTCCTTTGATAAATTTGATCAAAACATAACTCCACAGTCATCACAACAGGGCATCTCCATCTAAGGTGTGGTTTGGGGTTTGCTCATGCAATTGAACACCTGCTAAAGGATTCAGGTAGATGACAGTAATGCTACTGCTTATAGGAGAGGAACAAAATGCCAACAATATATGAAGGGATACTGCCAAAGCAATAGAGGAAACCAATGTCAAATAAAAGTTGCATAAAATGAGGACTGAAATTAAATTTTGGTTCTTCAGCTATGATATTCAGCACTACCACACCTTAAACAAAAATTTATTTCTTGGTGCACTAAAACTGAATCCTGTTCTTTAACAAAAACTGCTTGATCTTATTAATAGCTGCATAGAATAATAATAAAACACATCTGTTGACAAAGTAACCTTTCTTATCTCTCTTTTCTTACATATAGTCTTGCTGTTTGAGCCTGTCTGTAAGAACTGTGTTTATGACCATAGATAAAACAAATAATTTAATGGGTTGCTCTCAATTATTTAGTGCATTACAGAGATCCAGATTTGAAGGAATTATAATTTCTTTACTTCCTTTTGCTGGATTTTAGGCTGAAGTGGGGGTGTCTAAAACTCCAGGAGAAGAATGTCTCTTCAAAGTTAAATGTCACAAGGGACATTTAGGTGATTTCTTCAGACTATTCAGATATGCTGGTGATTAGAAGTATGTCAGCTAAAATCCATGCTTCTGGAAACAATGAGAAGCTATGTCTTATTTGTAGATTTGAAACATCTAATAATAAACACCCACTGCAAAATATAAAAACCTTGCCTTTGTCTGCTCATGATTACTAAAGCTGTGTTAACACTGCATAGGTGACCTAGGGTCAGAACTCTGGGCTCTCACCTGCCAAGTCAGCTGTCATGGTCAATTTATGTCCATAGCTTCATTCCCAGCTTGGTCTTGCCTTTCAAGCAGCACAGTTTAGGGCCAATTCTACTTAACAACTTGTTGCTACTAAGGGATTTTGCAGAGTGCAAACGTGGTTGTTGTGAGACGGGAGCTTGTTTTCAAAAGGAAGAGAGGAGTTCAAGGTGAAGGCTCAATTGTTTAACTTGCAACTGGTGCCGCTTGGTCAGATGTGAACTTTGGGGGAGGGCCAACATTACTGATTGTATTCACTACTCCTATCACTTCAGGGTAGTCGGCAAAAGTTTGATTTTGTTGTGTTCTTAACACAGACTACGGCTTTCGTTTATCTGTTTAAATAATATTTGTGGAATAGCATCCTATTTGGTTTTGAACTCTGGTTTACTTTTTGTGTAACAAAATTTTCATATGTGCAGTTTGACATCCTGGGATCTGATTGATTTTTCAGCCATTCTTTAAGTTGAATCATTTAAAGACAAGTGAGAATAGTCCCCTGACATACTCCAAAACTCAGGGGGTACATAGTCAAATTAAGTAAATTGGTAAACTCCAACTGACCCAGTTATACAACACATGCCTACAGAAACAAACTAAGACTTTAATATCCAGTGTTAACAGTCTAAAATATACATTTGCAAAGAGGGATGATTTTGAAACCTTCACATCATGAAAAAAAAATTGAGCATATTTAGTGTTGCTACACTTGCAACAGTTGCTGGAAGGTGTCAGTTGAATGAAAAGGTCTTGATGTGACAGACAAACCATTTTGAGTCGTGCCTTATGCAGTGCAATTACACTCCCTAAGAGAAATTCTGAGGAATTTCTGCTTTAGATTCTGGTAAAAATGAAACATTTCATCAGTAATAAACATACTTTGGCATGGATCTGACTAGAGAAAATGGGTATAATTTAAAGCCTTTTAATATTGTTTTGCATGTCAAGAATGTCTGTTTGTTCAATTAGTATAGCCAAGAAGAAAATCAAAAGTACGTTTTGGACAATTTATGGGAAAATATTTCAACTTAAACTAACAGAGGAAACAGGAAAAAGAGTTGACAAGCAGTTATATTCAACAGCAGAGTGATTTTTTCCTGATATAGAACATTTCAAAAAAATATTGAAATTTGAAAGTGAGGAAAATTATAGGATTCTGGATCTCCTCAAGGAAAAATTGAAGTAAATTCTCAGGAAAAACAAACAAACAAGCAAACAAGCAAACAAACAAACACCCTAGGATGAGCTACAATTAAGAATTAGTGTACATGAAAATCATAAACTTCATATAATTCTGACCTTTGCAAAGCAGATTGCTTTTTCTAAAATATTAAATCATTGTTCAAGTCTTTAAAACACTTTCTATGACTCAGGGAAAAAATTTGAATTTTGAAGGTTCATGGTATCTGGGTGATTTTGAGCCGTGATTTCAGTTTTAAACACTGTCAGCTATTCTCTAAATATGATTTGGATTCATGGGCCTGACTTATACTTTCCTTGAAGTCTTTAGGCTCAGTCTACTGCAATTTCATGTACAACCATTGTATCTGTGTAGTTGGGTATGTGTATTTGATATAAGTAACCAAAACCTACAAGGAAGGGAGTACATCATACAGTAAAGTATCTCAATCTGTAATAATTGTATCTCATTAGTGCTGCTACTACTTAAGTCTTTAATACTTTTTTTTTTTTTTTTTTTTTTTGGTGAAAATTAAAATTGGACTTTAGATTTCATTGTTTCTTGAGCATATTTGTTTCCATTTAACATGATTTTCCTTTCTTTGCAAGAAAAGCTTAACCTAAGAGAAATATGTCCAAATATTCTCCTTCTTTAATTTTACTGAAGATAGAAGAGAAAAGTTTTCAGAAAATCCAGGCCTTTATTAGATTAGATGAAAAAGATGCTGTCAGGATTAAAGCAGCAAAATAATCAGAGCTGTTGGCTTCTCTTTCCTCTACCTTTATCAGTTTATGTGTTTTTCTAAGTCTCAGAGCCCTTTTTCAA
This sequence comes from Regulus satrapa, assembly GCA_013396955.1. Taxonomy (NCBI): domain Eukaryota; kingdom Metazoa; phylum Chordata; class Aves; order Passeriformes; family Regulidae; genus Regulus; species Regulus satrapa. Next base: position 10,153 of record VWZN01011564.1, on the reverse strand, counting down.
TAGTAATATCAGGGTCCGTTTTATTATTTATTTTTTCTTTTGAGGAGTCTATAATCACTTTTCAAATATTGCACTCCCAAATCCCTTTCTGAGACAGGCACACCTTCTTCTCTGTAGTTCTTGAGAGCTGAGCCCTCTTCCTCTCCTTACATGTATTATTTATGTGAGTAGGCAGAAAGCTGAAAAGAATAAATTGACAGATCCACAACTGCACACCACTCAGTAGAAAGGTTAGGGAGTACAGCACCACAAAAAATGCACCATAACTTTCCAGATTCCATTGGACACTTTGAAACTTTATACCTCTTGGGCAAGATCGCTTCTGCCAATAAAACTGGAAATTGATCATGGCAACAAATCCTTGTAAGACTCGTACTTGCAATAAATGATCCCAAACAATAGTAATAATTCAAATCTAACAAGATTCTCTTATACTGCTTCTTAAAAAGTCTAGTAAAGAAAATGCAAAGTAAGACTGTCTATCAATTCAGGTACTTTATGGAGGTTATTAATTTCTTATATCTTCACTAAGCAGAATTTTCTCTCTGGCTAGCCACCTTGTAGACAGAAAAAGGGAATAGCTTTTTTGGGAGTTTCACCTGTTAACTTGGTGACAGGATCAGTGGGAACATTAAACTTCTGCAAACGTAGGCCAGTAGTAAGTTGCTAGTTTTTACAGAGAAAAATGAGAGTATTCGAATAATCTTTTCTGTGAGATGCTCCTGCAGAAGAAGCACACGATGTCTACTAGAGTGGACATTCCCATATGTCTAAGGAGAAATGTGTGTTTAAGAAACACATTCAATCATAGCAGTACCAAGGAACCTCCTAGACTTTATCAAATGCTAGGCAAACACAATCAAGTCTATGACCCAGTGTGATGTGCAGCGAGGCAGAAAGGCCTCTCTGAGCTGAGCTACCTGAAGGTGCAACAGGTTGATATGTGCAACTATGAAGTCCCTGAGTCAAAGTACAGAGCGGCTAATTATCTGAAAGAAGCATCCTAAAATGTAACAGTCATTGAAAATAGAAAAATCAACTGAAATTGTAATGGCATAAGGAGTGTGAAGCTCTGAACGATGTTGCTAAGAGGAATCATGCATACACAGGTATGTTCTGGGAACCATAGCTCTTCACAAGTGTTTATGATTTCTTTCACTGTGTTTTTATACTTAACTGTTACTAATAAGAGAATAATAAAACACGAACATTTTATGAAGGAGAAAGAAAGCTTTATTTACCACAGATGAACATTTAAAACCAGAAAGTTAGAAGATATATGAGGAAACTTCTCCTATGAGCCTCTCCATTAAAGTTTCTCATCTTTAGTGATTGTCTTCTATATTTTTTAGTCTACTTCAGAGATTTGCATGCCATTTTATTCAAGACTACTTTTGTTAGACTGTTGTTTGCTGATAATCTTTTACTTCAATTCATGTCCCAAGTGTTGTAGTAATATCCTATCAATCTCTATCAACATGAAGGTTGCATTTTTCCTATGTGCTTTACAAACACACATAAAATGCAAATCCATACAAATATATCATGACTTTATCTTGCTGCTTAAAATAAAACAAACCTTTAAAATGTTTTATTTTTAATTATAGTTTTTGGTCACTGTGAGCTAGCAATGTTTTTCCTTAGAGTCTATTCAAATATTTTTAAGTAATAAATTAGAAGGAACAAAACCCTAAAATGGAATGCCTATGCTCTGGTAGGTAAACAAAACTGCACAGTATATGTTAGCAAAGGTTTGGTTTGTTTTTTTCTCTAGTCTCTATTTCCTCCTGAAGCTGAAGACACAGACAAACTGGGAAATGGAAATTCATGTTTTTATGCCATACTACATACTCTAGAAAAGCAATTTTCTGGATTACTGAATGCAGGCAACTAAATTGGGGAGAAACATGAAGTTATGATGTTTTACTGCTGTGTCTAAAGCTATTTGTGATGGATTAAACTACAAAGTGTACTTAAAATTCAAATTCCCTTTTCACACCATGCAGTTCTTGTTTACTGATTTAATGAGTCTATAGAGCTTAAATTTGAAGAGTTGTCATTAATTTTAAAAATCCTGGTCTTGTAATTCCTGGCAAACTACTTGTGTAAAGGATACAGGATCGTGCACTATTTTTTTTCTACTGATTTTGAACTTTTGCTGTCTGCAATGTTTTGTTTCCTCTGCACAGCCAGGTAGTCATTTGACTTTATCTGTTACCAGTTTGCTGTTACTTTTCCTGTAAGTTCTAGCTGGATGTAGTAGAAAGATTTGCTGACCAGGGCAAGAAGCTCACCAGGTTTAACAGGACATGCCAGGTCAATGCTGTGTGCCTGCAGCAGAGCAGTCAAGGGAAGGTTCCTGGCCAGGCACAAGAAGGTTTCCCTGATCATGTGGATGATTTTTTTGCCAATAAAGGATCTAAATATTGCCAGTGCAGTATCTAAACAGCTCATCATCTGCTACAATGGATTAGTATAATCCATTTGTGATCCTTCCTCTTGAGTCATGAGCTTTAGTGAGACCCACTTGTTTCCTAAATTTCTCAGAGAAGTCTAGGTGTGGCTTATCCACTGAGTTTCAGATTTGACCAATTGGCTATGTCTAAAGGGTCATAATACAAGCAGTTTCAGCTGGAAATGTACATGTTTACAGCCTCTGTGTTTGCAGAATTCAAAATTACAAAGCAAAAAAAAGCACCTAGGTGGCCACAACTTTATGTTTGTATTTGACTGGACCATAGTGCTTTAGATTCACCCCTCCAAAAGTGACTGTATACCATCGTCAAGCTGCACATAGGGAGGAGAGCTACCTGGAAACTACCTGAAATCTTGGTAGACTAGAGGATCCAGTCAGTCTCCAGCAGCATTTTATAACATTTTGCTGGTTGATGTTTATAAAATCAAACATTTCAGCTTGCCCATTTCTGGAATACATTGATTATGTGAATTCCCAAACAGGTCCTCGTGAAATACTCACCTGGTGTTCTTGCATTAAGACAAACCACATCACCATCAGAGAGCTGGAAAAGGAAAGAGGTTGTTGGGGGAAGAGGCATGCAAAGATACTGCTATCTTTGGTCACCAACACTGTAGTGCCCTGTTTGATCACTACAATTACAATTTTCCTGACCTGAAAAAACTTTGCTAACAGCATGTACTTTCTCATTTTTACATGGAATGAGAAAATTTATGGTCCTCCACTCAACCTGTAGAGGGAGAAAAATCTGCATGAGAGGAGAAAAGACAGGATGAATAAAGCAAAAGTGGAGAGCGCTGCTTCTCAGTTACCTGATGCTGTAATATTCCTCTTCCTTAGTGTCTCCATCTGACCCTGTTATCCGGATTAACATTTTAAGTCACTGCAGAAAAAGTTACTTCCAGAATATGATACACTCACTACACCATATAAGAAAGAGACCTATAAATATATATTTATAAAGGAATTTTTTTTTTTACCTCTGCCAGGGACTTCTTTATTCTTCACACCTTGCTTAGCTTGTCTTTGCTAGCTATTAAATTTTGCATGTTTAAAACTAGGCACCACAAATACTTCCCTCTGTGCCAAAAATAAAAAAAAGTTCAAAGCAAACCTGCCCCTTACTTCAGTCCCAGTAACTGAATTAAGTAGATAAAGCCTGCTTATGTGATACTCGGGTGGGATTCAACAGGTGGCAATGCTTAACTCAGTGTTTAAATCAATCAGCTTTCTCTCCTTTGACAGTTACCAGAATTATGTTTAACAGAGTTAATGTGCTCTAAGATGCAATTCACCTCATCTAAAAAAATTGTCTTATAATACAGGTCATATAAAACACAGTTAAAAGTGGACTCCTGTCTCCCCTGGCTATAAAATGGCAGCCTATAACATGGTGATGGAGGACCCTGGTGTCAGGATGAGAGAAACAGGTTTGTAAAACCCAGAGTACAGTTCACAGATTTTGGTTACAGACCAAAGCTACACCTTAGGGTCAGGCACTAAACAGCCTAGGAAGTTATTTGTCCTGATGTTTTCTGTTGTCTTCACCCTCATTTATTCATTTAAGCTAAGTTATACTCTCTTGTAATTAATTGGACAAAAAACATGCTACTGTATCCCTGTAGCTGCTCAGCTGACAGGAGGCAGCTTGTTAAGTCACAGCAATTCAATTGTGTTTGACTGTACTGCTGTAACCTGAAGCTTTGGCTTTCCTCTGCTGTGGGTTTAAATGACAAGTAACTTCCCTGAAGACATTAGATTTATTTCACAGAATAAAACCAACATGAGAAGAGAATCAGGACCACCCAGCTTATGCAAAAATAAATGGAGAAGGGGAATTTATGTATTACATCATCAAAGCAAGTCATAAAACCAAACATACAGCTTGAAAATGCTATTCTAATTAAGAAAGTGTATTGCCAAAGTTGGCAATGTAGATACCAACATTGTACAAACACATAGAGACATTTTTAAAATAAAAATTTAGCTGCTGAACAATAGCTAACACCTACACAAGCTTGAATCATAAGTGCTTAAACTTGATCAGAGACATAAGAGTTATGTGCTACACAATGGAAATATACAGTTTAGACAAATCACTGAAGAAAATATGAATCTAGATACTCAGAATGAGTAATTCCTATCACATTACAGGCATATGAGGTATGAACATTATTTAATTATTCAGTTAAATAAATTTAAAAGCAGAAGCAAAACCACCATACAAAGAAGCAAAAACACCATACAGTTCAACATTACAAAACAATCCTGTTCAGTCAGTGCTTTAAAACCAAACCCATCCCAGAACAGCTGGAAGCCTGCAAGTGGCATTTATAATAATTGCAAGTGGTAGTTAACATAATGTACCAACAGAAAAGCTTGACTCTTTTGGTCTTTTTTTTCCCCACATATTTTATTTCTAAATTTACATTTGGTTTATGATTTTCATGTAATATCTTGCCTATTCTTTTATCTTTCCTGAAAACTTTTAATTAGAAATTCTCACTGGCTTTGGTCCACCTGTCACTGGAATCCCCCCTTTTTTGACATGGCCAAAGCCTGCTCCAGAGCACTTTTTTAACATTATGTATATTTTGCTTGCTTGTTTGTTTCAAATTCAGATATCTCTATGTAAGCACAGGTTTATCTGGCAAAATTAATAATGCCAGGTATGTTGTTACAATGGTACTCATAGCTGATTTCATACTTCTAAATTTAGTAGAAATAAAGAAGCATTTTCATTGATTTTTTTGGCTTTTTTTAAAATCTTGACCATGGATTTGTATCATGTAGGACAAATATCAGTAGAAAGCAATGTATACCACACCAAAGAGATACTCTGTGATGACTCCTTCTTGAAGAAAGAGAAAATTAACTGGGAGCAGAATGTAAATGTCCAGTTTGAAAGGCACTTGCCTGCTCTTTTTACCTCAGTGGAGATGAATCATTAGACTGACTAATGCCAAGGCAGATCAACTCAGACTCTGATTCCCAAATCCAGAAATGACCCACTGAACTGGATTTATTCTGCTAATGCAGTGAGTCATGGTGCTGACTATGAATGCTTCTGTTAGCAGTGTGAATGGATGGCAGTATGAATGGATATTTCACTTAAATGACCAATCAGAAGCTATAAAGCTAGCCCAATAAATGAAAATCATTCAGTGATGGAAGAGCAAAACACATCATAGACACTTCATGTATCTCTAGGCAAAATAAATCAGTTAAAGCCTCTTAAGCATCCAACAGACTTGAGAAATGAAGGACTGGAGACACTGCTGCATAGAAACAGCTTCACAGCCACAGTCTGCGGCCAGATTCAGCAATTGCAGAAGCAGTCCTACAACTGCTTTGGCACACCTAGGGAAAATGAGGCATTGCTACATGCTTTACAAAGCACCTCATGTTGTATTTACCTGTCGTGTGGGTCAGCACCAGACCTCATCCATCTCATCTGCTGTTACAGGGCTTTTATGCGTCCAACAGCAAATGGCCCAAAGGTGCCAGACCTTGTCCTCTGTTGTTTATTGCTGAAACACAGCCTTCTCCAAGGCTGCCTGCACAAAAATATAGGTGCAAACTCTCTGGCCTCATGAGTGCCTAGGACTTCAAGTGCTCAAACAGCTGGCTCAGCTATCCTTTAAATACCTCCATAAACTTTTCCATAGTTGTATTACTTAAGTTAATCTCCTTCACTGAGTGTCCATTTAGAGGTTTCAGCCATGCTTGAATAACTGCAGTAGTGTGGGGAGAGTAGACCTCTGAATTAAATTCTTCATCCTGATTTTCTGGCACTGGGCAATGGGACTCTCTACCACCATGCTCATTCTGTTGGAATCCAAACAGCACAGAGCTGTATAGGGCACTGGAATTAGAAATAAGAATTTTAGCTGTTACACACATACACAAAGTACTTGGGGGTTTTTTGAGCTTCATATTTGAGAGGGAGGTCATGTTGGGCATTTGTTCATTTTCCACCAACTCCTTGCAGACCCTCGAAGAGACAAACCAGACTTCTCATTTCAAGACAGCAGAAGAGCAGATTGGACAGCTCTAAAGTACCATGTAATAGTAATTTTATTCCTCCCAGGCCCACTAATATTTCTCCATGCAATTCAGCTCATCTGAACAAGAAATGATAGAGTTTATAGTGCTCCATCAACACTATATGCAGGAATTTTCAGAGGGAAAAACAGCCAATGGCATCATGTTATCGAGATAAATAAGCAGATGATTTTATAAAAGTTCATCCTTAAGTAGATTAATACAAGCCTAATCTAGTAGTAAAATATACTCTGATATTTTAACGGGTTCTTACTTCTCAAGTTGTCAAACCAAGAGGTTTTAGTTGTTGTGGCTTCCCTTTTGTAAAATTTTATTTTGCTGATGGATCTGGTCTAGTTCCTCTAGTAGACAGGAGAAATCCAACCACTAGCAGTGATTGAACAGTTCTTGTACTGAAAAAGTGGAGTCATTATTATAGCTGTTAATCTAGCATAGCCTGTATTTTAACATATGATTTTCTGTCACGGAACACCAACTAATGCCATCCAATGTTCTCCAACACAAAGAAAGTTACAAAGTAATTTTCTAAATTTATATAAATTGAAAATATGGTGTTTAACTGGGGATACAGTCCAGTTATGTAAAAGTAGGGATAGGCATGTCTACATCTTCATGTTTGCTTTTATGCAACAGAAGGGCCCAAATATCTTTTTTAACAGAGTTTAGACAAAAGAGAGAATTAATCCACTGTTAGGCTTTCTGACTTTATTTTCTTTTTCTTCTGGCCTCTGTAGGAAGAGGGGCATTGCACAGCTTTTGATATGCCTTTGGCAATCAATTTTAGCCACAGAAGTAACTCAGAATGTCTTTCTTTGCCTTTTATTTTCAAAGAGATTAAGAATAGAAGAAAAGAAAAAGTAATAACTGAACTTTTCCCACCTTGTATTTCAGGATGATATTCTTTAAAACTGGTTGGATTTTTTTTTTTCCCTCTGCCTCATAGCTAGATTTGGGAACTTGTTTCGCCCCTTCTTTTATATATTTGGCAGAGCAAATTATAGAAACAGTTTCCAGTTCAGATTTTACTGCAGCCTAAGCCTTGTCTTAGACTGTCCATTCAGAGCATAATTTTGCCTTATGACAGCTTCTGAATCTGTGTTGCCTGGGTCTTATTTCAGACATTTTGGGCTGTAAATCTCTCACATCTCACTGAACCTTATCAAAATTAGTGTTATGTCTGTAGTATTCAGAAAATGAAGAAAAGGTCAATACCATTAATTCAGCTTCAACTGAAGTAATGCCAACCTCCAGGACAGATCCTCATGTAAGATATCATGACTCATCTCTTTGAAGACATCTGCAGCATGGTTGATTTCTTAGTTATTATTGAATTATATATTTAGTCATCAAGGTCTTCTACTGCCAAAGAAAGGAAAGGAAAGACTCATCTACCTCTCAACTTCAGGAAATAAAAAGGTTTATTTCTTCATCATCAGGCATCTGTATACCTGTCTGGCCACAAAGCATGTGTTTCTTATTCAGGTCTTACTGAACACAAAAGCATTTTATAAGTATAGTCTTGCTCAGAGACAGTGCTATATACAATAACATCAGGGAGGAGTACACAATCCCTCACCAACACAGCCTGTAATCTGAAAGATAATAAACATCCAGAGAATGCAAAAGTGAAAAAGAAGGAAAAGTCAATACAACTTTTTCATTTGGTATATGGCCTTCCTTTCCATTTTATCTTTCGCACTTTTGCTAAAAGTTTCTGGGCAAAGCTGCAGAAGCTATGACCCAGAGCATACAAAGCCCATCTTCACAGAGAATAACCTTCCACATAGTGACAAGCCTGAAAGCTGTGGGAAGGAAGGAAATGTCTGAAGGAAGCTTCAAATTTTAAGAATCAAAAGATCTGCTTTCAAAAAAGTCTCAAAAAGTTTCAGTGTTGCTATTGTTGATTGCCTGGTGTGTCTATACTTAAGTAACCAGGTTTAGTATGTCCCTTTATTCCAGGTTCTGCAGAGATTTAAAGAAAAATCTTTTCTTTTTGACTGAATTTTCAGGACAGACTTGGATATTTAGTAAGAAGGACATATAGTTTAATGTAACAATACAAGTAAGAAAGACATGGTTTAATGTAACTGTACAAAGTGTAGGAGTACTAAATACTGTTTGAGTTCTAGTCAATATTGAATTAATTATAGTCAAAACTATGAAGTGAAAACAACTATTTCCTACCAATAAAATGAAACTTTATTAAGGACAAGTAAGATCTAATAATTTAATATTTTTGAATTGTGGTTAAACAGCACAGTAAGGTGTTAGAAGCCTGTAAAGTAAGGTGAGGCACAGAATTAAATTGGTGAGGAAGCAGCAGTGGAGTAATGCAGAAACTCTGTTGATAATTTGATTGCTGTTACTGTAACATTTATCAACTGTCTTTTGTTCACAGTCAGGAAAAGCTGCTCCTAAAAGTTTTACCTGTTGGAGGTTTTTGTTCATTCTGGAAGATGAGAATGAGGTAGCAGGAACAGGGGAGCTGGCCACAATATTGGCAGTAGCATCCTCAAACTGAGTCTGATCACTTGTGGCTCAGGGACATCAAATATCAAAGAGGGAAACCTCCTGTTTCCTTGTAACATCTGTCTTTGGGCTTTCCCAAATGTGTAATTATTGCCTAAAATCTATGTTATCTCATCTTCTATTGCAGTCTAAAGGTATGAAAGCCTGGTATTACTTTGAATAGGAATGACCACCTGAAGCTGTCTGACAGTGAGTTGTCTAAAGTGAAGCTAATCACCTTGATATCCTAATCACCTAATCCCAGATGAGGTATTCATCTGGGTAGGTGGGATGATTCATTCACTGGAGGTGGCCATCACTGCTTAATCCTGACAAAGGACATAAACAGATAGCTTGGTCTAGAAACTTGACTAGGTTTGATTAGTCAGCCAAAGATAGGTGAGATGAATCAAACTTCTGTGCATAAAATTGCTCCTACCTGTTATGGAGTTCTGTTAGTCACAGAGTGCCTTAAGATGACAGATGCCAGGAGGTACCTTTCACTGAAGTATTTCAGAGCACAAGTGGTTCAAAGTGATGCCAGGGGAAGGTTAGATTTGGACATAAAGGAAGCATTTCTTTGCCAAGAGGGTGGCTAACCACTGGAATAGGCTTTCTAGAGAGGAAGTTGATGCTCCAAGCCTGTCAGTGTTAAGACATTTGGAAAATGCCTTTAACATCATGCTTTAACTTTTGGTCAGCCCTTAACTGGTCAGGCAGCAGGACTAGTATGTTCCTTCGTCGTATGATCCTTCCATGTAAAATATTCTATTCTATTCTATTCTATTCTATTCTATTCTATTCTATTCTATTCTATTCTATTCTATTCTATTCCATTCAATTCCATTCTTTGTTTCATTTTGTTTCATTTTGTTCTTTTTCTATGGGGTATATGGGTATTTTGCTACTGAAGATAAACAAGTTCAGGGTCTTCTTAGATGAATAGTCATTAAATTGGATTATCAGTGAGCATCCGTAAAAGAGTTATAAATTAGGCTACTAAGAGTCAAACTTTTTCCCACAAATTGCTCCTCTTCTTCTGGTTTTGGGGAGAGTCCTTGTGCAGATTGTGCTAGAGAACCCAGAAAAAGTTTTTAAAGCCAT
>VWZN01011559.1:0-14918 GCA_013396955.1 Regulus satrapa | reverse complement strand
ATAAAATATATAATATATATAATAGAACATATCATATGTATGATGTCTTATTGTATATAATAGATAATTTATATATGATTTATTATACTTTATATAACTATTTAATTCATAATATAAAATATATAATTTATATTATATAATATTATACAATATGAATGAAAATATTAATTATAGCATATTAATATAAGACTAGTAACTTCAGCCTCTCTCTAAATAAGCCCACAATCAGGATGGTAGCTGGTGAAATAACCATGCATCAGTTCTCCAGCTTCTGGGATGGAGCAAGTTTTATGTTGGAAATAAATGTACCTGCACAGCATGTTTCTGCTGAGATTGCTCACACACCAGGCAGTGTGCGGATTCATTCTGTGGAATTATTTTTGGAATGCCACAGCTGAGGGAAAAAATTGAGTTTTCTTCTGCAAGTTGAAGAAACTGTAAACTGACAGGAACTGTTTTATATTTGTTTTTATAGAATATATTTAGGGATTAATTCTGCTCAGCAACTAAAGAGTCTCTCACAAATGCCCTTCTGTCTTTTAACAGTAAAGGAAAGGAAAAATTCAATATATGCTGGCTACTGCCCATAAAATTCCGTTAGTAGTTGTGAGCTGTTATGTCATTAGGTTTATATATATCTTACATAAATTCACATTTAAGGTATTTGCCCCATCATAAACCTGTGCATTCTAGCAATATTTGAAATATTTGTGTTGTCTACTGTCAAGCTACTCTTTTTCAATTAATAGTTATTTTACTCAGAATGTGTGGAAATAGTTTTAAGGAAAGCAGGTGAAATTTTGGCAGATTCCATTCACATTTGGAAATGTTTTGCCAATCCTGCTGACAACCATGGTTTGAAAGAGGATCCTGGCCACTAATTCAGTGGATTTGCAGGAGGAAGGGGTAATTCTACAAATTTTACATTGCTGTTAATCAAAGGCCTGGCTGAGTCAGCCTTTCAGCATCAGTGAATAAAAATTCCCTGTAATCCCAGGGGAGCTCAACCCATGAATCACCAGCCCTATCGTCCAATCCGTGATGACAACCTGTGCCACCTGTAGCTGTTCCCTTTGGCTCTGGCCAAAAAACCTATCCTGCCTTTCTCCTTTCGTGCCAGGATGTGCTGCTGCTGCCAAGCAGAATTCTCAGCTCTGATACCTGCGTGGAGATGCGGCACAGAGAGGGCTGGGGGTGTGAATCCTTCGGGGCTGTCTGTAAAAGTTTTCTCTTTCCCCGTCTGAAGCTGAAAACGGCAGATTTCAGAACTGTGAGTTCTGAGGGACAGCTACAGGGAGCGCTGGAACTGATTCTTTCTGACAAGCCTCACATTTCTGTCGTGTATGGAAAGAGTTTCACAAAACCCCACTAGGTACAGCCTGAAATCTCTGTTTGATAACATCTGATGGATTATTCTTGGCAGCATTCCTCAGCGAAGGCTGCCTTGCTAGGAAAGCATCACACACTCTCAGACAGCAGCAGAAGCAAGTTGGCATCTTTAGGCAATGATTTTGTGCTGTGTGGAGAGGAACGGTTGCTCTCTGGAAACCTGATCAACAAGACATGAATTGTTTGTTTTACTTTTTCTTTCTCCCACAATATTTTACTTTTCTTTTTTTCACTGTTCATCTCAGTGAAAATAAAGATAAGGCATTTTAGGGGTGTGAACAGGAAGGAAACCCCACAGTCTGCTGCATTATCCCCAGCTACACACTGTGGCCAAGACAATTTTCTTTTTTTTTTTTTTTTTCTCCAGTTGAAATAATATCTCTCCCCCAGCAATTGCTAACATTTAGTTAACCTGAATAAGACCCGTGTTTCCCACATGAGCTCTGCCCAACACTTGGTGGAGGCTGAGATGCATTTCTGAGTACAGCCTCAGCAGTTAACAGCTCTGTTTTGCACAGGAATACACCATTTTAAAATTAAAAATGAAATAATAAAAATTAAAATATAATAATAAATAAAATAAAGAAATTAACAAATAATAAATAAAAATTAAATTAATTAAAATATAAAAATAATTTTAATCAAATTTTATTTTTAATTTCAAATTTTAAACTATGCATTTCTATATTTTTCTCCCTGTCCCTTTTATTCAAGTACTTTAAAAAAAGATTTTAACTTGCTTCTGAGAGCAAGTAAGGAAAATTTGCAAATTATTTCACTTTACTTTTCTTGCACCAGGACACCTTGGTTTGAGATGTTGCTGAAAGCAGGATTCTAAACAGAAAGACTAGTGAAACCTCTACAGCTCACAAAAGCTTCTGTAAATATTAATAAGTTGAATAAACAGAAATGGATTTTCTAGTCTGTTACATCTGATGGTTGTTCTTCAGCAATAAAATACAACACTAAATAAATGCTAAATATAACACTAAATAAATATAAACACTTCAAAAAGTGGACAGCAGCAGGTGTCTTATTTTGGATTAAATGCCTTTTTCACTATCAGATTAAGGTTCCTTCCACATTTTCATATTTATTTTCCTGTTGCTCTTGTCAGATGCTCTTTAAAAATTAGCCAGGTCACTCCAAGTCATGAGATTAATTAGAGTTGTGTGCTGTTAACCACCACTTTTTCCATACTAATTCTACTCAGAATTCCTGTAATGAACCAAAATTTAGGGTTAATCATGTCCAAAGTTATATTTCAGGTCCTTGTTTTAGTGCCTGCTGTCTGTAAAGAGAAAATTGAAATCCAGAACTATTGGTAGGAGAGGGTTTTTTTCAGATTTTGAGTTAAAGACACTGCTCTGGTAGGATGAAAATTAATGTTTGAGTTAAATAAACAAAACCCAGTTTGCTATGTAGTCTTCTCAGATTACCATAACCCTCCTAAACAATTGCCATTTTGATATTTGTGGAGACTGTGGTTTTTTGTATTATCTAAAATCTGCTATGTCTGAATTTTCTCTAGCTCAATGATAGCACTGAACTTGTGTATATTTAACGGCCTTTCAAAATGTTTTTGCCAAGCTTCTTTCATCATCCTTAATCTCTACAGAGATGTGTTGTCTGTTGTCTATTTCTCAGTAAAACCTGGGGAATATTGAGTGGTAGCATAGGGAAGGTCACTCTTGAGCATTGATCAACCAAGCCAAGCTGTCTCCATTTCCTTTAAATTAGTTGTTTTAAGGCCAAAGTTTTTGCATAGTTTTCACTGAGTGATCTGAATTACAGCAGAAGCAAATAAGTCCGCAGGTTCGCCGAGTATGATTTATTTTCGTATTTGTGGTGCTTAATGGTTTTTGTAAATTTCAATTTGTGTTAGATAATTTATATCAGCTTCAATTTACATCAAATTTGCAAGTACATGGGTGTCTCTTTATGGTTAAGGGAATTAATAATCTGAAATTAGCAGACACCCATATTAATCAAATGCCTTATTACAAGTAGAATGACTCTTATTATCATACATACAAGATAAAAGAAATGCTAATTGCCTTGGTTTGGAGCAATTATTCAGTTGTTATCTAGACGATGACAGTGTAGGCACCATTACAGCTTCTTTATCTTCCAAGTAATGATGCTCACAGAAGCTGCCCAGCTTGTCTGGGGTGGGCTAACTCCAGATACCTGTGTGCTATCAACGTTTTACTCATTTTAGAAACATCCATCTCAAACTGTGTGTATTTGCATGCACACAAATTGTGTGTGGAACGTAGAGAACTCTGAGTTTCTATAACCTGCAACCCCAAATTTTTCTCTAATGCCTTAGATCATTAATACAAAATGTTTACAGTTAGATTGAAAATCAAAACATAATTAATGTGGGGTTTTTTCTCTCTTCACCTTTATTTTTGTGTTTCTAAGACAGGAGCACTTTTCTCTGATATTCTCCTTTTCCATTCACAAGGGTATGCTACAGAAAAATGAAAAGTTGATAGTTCAAATCAGCCTGTTGTGTGATTATTCTCCTGCACTACTGTTGTTCATCACACACACACTGTGATTACTGCTTGCTGGATTTACTCACTTTCATATGTGGAAGCTCCTGCCTAGTTCTTCTAAAACCAGAATAACGAAATTTTCTCTAAAGGATCCTGATAATGCAATAAGGAGACCATTTTCTCTGTTAAAACCAGCTAAAAATGGAACCATTTGCAGTGGTTTGCTTCATCAGGTGGAGAAGTCATGATGGAAGGTCTCTCAGTGTTTGTGGTTATAAAATGGGTGTATGGCTGTGTTATGTATGCAGAGCACTGACACAAAGCACTTTTGAGAAATCCAAAATGCCACAAAGTTGTTCTCTTCTTAGCTAACCCTTTTTATACAAAAACGGGAACATTTTCTTTTGTTTTCTGTCTCTTTTAATTTTTTTTTTTTCATTAATATAGGGAGGAAAAAAGAAAGGCAATTTATTTCTTCCAACAAAATTTGAAAGTTCTTTTTTCAAAATTAGAGCTAACAATTTTGATTAGCCCAGACAATAAATGTGATTGTAAGTGGCTGTCTAAAAAACAACTGTGTTTTATTCTGCAACTTCATATCTTCAAAAAGGCATTTTAATAAATTTTCTGATATTTTCATCTAATTTTTTTCTAGCACACTTTCTTAAAAAAAAGTTTTGACATAGTGATGACTATGTTAGTTAGATGAATAGTTAACTCAAATACAAGTAGTTTGAAAGCTTCTGATATTTGAATATGGACTTTTGTTATTACTACTGCCTAGTTCATGGAAAAATGAACCAATTGGGAAATTCTGAAAGAGTACTATCGCTCTCTATTCTAACATTAATCAGAATTCTCAGGTCAAGATGGCAAAAGAAAATATTGATGTTTGTTCCATTCACTTGTTTTAGAAATAGTTTTGTTTAATAATTTTTTTTTAACCCAAAATTCAAAGTTTCTAAAAGGCTGATTTACAGCTTTTGATAATATAATCATATGAGAAATCCAAATTTTGGACCATTTCTCCTTCCTCTTCCACCTCTATTTGGTGTTTGATTTAGACCTCTTGTATTTTGGAGCTCAGTCCATGGTTTGCTCTGTCCCTCATTCCATGTCTAGCCCTTCATTAAAGCTCCTGTCTTGTTTCAGCCAAGTTTTCTAGCTAAGATTACTTGCCACGGGTGATCCTGGAAAGCTTTCATGTCTTTTAATGGGGACCAATTATTTCTCATTTGTGCCCATGAAATTGCTGCTGCTATTGAGCTGTGAGGACTCTTTTCTGCCAGAAGAGCTGAGTAAGGGTTGAAGCTCACCCTGGCCATGAACCCTTCAGGGCATCCCAATCCCAGAAAATCCAGTGAAACTCAAGGAGGGCTTTTCGTTTTCTTTTTCTCCTTTCCTACAGTGAGGGTAGCTTGGAAAAGGGTTAAATTTTGCACAAACTTGATCACAGACTGTGCTGGGGCAGTTTTCAATGTATGCCCTCTCAGCCTGTAGGAGAGCATCCTTGTTTAGGAGCAGGTTAGCAGAGCTGGTAAATGCTCACCAACAATTGAAGTTGAAATGATGCATATCTGCTCACTGAATTTTGTAAAAGTGTGGATATGGATGGATTCCAATCACAGAATAGTCCCTAAACCCCTCAGCTGCCTCTAATGCCCTTCAGTTTCCTGCATTTGAAGGGGATAGATTGAAAATTATTTCCATACTTTGAATTTCTTGCACCTGTATAAATCAAATATCCAGAGCTGCTTTTTGTTTCCTCACAGATCAAAGAGAATATCTTCCCCCAGACTCTGTGAAAAAATTTTTAAAACTCAAAACCAAGCCTTCAAATCTTTGATTTTCTCTTTCTGGCCTACTAAAACAGCTGTTGATCGGATTTAGAAAAGAATTTTTATTCGCGAAACCAATATCAATAAAAGCCTTGATGGGAAGAGGGAGTGAGAAAGCTTGAATTGGTTGGTGGACAAGAGCAGAGTCCCCCTTCTCCAGGGGTGGCTGCACTGGCCATGCCTCATCTGGCAAAAGGGATTTAGTGTTTAATTCAAGCTCTGCTCAGTAACAGAAAAGGGTGCTTAGCACTGTGTTAGTGAGAGGGCACTGAGCATTCAGCTCAATAAAATAGATTTTTTTTCCCTCCGCCCCCACTTTACAAATCAGATAAGAGAGTAGATCATGTGCCATTTGCAGCTTTGAGATATGAATAGAAAATCTGACCCAGCAAATGTTGGCTCTACACTTTCCTTGTTAAATGAAATGGAACAGACTGAGAACTTCTCATTACTTTAAAAATCCTTCCGAAAGTGTTGATGGTGAAAACAATTCCAGGTTACTCTGAAGTTTTAAAGCTCTTTTCCTCTGACAAGCACTGCTGGTAATGACAGAACGCGAGGTATGTGCAGCCAGTCAGGGAGAGAAAGATTCCACAGTGCAGGATAATGAGGAAAGAATGAAGGATTTCAGAGCTGGAGCCTCCTGTTTGTTGCGAGGACAAAGCTGATGAAAACTGAGCTCTGCCTTAACCGAGTGTGATGTTTGCAGTTCTGTTTTGACTACAATTTTACCACTGGAGGTTAGACCTCCAACACTATCAAAGTTTCTAAGGATTATTTTCTACTGACACAAAGGTGAATTGATGCAGTTCATCAGGCTAAGTGCTCTAAATCCAGAGCAAAGCACACAGAAAGTTACTGTGGTGTCACATTCACACATACATAATATATATGGAAAGGAAATCTTGTAAAATGTCTATCCCATCATGCAAGAACATGTAAAAAGATTTAACACTATTATTTAAAACTGGTTTTGGACAATTTGATTGTGGATTATAACTTCTCTTTAAACACTGCATCAATTACACACAGCCCTTAATTGTGTGGCATTTTTGTAAGTTTAGAAGAGGGTAAGTACTTAGGATATGATAATATATAGGAGTATAATCTCATAGGGTGATTTATTTATAAGCAAAAGAGATATCCCTCTTTGGGAAGCATTCACGTTTAATGTGCTCCATGGTGACTAGCTTGGATCAAAAACCCTTTCTGTGGAGAGTTTCTCCCTCCCCAGCCAGGACTCAGAATCACAGAAAATTAATGTCAGATTTTGTGAAGTTCTCTTGGAGATGAAAAGTAAAAGACTTCTCACCTTCAGGGAAACACAAAGTATTCAAGTTTTCACACCTTTCATAAACTCCTTTGCTTCAGGAACTGCAAAAATATATTTGTTTGTTTGTTCAGAAAGACTTTCTTTCTCTAGGCAGTGTCTTGTGTATTTGTGCAGGTTTTGTGATGTGATGACAGAAGCTGCAGCAGCACAGAATAAAAAGTGTAACTGAATATAGGGGAAGATATTTATACAGGCCTTGTTTGCTTATTTTCAAATTCTTTTGTCTACCTTATATTTAAGCAGGGTATATTTTTGGGAGCATGGGTGTGATTTAGATTTCTAGTCCTATGTAAGAGTCTGTCTTGATTCTATTTACATTTTCATGGCCTTTTGTGGGTTTTTTTTCCTTCATTTGTGCAGACACACTGGTGCATGGGTATTTCTTTTTGCATCTCATTGTTTGCTTGACATTAATACTAGCATTGTAAGAAGCTTGGAAAATATATTTTACTTAAACATTTCAACTTTAACATTCCAAATACAAGGACAGTTAAAGAATTTGGATGCAGAAGTCAGAAGCAGGTAGAGATGGGCGGCTGACTATTTTCTGCAGGACATAATCCTGTGGCCACTGTGACCTTAGCTCAGGTCCCTCTGGTGACCATGATTTGGAAAGCAGGAGTAAGCTTTAATTGACCTTTTAAATCACTGTTAAACCTTTAACCTTTGTAACCTTTTGTTCTAAAATTGGCAACAGCAGCCCTTGGGTAGGAGCACAGTGCAACTGAGATTCAACAAAGGAACAAAGAGGAAATGTTTAAATGAAGTATTCTGAACATTAGAAAAGGCACATTTGCACCTTTTAATGTAATCACATGTTTATTATATTTTTTCCTCCTGGAGTCCCAAGTTCCTGATAGCTGTGGGAAATTCAGTGAGCTCATAGAGCTCCTCACTACATTTTTCTCTCATATCTTATAAATTGTGCTTTTATCTACCAAGTGGTACATGTTTTCTCTCTTGCACTCTATTATCTGTGTTTACAAGCAGATGCTGCAGTTCAGAATAGCCTGAAGTATAATTTCCTTGCAAAAAAACCCACCTGTGTTGTCCTTTAAAGTTTGGTAAATGGTGCTGTGCAAAGCTATTGCCAGTTTTCCTCCCTGAATTAACATCCTGGAATCATAAAGCAAAGTTATAAATATCACACCAAAGGGGCACACAATATTCATAAAATTATTACTGTCATACTGAGATTCCTCACAGAGTCATCCTCTGAGTGCTCTCTTGCTTGTTATTTGGAGTGAAGTTGATATATTGCTGGGTCACTAAGCTGTGCTTTCCAAAACAAGTTGCCAGGTACATCAATATTCCTATATCTGCTTACTTTTTTTTTTTTTTTCCTTTCCTTGCCGTATATTGATTGCAAGCTTTTGACAAAACCTCTTGACAGTTTCTTTCATGTGCTCATTTCTTTTTTTATTTTGCTATAATGCTGCAAAAATGCTCTCTGGAGGAGGTGCCTGGTATTCATGTATTCTTCTCTCTTTGTTTCTTACTATTCTTCCACTTTTTAGATCTTTCTTCCTATGATTTCTGTGAATAGCCAGTAAAAACCCCACCCCAAACTCAAGAACTAAATGTTACATGCATATTTAAAATATTCTCATACTGAGCAGTAAAAAGGAAATCAAAGTTGAATAGAAAGGAAGCAAAGAGAGTTTAGGCTGTTTTACTTATTTGGGAGGGGGAAGTGTTACTTTCAAAATGAAATATTCTCAGGTTTCAGCACTAGAGAGAATTATTAAAAAAAAAAAAAAATGTATTTTTTAAAGAATATTTTTACTGAGCGGTGAAGGAAAGCTCAGGAATGTCACTACCTGGACTGGGAAAAAGGGTTGATTGTGCTCCAAGCTGTCAAATAAATATTTTTTGAGAAGTGGGTTCTCCAGGGTGCTGATTTCTTGATGAAATAATGCCTTGATGAATAGCTGATGTTCCAGCAGGGATGCAGGCCATTTAGGAGACCTTTGGGTGTGCTTGCCCACAGTGGAGAACCCCAAACTCATGTAGAAATGGAATTCTGCCAGGATGTAAGCTTTCTCTGGGAGAGAATTTTGGACCTGCTCATGCCTCGCGGCTGGCCCCAGGTGCAGGGCTGCCTTCATGCCCTATGGCCTGGCCAGAACCGGTGCCCAGCCCCTTTCTGCAGCCCTGTGACTCAGTGACCACCAGGTCCCACCTCCAGGGCCTCAGAGAGGCTGCTGTCCTGAGAGCAGGAGCAGAAATTTAGGCTTTGTTTGGGGTCCTCCTGCCTGGTGTTCTGCCCTCCCTCCCTGAGTCAAGGGGCTGGCTGGGCTCAGCATCACTGCAAACCCCAAATCCTTAGAAGCAGAGGGGTTCTGGGAAAGCTAGGAAAAGCAGGCTTCAGAAAGATTGGAATTGCAATTAAAGCTGAGCTGTAGCCACAAGAATTGTCAGCAGGAAAGTTATACGAGATGTAGAAAGCAAGGACAAATAGAACAATGGTCTGTATTAAATCATGGCTATGATCACCCTTGAGACTGCAAAAATATATCTAGCGAGATATGAAGAAGTCCTAAGCTTAATAATGGAGCTCTGTGTGTTGTATTTTAAGGATTACAAGCAGGCATTTTCCTGGAAATAAGCTAGCATTGTTTTAACAAAATGTACTATAAATGTGCTTATAGTGGTTGGATAAAGCTGCTGTCAATATGATCTGCCTTTTGCTATTGGTCAGAAGACTTTTAAAGCATGTTGTAAGACCATGCTCCGCTGCAGAGACGCGTGCTTCTGGCATCTTGCAATTGTCTCAACTGTGGAATGAGGCTGGTGCTGAGAATAAACAGCTCAAAATGTGTCCAACAGCAGTCCCGTTCTGTCTGTGATTTGTACAAAAACACACCTGGATTACCAAAACACACCTGGAAGGTCTCAGGGAGAGGATCCTTGGCCACAGTGAGCCTGGGAGCAGCCCGAGTACCACCCCATGAACTCCTCACAGCCTTGTGCTTTCTGCAGGTGCATCCCCTAAGGCCTCTCAGCTCACGCAGATGGCAAAAAAGGAAAGGGTTTTCTGACTGATTGCTTCTGAATTTCCTCTCTATTATTTTCTCTCCCATTGTGCAGTTGCCTGTAGAGCCAAGCCTGCAGAGCCTGGCCTGTTCCAGTCCTCAGGACACACTTTGCTTTCCTGCTGGAGGGGATCATCAGAGATCATCCAACCTAAGCCATCCTGGACTTTAAAACAAACACTGAGACATCACCCAGCTCATATTTCCCTCTCTTTGTTCAAGAGGGGAGATGCAGCATAAATCACAAAAGGTTTTTCCTTAATCCTTTGCAGTTACTTCCAGGCTTCACTGAGGTGCTCATGTTGGTGGGCCCGCTCAGTCTCGCAAGATGTTTTTTCTGGAGGAGTTAGTTACACATCTTACAACATCTTGAAAGGGTGATTTTAGATGCAGTGGAGTCTGAAAATGACCCAGGGCATCTGAATGTAGACTGAGGATTAACAGACTCCTAGCACTGATGGCATCTAGAACGAAGACTCATTACTCAGATCCTGGTTTTCAGTTTTCTCTATAGACTCCTCAACACTTAAATGCTCCTATGACCCCCCCAAAATCATAAAAGGTTCACTGCCAAAAGGGTCTCTGTGAGATTATTTTGTCTGTGGTTGGGGTGATTCCAGGCAAGCAAGCAGCATTGCCACACATTTGAAAGTATTCCGATTCATGGTTTGTGCATTCTTGAACTATTTTAGTTGTCTCTTTTTGAATCTCTTGTTGTGTGGAACTGGGCTCAGCACACTAAGTGTGTGGTGCATGACATGGTGGGAGGGAAGCCAGGGCTCTGTTCCCGTGTTGCTCTTGTCACCTTCAACGAGGAACCTCTTCTTGTGTCCCTTCACACAATTTTCCCTTGAAAACTTGACCTAAAAGTTGTCTGGAGCTTTGCTGCTGTAATTAGGAGTGACTTTCAAGGTTCTGGTGCGCCAGATCAGCAAATAATGCTTTACTCCATGGGGGCTTCTTTATTCTCCCTTCTATATTTGAAAGAAATTTATTTGTTGGCCAGTTTTTTTCAAGGCATGCAGCACCAGCTTTGGCTTTGGCAGTGTTATAACAGATAGAATATGGAGTGTTTCCAGCTGTAGAGTTAACTTGAGTTATAAAAATTGATTTTTTTTCCATTAGTGCTTTCTAATGCACTTTTGGATAGGGCAGTAGAGTAGGAATGAAGTCCATTGAAACATTTGCTCTAAAAATACAGAAATGCTTTTTTTCCTTCTTGAAATCTTACACATTTAAGACAAATGATTACAAACATACTCTTCTTTCACAAAATATCTATACCGAGCCTGTAAAAAAAAAACAAAAAACCAAAAAAAGTTCCATCACAATGAGTCTATCCTTACAAAAGTTTAGGGTTGAGGAGATACTTTTCTGGAGAAATAAATACCCTGAGGGAGGGATTTATATTTATACTCAAGTTGCCCACAGCCTATCATGGAATGTGAACTCTGATTTTCCTTTTGGGCAATAAGAGCATGTGAGCAGGTTCAGTCAGAAAAAGATTCCATGAAAGGGTGATTATGTTTTCAGCAGTGAGATTGCACCAGAAGTAATCTCCAAGAGATTGTGGTTTTCTCATCATTTGCAAAACTTAAAGTTTTCAAGAAGCAAACGAGAAACAAACAACCAGAAGTGTAAGTATCAGGATAGAAGAGCGGAACCACAACTGATCCAGATCTATTTAAACTTAATTGATTTTTTTATTTCCCCAAGCTGAAGATGTGGACACTATATTTAACATCCATTAGTGGTGTATTTAAAAAAACCTAAAAAAACAAACAACAACAACAACAACAAAAACCCCAACAAAACAAAAACCAAAAAACCCAAAAAACCCAAACCTAAATAAAACTTGTAAACATAATTGTAGTTTCTAAAATTTCAGACCCCTCAGCACTTTCTTATTTTTATGCATTTGATGCACCTCTGTTTTATTAATGCCCTTCCTGTGGTATTTGAATACACTTCAGGGTACTGCTGAAGGGGAAGGCATCTACCTTTTGAAAGCATTCCAAAATATCTGGACAGATTTAAGGCTTCACAATGCTGCCTAAAACTACGAACAACTTTCCTGTTGCAAAGCTCAGAGTTTCCGATTTCTCAGCTGTATTATGACATCTGTTAACATGAAAATGATCTGCTGACAGCAAAGGTTAAAAAGACCTTTTTTTTTTGATCAGCCTAGGAGTTGAAGGGCACTTTTTGTGCTGCTCCCCAGAACATCTGACCCTGCCACAGTCAACAAATTGGACTGAATGGTAGCACTGTAATTTCCCATTATAGTTGAACCACAGTTTTGAAACTTATCCATAAATTTAGCTTTCAAATCCATATTCAGGCACAGTAAAAGGGTGATCTGATGTTCAGGGCAGGAAGAGATGACTGGAGGCTAGATTTGGTTTATATATACTGCACAATTTATGAGTTTTGATTAGCAGTGTGGTGTATCTTAGTCAGTGCTTAGAGTATGTGGGGTTACTCATAAACTGTGAAGTTTAACCAGGAGGGTGAGTTACAATTCTTCCAGTCCCTCTCAGAGGGGAATATCAGGAAAAAGGGTCTGGATGCAACCTATGACAAAGCTGAATTTTCTAATCTCTAACAAGAGATTTGCAAACCGAAGAAACTGCAGAAGACAAAAGAAACTGCTAGATAAATATTTGTTCACTTCAGGAATAGCAAAAAGGAAAAGGGAGCAGAATGGATGGTGATTATGGACACATTAAAAAGCAATAAAAGGGAATTGTTTTATAGCTGGAGGGGTAATTAAGGTATAGGGCCATCCAAGGATGAAGGAATTATGTGCAGAAAAAAACTGCTGACTGGAAAAGAAATCATGAAAACAAAGAAACCCAAACAACTAAGATAAGTTTTCTCAAAGTATAAGGGATAGGACTTGCAAAAAAATTGAGGCTGTTCACTAAAAGATGGTTTTATTTGATTCCCACTATATCTGTGCAATTTTTGTACTGTGTATAGCAATGACAAGTTCTTTGAAGCCTCTGCAGTCCTTGAATCCGTTTGTGTCAAATATTAGGTATTTCCAAACAGAGAGCTGCAAACCCAGACTGCTGGCAGAGCTGCTTGGTTGAGGGGAAAAAAAGCCCGTTTAAATACCTGGATGGAGCTCAGCAGAGTTCTGGAGGTACTCACAGCTGGGTTTTCATGTGCACTTCCCAACCCCTCAAAAGCTGAAGATTTCTGTTCACTGTGAGCTGGGGGAGTAGAGGCAGTGCTGCAGGAGCACGAGGAGCTCGAGGATGAGCTGCAGCTCCACAATGTGCAGTCAGCTGTGAAACCCACCAGAAAGTTCTAGAGAACTTGTCTCATGTTAAGAGAAGTCATGAGTTAATCAGATGTTGTCAGATGATTGTTGGTAAAATCTCTTCACAGTTCTGAGATAGGTTTATGTAAAACAAATAGAAATTCTTCAAGTGACACCTGGTAGACTGTGCATTGCAAAAAAGCACAAAGCTGAGGCATGTGGTTGCCTCAGCAAAGGTCCATGATTTGTCCTGGTTCCTTCAGACTCAATTCCTTCAGTCAGGTATTTCAGACTGTAATTTAGTGGCAGATTTACCTTCCCCATTGCAGAAATACTTTTCCTTGGACGAACTTCTATGTAATTAATGTGAAGCTTAATAATTCCAATTTGTGAAACTTAGATTCAAGTTGTGTATGTATTTTACCTCTGTGCTACTATGCTTTTGTATCAGAAATGTGTTTAGATTTAGGAAACTACATACAAAATTTCTGTCAAAGCAGTGACTACATATTCATGCATGATAGGAAAACAAGTAAAATTATAAGCATGATATTGTCATTTATTGCAAATTCTTCATGAGCTTTCCTATTTTCCTCTTTTCTCCTTTTTCTCTGGGTGGGAATTCTCTGTAAGCACTTCTCTACTCAGAGAAGTTGGCAATCATGGCAAAATAAATTCCCTGAATAAATTCCTACTTGAATTCTGATGCATTAATAACTTTATTTTGTAGCCGTTCTCTTGAAACTATGTTGCTTTGCTTGTGAGAATTTGCCCACAGGGGTGGGAAATTCTGGTGTAGCTGAAGCAATTTTGGAAGTGCATCTCCTTTGGAGAGAATGGGCATAAAGCACCCATTTTGTAGCAGCCACTGTGGGAGACAACAGTGGCCAGGACAGGGGGTTTCAAGGCTGAAGCTTCTGGAAGCAGAACATCAAACAATTTTTGGTTTTTGCCTGGGTTTGTTTTGTACAGTGAGGAACAAAACATTGGCAGCAATTACAGCCAGAACTGTTAGAGAAAGGAAACCTTGGCACAGAACTAAAAACCCCCTTATTTCCAGTTTCTAAAGGTCTTTCTTTTTTATTTTTTTTTTAATTTAATTTTCTAGCTGCCTACATTGTTGCAATACCCATCTTTCTCATTAATATAAAATTTAAAATACCTTGACCTGCAGCAGCTATTATTTTAAACCCCAAATATCCAGATTTTTTAGTGCATGTTAATTTCTCACTTATTGTGGTGTAATCACATCAGGTAAAGCCTAAATGGGAAACAGACTCCAAAGTAGCACTAGAGAATATTCTGCTTAATTATGAATAGGTCTAATTTTGAGCCTATTTAATAACAGTTGACTTCTTTTTGCACACTTAAATAACATTTTGTTTATAAAGTTATTTGATGACTTCTGTCAAACTGTTGTAGACAGTTCTTCATTCATCCATTACTCATCATTCCGAGTCAAATTGTAAGCATGCTTTCAATGAAATTTCCTTCATTTTCCGGAATTGCAAAATCAGGGTTGCTTATTCTACATGGTGCTTTCAGGGGGGG
>VWZN01011554.1:0-12692 GCA_013396955.1 Regulus satrapa | reverse complement strand
GTTTCAAAGTAGTGGAAGACTACTGTGGAGACCGAAGGAGCTGCTGAGTGTCTAGTTTGTACTGGAATATGTTAGAGTTGTGTTTCAGCACTTAGTAAGTGGCGAAATTTGTTTCAGCACACTAACTTGGAAGTAAGGCACTTCATTTGGTGTTGGCAGTGCGTTAGATAGCATGTTGATCTTACCTGGTTAGTAATAAAAGGGCAGGTTTTTTGTACCATATAGACATAGGTTTAAATCTTGTCAAAGATGACAAGAGGTTGTTTTTTTTTATTTCCTCTAGGTGGGTCAGGCCTTTTTTCTAGCTCCCTTGACTTGTGTGTTTGGCTGTAAAAACCATATCCGAATAAGTGTGGAGCTGTGTTGTAGCCAGAAAGGAAGCTGTTTATTACCTGGAAGATGTTATAAACCTATAAATAGTACTGCTATTTATACCTGGAAAATTAGGTCCCGTGACCACCAGCAAACAAGGTGAATTTTGCTTATTTACTCTCTCCTGGTTTTGGTTTACTGTGGTCCCAGAAGTTTAGTTTACCTAAGGGCACCTGTCAGTTGCAGTTACAGTACTAGGGCGACAAGTTTATTACTTGCAGCGTGAGCTCTCTTAATCAGAAGCATTTTCTTTACACTGTAATGGATTCACTTTTAGCGTTTTTGACTTCTCACAAGTGTCAGCTGTCAAACACCTCTTACTCTGACAGATTATGCATAGGAAAACAGCAATCCAAAGTTTATTCTAAAATGTCTTCAGATGCCCCATGCACAGCTTCTACTAAATTTAAATTTTAGTGCAGTAATATTACATGTCCTCAATTTGTAGCAAATGCTTGATGATTACTGTGTTCCAGTTTTATTGCCCTTGGGAATCAAGGCTGCTATGCAGTTTTCTACTAACCTTGCTTTGCAGAGGTTAACAGGCAGTGAAGGTGAAAACCTTATTTCTGACATGCTTAGCGCTGACTGCCTCTAGGAGGCTTAGAAGTCTTGACATAACTTGATTAGAGAAGGGTTTTTTTCTTTTGTAACTATGTAAGATATGTAATAGAACATCCTCAACAGTTTGGAGTTGTTAATGTTTTCTCCCTTGGAAGAGTGTTGTGAGAGTAAGTACTGCTAATTGTGGAATTGGCCTCAAAATGATGCGAGATCAGCCCTGAAAAAGCAGGGCTTTTCTGCTGGAGTCTGTTGGCTCTGCTGGAGTCCAGCAAAAATAGGCTGTTATTTGCCAGAACTGTTTTGTGGGCATGAATTTGGTCTTGATCTGCATATCCCTATTAGTGCTCAGAAGCTGGTGTTCACAGAGGTTGTTTTGGCTGTCAAATTAAATTAACCTGCACAGGCACTCCAGTGCTCAGGAAATAGATTATTTCTCCGTATGAGTATGATGACCCTTTTTCTTGTTTTAAAGATTCATAATGATGTTATTAGCAGTAAGTTGCGATCTTGAATGGTATATCAATGTTCATATAACCCTCTTTAAGAATGGAGATCACTTGGTGGGGCAGGGTGAGGAGACATAATTCTTTTAATTCTTAGTACTTTTAACCCTATAATTGATTTTGGTGACATTCCAGCTCCTAATTCAGTTTTTTGTTTTATTTACAGCATCGAGATGACTCAGGAGACAAACCAGACCCCAGGGCCTATGCTGTGTAGTACAGGATGTGGATTTTATGGAAATCCTAGGACAAATGGGATGTGTTCTGTTTGCTACAAAGAACATCTTCAACGACAGCAGAACAGTGGTAGAATCAGCCCAATGGGTAAGGACGTGGGGAGGCGGGGGTTTCTTTATTTCTTTTGAAGTAAAATATACGGAGGATTACAAGGAATACTATAACATTTTTTAGGATAACTTATGAAAGCTGAATTGAAAGAGTGAATATTTAAAGAGAATACTACTTTAAAGCACAGTAAAGATAAAAATAATTTCTGTGTGATGTCTTCTTGTGTGCTTGGCATTCAACCATAACTTGCTTTCCCACTTAGCCACTTGTTAGAATTTTCTTAACGCAGTCTGTATTTTGGTTATTAAGTAAAAAGTGTCTTTAAGTATAAAGTTATAAGCAGTAGACTGGAAAATTGTATGCAGGTAGTTCATAGCTGTATAAGGGACTATTTGATTAGTGTGTTTTCTGCAGTATGCTCGTAACTTGTCAAATTCTTCTTACTTAGGAACAACCAGTGGTCCAAACAGTCCTACCTCAGACTCTGCATCTGTACAGAGAGCAGACACTAGCTTAAACAACTGTGAAGGTGCTGCTGGCAGCACATCTGAAAAAACAAGGTAAAATTAAGGTTTTACTGTGACGGTTGAATGAGCTGTGAGTGTGTAGGAAGGCCTGCAGCAATGCTGCCCTGTTGCAGCGAGTGTCTGCAGAGGAAAAAGGACCTGACAGGTCTCTGTGAAACCATGTAAATTGAAAAAATCATTCCAATATTTGGTGTTGTAGTGCTGTAGTAAAAAGAATGGTTTTTGTTTATCTACAGAACTAATTTGTTACAGGCTTGTCTGTTTTCTGCTAGAGAATCTAAAATAGAATAAAGAGTGTTTTGAACACAGTAGAAGCACAGGTCAGGAAAACGTATCAGTGGTGACAGAACCAGTAGTTCATTAATGGGTCTGGACACTATAAGTTTTTATTATGAATGTAAAACTGATATAAATTATGTGTTTCCCTGTGCTCAAACAGAAACGTGCCTGTTGCCGCTTTGCCTGTAACACAGCAAATGACAGAAATGAGCATTTCAAGAGAGGAGGAATTAACACCGAAAACAGAGACTGAGCCAGGTATGTTCTCAGAGTGACAGTGGACACAACCAGGGACTTAACACAAGTGGAAGGTTTGTTTACTTTTTGAGCAGCTGTCTCCTGTTATGGTGGTGTCCTAGGAAATGTGTTTAAGATGCTTTTGAGTACTGTCTCCTCAGTATCAAGAAAATTCCAGAGAAAGTTCCAGAAACAGCTTTAAAATATATATTAATTGTTAATAAAGGAATTTACTCTTATGAGGGTGTTTTTAGATCCCAAACACTTGTTTTTAAAGGTGAGGCACTCCAAAATCGTATTAGGGCAAGACGTTCCGTTTTGAGGCCAAACTGTTGAGATTTGGTATATTATCTAGCAGAACAAATCCAGCTGACTCATGGCAGTCAGAATGGCTTGTTGTATTTGGAGAAGGGTTCTTAATAAACTCCATTCTACAGAGGAGTGAGGCTGTGGGGGAAAGGAGAATGTGTTTCAGAAACATCCACAGAAGTTGCTTAGGGTTCTTGAGCTTATTGAGTAATCTGTAGATAAAACCAATGCATTGTTTCAGGGATGTAGGGTAGATGCAGCTTTAATTGCTGTGTGTGAATTAGCCATTTAACAGCTTTATTCTTATACTGCATAGTTGTAGCTGGAATAGTAAAAACTTCCGTGTGTAAATTATTTCTTGCCACGAGGCAGAGAGAGAGGGGCAGCTTGCTTAGCGTTACTAGTGAACAACTGAATTCATACCAGTTTGTTCAAATGGGTATCTTAACACATTTGTTTTGTTCTTTAACAAAGCCAGACTTTTTTATTTAATTTACCAGCTCTGAAAGAGTCGTAAGAACCAAAAGCTGATGTGTAGTAGGAAATCTGTTTAGTCAAGCTGAAGATAAAATCTGGTTTTTCAGTTTTGAAGTAATTGAGATGAAAATGGTATCAGATGCTACTCAGCACTGTATCAAAGTGATATTCATCTAGTTTATCTTTGCCAACAAAGTGGTGTAAACTTGATGTTTAATTGCTCAGTATTTGTACAAAGGGTTTTAACATTTTTGTAAGTCATGCTAAGTCAAGGTTCTCTGACAGGAACTGAAGTACAGTTATACAATATATTTAGCTTTTCATTATGTATGAACTGAAAGAGAATTTTTGCTATTATTAAATTTCTGTAGCTGATGTCATCTGAAGAGGCTTTCATTATGTGACTGAAAAGTAACTTCAGCTTTGCAACAATATTGATTAACTCATTGTGCCATGTTATGAAATCCTACTGGAATATGTCAAGAAGGAAATAGGAATACATAAAATGGTAGTAATGCTGAAGTAATAGATTCTTTTACTTTTCTTTGAACAGTTTTTGTTTTGCCAGCTGTAAAGAAGGTCTTTTGTTATTGTTGATAGATAACCCGGTTTTAAGGCACTGTGGGTCAGCTCACTATTGATTAGAATGGGGGAAAAAATCCAAAGGAGCTCAAGCATACTTAGGAGTTGTAGTAAATTATCTTATAAGTTGAAACCAGTAAAAGCTGTTACAGGCTTGTGTAGAGATGATTGGAAATACTACCAGAGAACTTAAAAGCCTCTGGAAAAAAACTTGAACTACCTCCTGAGAGAACATACCTGTGAATTCATGAGGAGCCTCAGCTTCTCCAATGCCCAAGTTCCCTTTTAAGTATTATTGTTTGGCACAGATCCTAGACAGCATAAGATAATGTCCTTATGTACTATTCTTAGGGTTTGTTTGCCATCTTAAATTAACAGTATTCACTATATTTAGTGGTGCTTTACTCTGTGTCTTGCAGGCAAGAGAAGCTAGCCTAGACTTTTTATTTTAAAAATTTCTCGTGTGTGTCTGGACTAGGCAGAATTTTTTATTTTCCTTTTTTCCAGTAGCATCCATTATGTGTTGGTCTCTCAAGGGTAAACTGGAACAATGGTAAATAATTTGCATCACCTAATAGCAACAAAAGTTAATACTTTCTTTGAGGTGTGATTCTCTGAGATAATGCAGTCATGGAGTTGTTAATGAAACACAGTGGAGTTGTAAGCATAGCCTGACACTAAGGAAAATTTCATAACCAGATGATAATAGATCATGAACTGTATCTTCAACAGTATGAAGTCATTCTCTTCTGCAAGATGTTCCTTAGCAAAAGAAATTTTGTATGCTTCTCCTACAGAAGAATTAGGAAGTTTAAAGGAAGGATTACATCTGGTAAACTATTTTTTTTTTCAATTTTGTAGCATAAAATTACACTTTTTTTGCTTTTGGATTTGAACAACTGACTAGAAGGTGGAGAAGTTGAGAAAAAATTAAACTATGAAGTTTGATGAGCTTGGTTTTCTTGATTTTCTTGGGATTTTGGGGTTTTTAATTTCTTTGCTCATGTTGAGATAGCACCACGTTCTGAAGGCAAATTTAGGTTACAAAGACAATTGTACCTTATCTTCTGAAGAACAACATTGTGGATGTAAATTGTTTGTAACTCGCATAGCTGCTCTCTTTTAAATTGTGTTAGTAGGCTTAGTTTGACTGGATGCAAGGAACTCTCCAAAACCTCTCTATCACTCCCCTCCACAGCCAGACAGGGGAGAGAAATTAAAATGAAAAGCTAAATGGGATGAGATAAGGATGGGGACAGATCACTCACCAAATACCACCAGGGCAAAAACAGATTTGAATTAGAGATACGGAGTTTATCATTAACTAGATCAGAGCAGGATAATGAGAAGTGAAAACAGACCTTAAAACCACCTTCCTCCCGCCCCCTCTTTACACAGCCCCACCTCCTCTGTGCCTCCTGCCCCAGCGGTTCCAGGAGCCAGGGAATGAATGGGGGTTGTGGTCAGTTCATTAGCCAAGGCTCCTCCTGCTCAGAGAGAGGACTCTCATTCTCTTGCTGCACTGTGGGATCCCTCCCACTGAAGAGAGTTCTCCATGAGCTTCTCCAGCATGAGTCTGTGTCACAGGCAGCAGTCCCCGAGAGCTGCAGCATGAGTCTATCCCATGGGCAGTGGCACCCATCAGACTGCCACAGTGTGGGTCACTTTTCTGAGGGGTGCAGTCCTTCAAGGACAGGCTGCTCCAGCATAGGAGCAGGGCCGCTCTCTCCACAGGGCTCCTGTGGGGTAGCAGCCGCCCTTCCGGNAGGGGAGAGAAATTAAAATGAAAAGCTAAATGGGATGAGATAAGGATGGGGACAGATCACTCACCAAATACCACCAGGGCAAAAACAGATTTGAATTAGAGATACGGAGTTTATCATTAACTAGATCAGAGCAGGATAATGAGAAGTGAAAACAGACCTTAAAACCACCTTCCTCCCGCCCCCTCTTTACACAGCCCCACCTCCTCTGTGCCTCCTGCCCCAGCGGTTCCAGGAGCCAGGGAATGAATGGGGGTTGTGGTCAGTTCATTAGCCAAGGCTCCTCCTGCTCAGAGAGAGGACTCTCATTCTCTTGCTGCACTGTGGGATCCCTCCCACTGAAGAGAGTTCTCCATGAGCTTCTCCAGCATGAGTCTGTGTCACAGGCAGCAGTCCCCGAGAGCTGCAGCATGAGTCTATCCCATGGGCAGTGGCACCCATCAGACTGCCACAGTGTGGGTCACTTTTCTGAGGGGTGCAGTCCTTCAAGGACAGGCTGCTCCAGCATAGGAGCAGGGCCGCTCTCTCCACAGGTCTCCTGTGGGGTAGCAGCCTCCCTTCAGGCTCAAGTGTGAGGCTTCTCCCTGAGCTGCAGGTGGATCTCTGCATCCCATGGGCTGCGGGGGAATCTCACCCCCAGTGCCTGGAGCACCTCCTGCCCCTCCTTCACTGACCTTGGTGTCTGTAGAATTCTTCTTATTACATATTCTCCACTCCACTTTTCTCTGTCTGAGATTACCACTGTGCAACAACTTCTGCTTTTCTTTCTACTTAAATCTGTTACCACAGGGGTGCGGCCACCATTTCTGAGTGGCCACAAAGAAGCACATCCCACTTTGGAGCCACCAGGGATTGGCTCTGCCAGAAATGGAAGAAGTTTCTACCAGCTTCTGATAGAAGCCCCCTCTGTAGCCTCCTGCTACCAAAACCAGACCATAAAAAAACAATACACCACTAAAAAGAAATTGTTTTGAGAAAAAATTTGTTTGAGCAATCATATTGTTTTAATGCACAGCTTATTTTTAGTATTTTCTTGGACTTTTGCAGATGATTACTTAGCTGGATGATTAGCCCCTTCTCAGGTTTGTCAGTGTTTCCAGACACAGTGTCAGCGCTTGGCTCAGGGGTTTAGTATTTTTGTGGGGTTTTTTTTTGTTTTTGTTTTTTTTTGTTTGTTTTGTTTTGTTTTGTTTTTTGTTGTTGTTGTTGTTGATTAGGGATTTTTTTGGTTGGGTTGGATTTTTTAACTCAAAGTAATGCTCTGATTTAGGGAGCAGTATTATATATGAAAGCAGTATTGCTTTAAAAAAAGTAAACTAGAAATTAAACTGATAACAGTATTGTGTAAATGACATATTTTAAAAATACCCAAATACTGTTAATTTCCATCCATGCTGTAACTTACCCTTTCATTCAGCCACAGAAGTGTTAGAAGACAGCAGGCAATGGTGGTTGGCAAGTCACTTTGCTTTTTATCATCCAGTTAGGGTTTAGAGATATTTTATAGCTGTTTGGAATTGAGGTTGAGGGACCCTGTAATGGGTTACCCTTGCTATGTTGTAGATAGAGCCAGTGTGGTGCAGTAATATTGTGAGTAAGATGTAATTAAGGTAGCCTATGGGATTTGGTAAGATCAAGATTTAAGTACATTATGTTCCTTAAGTCTGGTTGTAATGAGTACCTTGTTAGTTCAGGTTTGTTTTCACACATGGCTGTAGTTTCACCATGTTGCTCTCTGTAAACAGTTCCCTTGTATTAGTGACAGTGTCTGATACGATAGTTCTGTATTCTGTTGAAAATAATTAGCTTGTCATCATGTTTTCCATATACCTTTGGAAAATGCTTCTGATGGAAAAATTTCAGAAATGAAATCTCTTGTAAGCTCTGAAGCAATCCACTGTGTATGAAAACAGAGGACCTAACTGCTGGTGCTGTGCATGTTGGTTGATATAGCATGTTATTATTGTTCTAATAGTGATGAACCACACACATCAAGTCTTCATGATAATCAGATTAAATTGTTTCTGTGCAATACTGAAACTGGGGAATCTTTATGTACTATTAATGTGGCATATTAAATTAGGATAATAAATACACAAGTTAGAGTTGGGCAGACAGAAAGTGAGTGGCATGCTGCAGAACATTTCTATTCGCACTCTGACATGAAAGTAAGCATGATGGAGTTTTTTTGCTGTAGCCTTTCATCACAGGCTGGCATAGCAGTTGTAGTTCTTGAGCAAAAGTTTGGTTAAGCATAATAGGTACTGCCCATCTTTCAAGACTAAAATTGTATGCAAAAGCACTTTGTTGTCTTAGATTAAGCCCATCTGGCAGCTAAGTATATGCATCCATTCATTCAGTTTCTGCTGTCCAGGGGTAAGGACAGTTGTGAGGGGGAAAAAAAACTAAACCCTATGGGTTACGATAAAAACAGCATACTAAATTAGGTCTTCACCTGCTGACGGATGCCCAGCTAATCCCTCAGCAGTAACTGGCAGCTCCCAGTCAACACCTGCCCCTTTATATATTGGGAAGGGTGTTCTTTTGTGTAGAATGTTCCTTTGGCTGGTTAGTTCAGGTCAGCTGTCTCAGTGATTCTCCCTCCTGGCTTTTTGTGTACCTGTTTGCTCGCAGAGCACATGAAACTGAGAGGTCTGAGAATAACATAACTATCCCAGCTGAAAATGGGACAGTTGTGTAAATATGCAATATAAGGATTGTATTGTTTCTAGTACTTCTACTGTTGTTTCAGCTGCAGAACTGCAGAAATGCATCTAATGTCTTTTGGATAACTTCTGGCTTCACCTTCTCTCTCTTGTCTTGTTTCTTCCATTTCTTCAATGGTGGGACTAGGCAGTCAGCTTCATCAACTCACAGTCCTTAAATCAGTTTTTTCCCTGTGCTTTTAAGAATTTGTGCCTCTGTTACCCTCAAAGTTTAAGGTGATTAGATCTTATTTTGGTGAATCTTGCTTTAGTCAGCTAAGCTTCCAAATGCTTGGGTTGGAAAGGGCTTTATAGATCATCTAGCTCCAACCCCTCTTCCTGTGTGTCACTTCTTGGAGTAAAAAATTTCTGCCTAATATCTAATACAATTCTGTCTTGTAATTCAAAAATGTTTCCCCTGGTCCTGTCGCTATCTGCCCATGTATAAATCTACTCTGTTTCATAAAAGGAAAGGCTTCAGTAAGTGTTCCTAGAGCCTTGTCATCTCCATGCTGAATAACCCCATCTCTCTCGACTTCATACCAGAAGTGCTTCAGCCCCCTAATCATCTTTGTGGCCCTCCTCTGGTAGTGTTAACTCAGCAGATTCAAATCTTTCAAGTGCTGAGGACCCCAGAGATGGATTCAGCATTCCAGGTGGCATCTACAGTAGCAGGATAGATGGATAGGTCTTGAGCCCGTTTGTCCAGATCTCCCCATCTGGCATTTCCTCCTTCATGCTGAGGGTGCGCTTAATCCCACTGTCTGCGTAACTGATTGAGATACTCAAGAGCAGGGGTCCTAAGGCAGAGCCCTGAGGGACATCACTCATCACCAGTCTCCACCTGGACACAGAGCTGTTGAACACTTCTCTGGCTGTATCCATCCAGTCAGTTCCTTACCCACCACATAGTCTATTTGTCAAATCCTTGTTTCTTCAGAGATCAGAATGAGAAAATGCATGCCTGCCAGTAAGAGCTTATTTACAGTGGCAAGAAGTTTTAGTGGTGAGGAGTTTGCTTAATTTGAACACTCTTACTGAGGAACAGTGAGGTCAACAGGTACCAGTTACCACTGTTTTCCAGCTTTTGGCTTTTTTTCAGCTGCCTGTTCTGTGGTGATACATGAATCATTTAGAACACTTTGGTTAACACTGTGAGATTTCTGGCACAAATTTATTTTAATATCTTGGAAACTGGAATTGTATTTGCCCAGTTGGATTTGTCTTTCACACTGCAGGAAGCCTATTCTAAGAAGAGTATTTTGATTTAGATGGGTTCCTGATGTCATGGTAGAACAGCTGCAGTTTTCAATATTTTTCATCTGCAGATTGATGAAAAAGGAGTTCTGTTTTGAGCTTTAAGGGGACAGGGAAAATTGAGGTTTTCTTCTCACCATTACTCAGAAGCCCATTTACAAACATTTAACATCATAAAAGCCAATCAGCAACCCTGCTGGCATAAAATAATTAGAAACCTTTATAATAAGTAGAAAATAAGTAGAAGCC
The DNA here is from genome assembly GCA_013396955.1 of Regulus satrapa. Taxonomy (NCBI): domain Eukaryota; kingdom Metazoa; phylum Chordata; class Aves; order Passeriformes; family Regulidae; genus Regulus; species Regulus satrapa. Next base: position 2,580 of record VWZN01011554.1, on the reverse strand, counting down.
TTTATTCTTGGGGAGTAATAAATGGAACATTTTCTGTTGGATTTAGGGAGCTATATCCAGTCTTGTCTTAGTACCTTTTAGTGACGATTGCTGCATGTTGTGTACTGCTTTTCCTCCTTAGAAGATGTCTTAATTGAGAGTTTAGATCCTGGTGAGCACCCCTTTCAGGAAATTCGCTGCTGCCATTTCTTAGGATCACTTTTCATCACTTTACATGTTGTGGGCTGCCATTGTTTCAGTTTCTTGATGCAAAGATAGGATACCTGTAGTAATTAGTAATATTTTCTCTAGATTAATTTGTTCTCATAAGCTTTGTGCTATGGTAGAGTGATCTACTAAGCTTTCTTTTTGCCTTGGTAATTCCTGGGAAGTTTCTGTTTTCACTTTTGCTTCCCTGTTGGCATGTGTTAGGCAGTGGTATAAATGGTTCTCTTCTCATTTTCATTTAGTCTTAGTGTACATTGTGACTGACTTTATATCACTGTTGAATTGCCCCCTCTACATTTTCTATTGTATATGATTGAAACGACATGCATGCTCCTAGGGCCCAAATTTTTAAATTTGTTCTGAGGTAGATGAAGTTTTCCCTTAGCTAACTATATACCAAATTGCATTGTACGTGTTTCTGGTTCCTCTTGCTCATCTCTCTTGGCTTACAGTTAGCATTTCATTTTGAAACAAACTAGCAGTATAACAAATCTTATAAAAAGGGATTTGACTATGCTTTTGGGCAGGTGTTTAGTCTCTTTTTTTTTTTTTAAGGCCATAGCTGATGGCTGTTAGCCAAGGTACATAACATACAGCAGGTACATTCAGTTTGTTATTGCTAGCTGTTTAGCCACTTTTTGGTCACAGGCTCTATTAGGCAAGCTGGTACTGAACACTTGATTTTCTTAGGATTTGTTCAATGTCATGTTCATTCATCTAGAAAATCTTAATCAAAACAAATAATTTTCACCAGAAAAAAATTTAAAATATCTGCAATGTGACAAAAAAAAAGGTTGTAAATTCACTTAGTTGTTCATTAGGACTGTTGCTATGAGGTAGAACTGTAAGAAAATATTAGCACTCATTTGTTTTACTGCATGAAATTTTTTGGTGATGAGCACTCTATGTCACTGTATATAAGTCTTGTTTAGATTATGAAATCTTGCCTGGGGCCTTTCTTGTTGTAGAGTGAATTGTGAAGTTTTCTGTGATAATGCAAACACAATTTTAAAAAGCAAGTATTCAAAAGAATCTCATCTAGCAAACCATATTTCTATGAAGTTGATTGCAAATATGTCCTTGAGGCTTATATACTTACACTTATATACTTAAGGTATATTATGAAATTATTAATTTTGTCATTAATAGTCATTATAATAGATCTTATCATACACTGGGAGTGTTGAGCGAACTTGTACCAAGACCAGTATTATAGTTGTGTACAAGTGCATCTCTCAGCTCTCCTTAGTTCTAGTTCAGGATATGAAGATGATGACAACTCTAAAAGTAAAATTTTGGGGGAAGAAAACCACTTTTTTTCCAATAAAAGCTATGTCTGAAGATGTTCTAAAGATGTCTAAGAGGCAGTTGATAAAGTATTTATTTTGACTATACATGCTTGAACACTGAAACTGAATAAATTGCAAAAAATACAGATATACAATGCATAGCAGATCAGCACTTTGTAATTTAAATGAGGGCTCTTTTGAACTGTGAATTTTGTAGCTGTGTTCTGGATCTGTCACTGAATTAACAGCTTCCTAGCTGCTGTCTTGGTGAACTGCTTTAGATACCTGACTTCACTGCAGAAGTGGCAAAACAACACAGTACTATAGCAGGAACACATTACTGAATTTAATTTTTTTCTAAAATATGTTCTTGTTAGTTGTATTTCTTACAGAGGTATCTGTATACAGCAACTGTAGTTGTGACAGTATTGTTACTATTTTAGACTATTACTTGATCTTAGGATTTATTTAAATATAGAATGTGCACATGGAATTTCTCTCATACTTTTCAAACCCATATAGGTATAATGAATAAGTGTCATATATGTCCTAGCTGGTTGCAATGTAGGGAGAAATCTGAGTGTCTCGAGTCAGAATGCATGAATAAAGTAGCTAAAAATCCTAATTTCTGATTGATATTTTTAGACTAGTGTATGTATTACTTCAGGGAACAGTTGTCAGGGTCCTAGTGGGTGAATTAATCCCAGTGTAGTGTATGCATACTGCTGGATACCTAGTGAAGTCAAGAAAAGCAAATTTAAGCCTTATTTCCTTTGCATGCTTTAACAGTTGTTACTCAACCAAGCCCATCAGTTTCTCAGCCTGGTACTTCAGAGAGCGAAGAGAGAGCTGCTGAACTGCCGAAACCAAAGAAGAACAGATGTTTCATGTGCAGGAAGAAGGTTGGTCTTACAGGTATGAGAATACTGTCAATTTTAAACAAATTTGCATGATTAGTTACCTCTTGCTAGATTAAACTTGATGAAATATGTGTTCTATTAAATTAATCAGCTTTTCACAATATACACAACTTAGTAAATCCATTTATTTAACTTACTCCTTATGTCATAGTAGTCAAACATAT
>VWZN01011552.1:40254-73409 GCA_013396955.1 Regulus satrapa | reverse complement strand
TTTTGTTGTTGTTTTTTTTTTCTGGAGATGTCTACAAGTTCATCCAATATGAAGAAGTAGCAAAATCGTGTGACTGACTACTCATGACTTTTTCTTGACATTGCAAACAAATATTGAAAAGTAAACACAAGTGGTTTTCTGTAATCATAGTTCTCTTACCTCATAATTAATAGCTAAAACAATACTAGGTATCTCTCATTATCAACAGATAAATCAGTCAGGTATCTTGTGTGTTCAAGTCTTCTTTCACAGAAAACCTCACTAATGTTCACTTTTCTGATAACCCTAAAATCCTGAGTGATTCTCTGAGTACTAAGTGTAATCCAATAACAATGGCACTACCCCTTTGGCAGAATGAGTACTCAGTCAATACAGGCATAAATTTCAATTGGGACATGCTATTTTACAACGGTAAATGAAGTATATGAGATATTATAGATTGAAATTATTTTAATCTGCATCTTTGAAAGTTATTTTTAAGTAGCAATCAGCAGTATTTTCAACCTATGAACTAAAATCTTCTTGTGACTAAATATATGTAACTCCCACTGAAAACCCAATGTGAGTGCATGTGTTTCAGAGCAGAAGGTGACCTAATTTTTTGTTATGTTTTATATAGTAAGGTGGCACCTGAATAAAAATACCTGCAGGATCAGCAGCCAGCTTCTACAAGACTCATAACGTTTCCAAAGACTGAAGGCATATTTGGAACACATTAGTTTCAAAGTCTCTTCTGTCAGAATTTGCTTGCATAATGAAACACGAGTGTCTTATGAGACCAATGAGGCTGTAGAAATCCAGCAGCAAGTAAGGGTTGAAAAATCAAAATATTGTCAGGAAAAATCCTTGGTTTACTAGTAACAGAATTGTAGGGCAGGAATGAACATCAGTCCACTCAAAAGCTCTGAGTCAGGGTCACATTAAACACCTGCCCTGACTGACTTGGCCTTATCTAATCTATATTAACAAATTGCTTGGGACAGAGTTCCCACAGCCTTCCAGGTAATCTTTTAAATTGCCAACTATTTTCATAGATTGAAATATTTTCCTAATATTAACCTATTTACCCCTTGTTGCCATTTAAGCTTATTATTTGTTGATGATTTTCTCTTTAATGCCTTCTCATTTGAATGAGACACTAACTAATGAGACACTTAATGAACACTAGCTCAGAAAGATTTATCCACATTTCCAGTGATGGGTTTCAACTACTTAGGATGTACAGTGTCAGGGAGATCAGTGGAAGTTTATGTATAATTTTCCATTGTGTCTCAACTCAAAACCAAGTGAATTAATCTAATGTAGCTTTTCTTCCCAAGACTTTTAAGCCCTCCTTCCAAACAGGCATAAACCAGAGATTATCACACATATTTGTCAGGAAGTATGTATAGAATAAGCCAGGTCTGAAACAGAATTTGCAACAGTTATACATAAATATGCTCCAGCATATTTAATGTAATATGCATATCTCTGGGTTTCACCCATTTTGTTTGTCCAAGGAATATAATATAGAGAAATATTCAGAAACATTTAACTTACTTATTTAAAACTATCACTGTTAATAGATATACATATGTACATAAAACATATATATGTGCATTTTATTGCTAGTTTATTTTAAGATAAACCATGTACTTTTTTTTTTTTATTTTTGTTTAGCATTTACTCTTGGAATCTAATATCTTTTAGTCAGAATTACTTTATGGAATAGTGGCAATGTATTGGTAAAGGCAACACCTACTATGTCCTATGCCAAGCTATAATTGAAATGCACAGTGAGTGTACTGGACTGCAGTTCTTATCAGACTACTGCACAATCCCATATTACACTTGTTGGCTGCCTGCAGTGTTCTCATTTCTGTGACATTGCAGTTTATCAGTCTGCACAACATACTTCATAAATCTTCATGGCTTATATTTTCTTACAACATTAGGGTTTTCATTACAGTTAAGCTGGATGTATACACATGCCTGCTTAAGGCAGGTGTCCTGTAACAAACTTTAAGTTCTATCTTTGTCACAAAATAATTTTCGTACAAATTTCTATCTAATGTGACTAATTTTTATCACTAATTAATGAGTACAATCATCTACCATTAAAAGTCAGATATACTTTTCTGTAATTGTGGCGAATATAATTTCATGCAGATGGAAATGCTTAGTTCTTTGTCCATACAATTACAATAAGCACACTTGAAAAGATCTTATGCATTTATCTTTACAGCATTTTTGCATAATCAAATTTAATCTAGATGACACCAGAGAATCATCTGAGAAAATATTTAGTTCTTTCAAATCTGATAAAGCTTTCTACAAAGCCCCCATTGGAGTCTGAATATATTATCTTCTAAAAATCCTTGAACTTGTAAAATTTCCAATCAGCATTTTACATTTTGCCTGGAGCAGAATATCAAAGCATGGAGCATTTTATCAAGCTTACCGACCCTCTAACTTACCCTCTACAATTATGTATATGAGTCGCTCAAATGCTAGAAGCTACTGAGGCAGGGGATAGTGTGACAAGAATTTTGAATTTCCAGGAAATACCTAGATGTGAGACCAGGATAAAAGCAGCTGAAAATTCAATCTCATACACAGTTCTGCAGATCAGCATGTTGCAGTTCAAGCATTTCAAAGCTAAAAATATAATAGAATTCATTTTAAGTCTTCAGAAGCTCACCATTTTGAAAGCTCGCAAATGCTGTAATTCATGAAGTTAAAATTTCTATCCCAAGCCAATCATTTCCTCATTAAATGCCCATGTATCACCCAGGTGTGGTAATTTTCTATTTTTGGCTATGTTTGTCAATATCTGTAGCATGGAGAGAGTTTCAGCTGACTGGATCTAAGTGATTTTCTATGCTGTTTAATATCTTGTTTACAAGTAGTAAGCTGACATACATTTCTTTTGCAATAATCATAACCCATTTCTTTTCATCTATACTAAGTAGCTCACTGTTCTTTTAAAAAAAGATGATAAAACTTCACCTTCTGCCTCAACATCTCTTAAAGATTTCGTATAAAATGTATTTCTACTCTGAAAAGTGTCAACACTGCGTGTACCTTGCCTGTACCTTAGCTAATGAAGTCATGACAGCAACAAAATCCTCTTTCTACTCTGATTTTGACATGCTCTTGAAAGAAGTTCACATCAAGAAGGATCCTATCCTCTGGGGATCATTCACTTAAAGTATTTGGTAGTGCATTCAGGTCAGTTTGGAAGAATAGCATTGCCAACTATTCTGTGACAACCAGCTTCTGGAATTTTGATTCATAAACCAGATGACGTGAGACCACAAGCAAAGGAGATGGCTCTGTTACCATCTTGCTGCTGGTGACTCCACAATTCAATCACTCACATTGAAGGTGGAGAAGAAAAGTTCTAATCACATCTCTTGTTTTATTATGGAAATCAGGGAGGAAAATACCTCCACGCTATGACACCATGCCCTGGCAATCCAATGCTGTCAGCAATGAATATTTACATGGCCTCTGCAAAGTGCCTCAGCTTTCTCAGGATACCAGTGACAATATACTGTTACTGTGGACCTCCACAATATTTGAATATTTTCCTTTTACTGGAAATTTTCTTCTATAGAACACTTACTCCAAACCTGCATTAAGCATTGTCTTTGACCAAAGATAATTTTATCCCCATGTGATGGGAAATAAAATTAGCTTCAATTTGAAATTCAGTAAAAATAATTAATGAAAATGTTTCCTGTATCACAATTTCATACCCTTTTCCACTGCAGATCTTTCAGTTTCATCCTTGAACCCATCTGAACATATATCAGCATTTAGGAGTGATCATGTTAAATATCACATAATATCAGTATGTCCTCGAAGTATCAAACCAAATTCCAAGTACCTTTAGGTGCTGCAATCCTGTCTCTCCCTTTAATTTTTGATATAGAGACTTAAAGTTACTGATTTGTTTTTAAGCTTCTCTTTTTCCTTATCTCTAGCTTTTATACTTTAAGGGGTAGAACAGTTCTGTTTGCTCTGGCTAAGGTTCCTTCCAGCATTTTAATTATTTTTGCTTGAGTGGGGCTTTTGGTTGATTTGTTTGGTTGTTTAGTTCGTTTGGTTTTGAGGACTTTCCTAAGTTGGTGGGCTGGTAAGACAGAGCACAATCTGTCTACAATGATCAGTGGTACATTTCTGTGATACTTGTTGTATTACTTATGTTGTGTCAGCTTTGAATGACAGTTATTAAAATTGTCTTCAGAAGCAATCTAGCATCGTTCAAAATATTAGCTCTACAATTAAATCAAACTAATTATTAGCCTTCAAAAAGGCTGCTATACTTAGATTGTTTTAATATCCAATATAACAATATAATAACTTATTTTGATGTTATGAATATAAGCATTACTTTGGTGAATAAAATGAACACAATAGCTGGAAGGGAAACATTGCTTTCTATCATTCAATTTTTATCAAATTCACAAAATTTAGAAAAGCTATTTCAGCAATATGACCTTTCTCCTTCCCAGGAAATATGACAAATATTGAAACAAGAAACATGGGAATAGTGTTTTGCAGATAATAGCTAAGAAATATCACTGGATTACCTTTAAGGTCCCTCCCAACCTAAGCCATTTGATAAAAACAGATGTTACACACATTGTTCTTTTTAGGAACTTACAGTATGGAGGTGATAAGCAGCTTTGAGAATACATAAGGATTGCAAAAAATTACAGCACAATTTTAAAACTATCTAATAATATAGATTTGTAGTCTTAAATTTCCATATCTAAAATAAGAAACATTGATTATAATATCAGAAATGTGAGATAAACTTCCTGATGACTGACCCTGCCCACATCAAAATATTCTGTCCTCTAAGCAAAGGATACAATCAAGTATACAGCCAACTTCCTGGAGCAGATTTTCAGAGAGACTGCTGGCTCACCATGCCATGGTTCATCCAGCTGGTGAAAACCTTACTTGCAGGGAGACATAATTTCCACTTATTCTGCAATGACACACTTGGGTCTATGCTTATAGTAAGAGTGAACTACAAGAGATCTCCTTAAGGCTCCTGAGAATTCTGCCCTGTGGCACTTCCCATTTAATTCAACATACTCACACCATAGAGAATTTTAAGGAATAGACAGATGATCCCTTGGGATAATCAGGTCTAAATTTATACTTTATAGAGGAAGTTTGATATGTTCTCTGTGGGAAGGAAAGATGGGCTTTCATGGATCAAAACTCTGAGTTCATATTTCAGAGCATATCACGAAGAAGAAAACAATGGATTGCAAATGATACTTTTATCTGACATCTTCCTCTCTCCCTCTCTCTCAATCAGTGTTTCATACTATAAGACATAAATTCATGAGAGCCAGCATTAATGAAAAATGCACTAGAACTGAGCTGCATTTCAGAGCTGCTGGTGTCAAGGGGACAAGGAATGTCTCTGTCAGAATGCAAATGAAGTCACTTCATAGGATTCTGAAGAATCAGAAAAGGGCATGGCCAAAAAATAGCACATTTGCCAAACTTGATGTTTAATAAACTATTTCTTATACTCAAATGTTGATCCCCATTACACTGCTATCATGCTGCAATAAATTGCAGCCAACTTGTTATAAATGTTAAGGGACATTAACAAAGATAATTTTCTGAAGACCCTTTCAGCCTCAGGAATATTAGCATTAGAAATAGAAAGCATTAGGTTTTTCTATTCTAGGGTTTTTCTCTGGACATAATAATTCTTTAAAAACTAAATATAAGAAGTCTTTGGTCTTTATAACTTGAATGCTTTCAGTATGTCCATTATGGTACAAAAATATCACATGACAATTTCTAATGACATCATGAACATTGCTGTGTGCAACTTATATTCAAGATACAGCCTGCTCTATTGGTAACTTATTCAGTAAAAATTTCCATATAGTCAATTTGTGATGGATGTCCCAACATTACCTGCCAGGCTCTCTCAGGACCAGCAGTTAGGCAAACAGCAATAGATCCACTTGCGCCCATATGCTGGTTTCCAGCTTGTCAGAATTCAGATCAAGCAGCTGAGAGGAGCAGGGTTAACACTGTGAAAAAAGCACTAAGTGGATGCCATGACCCCTGTGGTATCATGCAAGTCTGTAAAATCCCCTCACTGTAAGGCAAGAGCCTCATCACAGGACTAGCCAGCAGTAACAGAAGGAGAGGATTTTCTCGTATTTGAAAGTTTAGCGTGGTTTCTCCTTTTTGCAGTGAAAGGATTTAGCATGATTCAGTGTCTCAGATATTCTTAGCTACTGTTTAACTGGGTGCTACTGATTAATGTTTAGGTAACTGAGAGAAAAAATGAGCTTGGGAATGGATGTGAAGAGCTGCTGCCACACTCCCAAGGAGAGGATGCAAGTGCAGCACTACTACATCTTGCAGGAACTCAGCACAAGGTTGCAGGTTGTTAGTCACCACTACACCACAAGCACAGCTCACCAGGAAGACCCCTTTCATTGCTGCTGTCAAGACATTGCCCTGTACTCTGGAAGTGTATGTTTAATGTACAAAATCTTGCCCAACTCCTATAGAATAGCAGCCACCCATACACACATCTGTATGTGAACAGCCATTAGCAGGTAAGTGCAGTTTGACCAAACTACTCCCACACTCAACTACTGTACCTGTAGGTCTGCTTTGTGTGCAGGTTTAAAGGACAGTTAAGACACTTCAAAATGCGTGAAATAGGCAAACTGCTTTCTCATTCTAAAAATTATTCTTCACTCTTAAAATTATTTACAGTTGAAAACAGTAAGATAAGGGAATTGAAGCCAGTAGTATTGACTGTAGGTACTCTGCGTGTGCTGCTGAAAATTGTTTCCATTTGCCTCAGTTATGATTTTTTAGCCATAATACTAAGGTCACTACTCTGAATACAAAGCAGATGGAGCAATCCATTCTGAAATTGCTACTACAGCTAGATATACAATTTTTCTAAAGCACTGCAAGAGGTACATTTCCCAACAGCCCCACAATTTTAGAAAGAACATTTAAAAAAGCTTATCAAAATATGTTACATAAAAAATAAGATGAAGTTCAACAGAGACAGCAACATCAACTGTTATCCATTTTGCTATTGCATCTGAAACCTTATTTATGCACACTGATATTTTTTCATGATAGATATGGGATATTGGACTCTGTAATCTGAACACGGCCATATTAGTTATCTTGCAAGACATTCAATGAATAAAAGAGGTGGGAGAACATAAGATATATTTGTACCTAACCTCGAGATAAAACTTAATTATCTGTCTCCTTATCACCAATCTCTGTCCCAGCTGGCAGCTTATTTATTTTTTATTTTAAATGTTTAGAATGCAATTGTGCTCACTAGTTATCTTATTAAAAATGAAAGCAATCTGATTTTTTTTTCTGTCACTCTAGAAAGAAATTATTTCAACAGAATATCTTTCAGAAGTATTTTCTGCTGGTCTGTACTTCTGTCTAATCTGTATGCGCGTAGAGCATCGCATGAAAAATGCATGCACATGGCAGGCACAAAAACTAACACTACCTGTGCCTCAGCCTGGGCTGATAAGAAGTTTTGTACATTGCAGTAATAGCTGAATCTTGCATGCCCCTTTGCCTTTGCTGGCAAAATCTGCCTTCAGATGAGTCAGAACCTAAAGTCTGCCAGGTTTAACAAATGTCCACAGAGGATGAACAGATAGAATTATTTATTTCTATTAAGAATACCAGAGAGTATATTTTACAGGAAGTAATTTCATTATCTGTTGAAGTGCTGAGGTTCAGAATTTCAATACACAAAACTCGGTGATGCATTAATTTGATCCACCTCATTAGCATCCAGGCACATTTAGAGAAAAATGCCAAAATTGTTACACTTGGTTCCAGTCATCAAAGTGATAGGCCCTCAGGGGTTTAACTCCGTAATTAACAGATAATATACATTTCATGAATAATATATATAATAAAATATATATGCTGTATATTGTACAGTGTACATAATGCATCTCATAATACATGATGAACACATAAAAAGAGGCAGTATTTAAAATCACATTGTCATGAAGTAAAATTAGACTGCAAAATGTTTCAAATTTGATCACTCTATCTAGAAGAGAGAAAACTTATAAAAAACCCCAGCTTCACATAATAGGGTACTTATGGCTACAGCTCAAAGAAAAGTAGGAGAAAAAGATCAAGGGCACCTCATTTGTTTTGCTTCTGCAAATGAATATGCAAACAGCAGGCAGAGAAACTGAAGCAACTCTTACAAGCCTACATCCCTTTCTACTAACAGGTAAGGTCTCCTTTTAGATATTCTGGTATTTGTTTTTACTATTTCAGCTACTTTTTAGAATGGACCACACTTTGTGAAACAAATGTGGTGAGACGGTTTTTTTGATTTCTTGGTAAATTCCACGTGATAGATTTATGTACTGATTTTTGGCATTAGATCCCACTTACTGCCTCACCAAAGATACCCTTATGTCTCACACAGCAAGTGTATATATAAGGAATACAAAACCAGCACTCCCATGTGAACTGGAAACACCATCTATCAAATACAACCATTACCAAAGAATACTGAAGGACAACAGCCAAGTGTAGAGTTCTTGGCAAACACTTTCATATATTTGTATTCAACAAAAAAAAAAAAGGGGGTGTAGAGAAGGATCACTGAAAAATGTTTAAAAGGGTCTTGCAGACTGTATCATTTGCTTCCTATCACTGACAGACCTGACATATAAAAAAGCCTAACTCCATCTCCATTTGATTATAAACTTCATACTATTTAGCTATCTACTGATATCAAATGGAGACAAATTAACTCCTCCTCACCCAAACTCAAGATGGTTTCCCTTAAGTACCTCAGGAACAATATGTATAAAGGCTGGCGTCAGCTTACAGACACAAGAACACTGACTTGTTAAAACACTTCTTATAAATGACTGCGTTGAAATGTAAGCATCTTAAATGGATTTTATGAAAATATTATGACAAAGAATAATTCAGACTTTAATTTTATTAAAACTGGTAAAGGTAAAAGGCCCCTGAAAATTATACTTATCATTCTAAAAGAACAAACAATTACTAATTATGAGTTTAGCATTTTCATGCAGAAAGTGATTCTTGATTTTACATATACTATGCCTGTTTTCTACATGAAGTGAAACTGATCCATACTATTTTGAATCCAGTGCTAACCATTGTGAAATTGTATCAGACATTTCAGTGTCTGTGTCTCTAAGATTCATGCTGCCCTGTGTGAGAAAAATAGCTTAGAATAATTTTTCTTAGCTATTAAACAATTATACCCGTGTTCACTTACAGCTAGAAGGTGATTTATCATTTCTATTGCTAAACTTAAAATAGCTACTATTTATTTTACCTGTCTGGCAACCTCAACATGACTGGTACAACAAAGATTCTAATTAGAGTAATCTTTCCTGACTGTCTATTGTTTTCCAACTCAAACAAGATTTGAATTTGAAGAACACACACTATGCTGGGTCTATGTAACTTGTAACAATTTTCTACCTTAATAGTCACACTACAGCATTTGAAAATTGGCAATTATTCATTTTGCCATAAGCTGGTAACTGAAGGAGTGAAATTCTCATCTCTGAAGAATGATATGCTAAATCATGGATTAGCAAAGTCAGGCACTCTCAGTGAAAGACTATCCTCTTGCTTACACCCAACAAAGCTAAGGACCAATATGGCACTCCTCATCACAATACACATTTTATGTTAACGTCAATCAATTTCATCTCTAGAAAGAAAGTGTTTTAAAAAGAAGTAGCTAGTTTTGTAACTAAAACCATATTTAGTAAAAAGTTGACTCTACAGAATCAGAGGGAAAAAAGTTCAGTTTCTTACAGACTTTTAACAACTTGTGACATTGCACAGTCATCTATAAATGCTACTTGCTAAAACTTTTGTGTTTAAAATAAAACAATCTACATCCATATAAAAGAATACACCGTGGATTTTTCACAGAAAAGACATAAAAAGTAGAATCCCTATTTCCTGCCCTCCACTATAAAATGGAGGTCTTTAGGCCAAATTGACTATTCAGACTTGTCCATGATCTGTGGGAAAAGAGAGGCACCTTTATGAGGCAATTCATCCTCACACAAACATCCAAGAGGGATAGGAGGAGGTGTTCTCTGGAAGTTCTTTTTTTGTCTCCCTCCAAAATCTGGATAGGGACAATATATAACTTAGGCTAATACATAACTTTTTGACTGCTAAGCTCAAGAAAGATGAATTAATCTTCTCATGCCTTTGGCTGGAAATCCTGATTTTGTGGCAAGGTTTCCTTAGGGTTTAATTTTTTTTTCCTTGTGCAGACTATTTTGGCTTGGAGTCTCAGCATCTCAGAGGCATCTGGCAAGAACTCCTACTGTCTTACACCTGCGATGCCATCAGAGACACATCTGTGAGTCTGCTGCAGCGAGAGCAGACAGGGAGCGCAGACTTCCCGTGGCTCCTGTAACAGCATTACATCTCTGATGGGGAACGAGCAGGGCTGCTATCAGCTTATTAGGCTTTCAATACAAGTGTGGGCAAGAAGCGCAGCAGAAGAGATAAAGGTAAAGGGTCGTTTATAGCACGGTTTCTGATGATTAAATAAGGCTCAGAGTCAAGCCAGTTTCTGGTTTGGAGGATTTTTTTTTTCTCTCCATAAGAAACCAACAGAAACATTTCAATTCTTCCTGTTCAGATAAGGTATCTTAACTTAGCCATTACCAGTTCTGCATATTTCCATCTCCTGAGTAAACTATGCATACAGCAAATACTCAGATTTTTGAACATACCTAAATGGCTCAATTCTTTATGGATGCTTTTTATAGTCTACAAAAAGTAAAGAATACAGAGATATTGTTTTTAATTGATATATTCTAGGAAGACATTTAAAAAAATAGTATTACTATTACTCCATACCTGAGTAGTGGTTGCTTTGGATAAGAAGGTTGGTCGCTGTTTTGGCATGGCTGAGGTTTTTTTGTGACTTGTTTATAAATATTCCTGGCAGTTACTCCAATCCATAGCATAGTAGAGAGTGTAGAATAATGCAGCACTATGCCAACCTAAAAAAAGAGTGGACAATTAAACAACTCAATAAAGGGAGCAGTAGAACAAGAGTTTTACAAGAATCTGACCTCACAAGGGCACAAGCAAACAGATTTTTTAATTGAATTTATAAATGGATCTAAAAGTTGCACTTAAAACCAGTTATTTAATCTACCATAGAAAATATATCTGTAATACCAGAAGCTGTGTTAGGAAATGGAGACATAAAAACATTTGTTTTCTAAGAACCTGTTTAATGAAAACATTTTACATCTGGTTTTAAAGTGATGCGACTCTTAGTTTGTGTTGCGTTCTTTGTTAGCCTATCATGAGAATGCAATTTAAAATTTAATGAGAGGCCAGCATTTTTGCTTGCTATTATACTATTTCCTTTAACTTTTCAGGAATTTCCTGCTGTAGTTCCCTCTCTGCCATACACAGGCAAGGTTGACTTCTGGCAATGGCATCAACTTGCACGGATAAATCCAGATTATTTTAATACATATTTTAAGAAAATTATAAACTTATCTACAGAATTCTTTTCTTGGAATCCCCCCTTAAAAAGAATTATAAACTCTAATAGTGTTATTATCACTTTGTCTCCAAGAAACTGGTGTGTTTATCATTGAAAGGAAAACAAAGTACAAACACCTCTAAAATGCTAACATCTTTGTTATGTTAGTAATTGTTATTCATTACTATGGAAGCAGTAATTGGAATTTTATCCAATCTCCAGTGCTTTATTATATCAGCTATGTCTGCATCTGATTATATAAAATGAGGTTACCTTTGAAGCAATAACCTGACATTTCGCAGTGACAAGTAAAATATTGCTATAATTGGAAAGAACATAAATGTTTAAGGAATACAGAGAATTGCTGAATAAAGCTAACACAAATCTATTATAATGATTTATTTGAACTAGTGTTCATTTTTTGCTCCACTTAAAACAAAATAATTGACAAGCAAAGAAAAAAAGAAATTCCATGCATTTTGTTTATATTTAGTATTAAAGCTCAAAGCTTGAAGATAGCAGCAAATATCATCAACAGAAAAGCTTTTGTAATTTTCTCTGGGACTTGTCTGTCACATTAGACAAGGGAGGATAGAGCCTTCATCACTGCTGTTGCTTGAGGTAAAAGAAGCAGAAATAAGAGAATGAGACAACTCTGTATTATGAGCTGGCAGGCACTGCCAGTTCAGGGACTGGTGCTGTCTGTACTTGGGTCACAGGCAGCTTGCAGAGTTTCTGTAGGGCTGCCCTCAACAGGACTAAAAGCAGGGAGGGGAGGCAGGAGGATCAGACAGGGGGAAGAAGAAGGAGGCAGAAATAATGAGAAAGAGCTGGGAAAAATCTGGATATTTAGCTCCTAACCTCTTTCTCATTTCAGCATAGCCCTGCTGCTACATATTCTGTTTTCCACACAAGTATGTGCAATAATAGGAACTGTTGAAATTAATTCCATGTCAAAAGGCACCTACATGATAAATTTTGAAAACACATGAACATACAGACAGAAATCATCAGCCACTTAAATGAATGTAAGACCTAAAAATAGTGCAACAAAACAATTTTATTGAACTTTCAAGGAGGGAACTGAACTGACTGAAAACATCATGGCTATGCCACACCTGCATCACATTGCTGTTTTTCACAGTGTGCTCACGTTTCAGCAACTGAGTTACTTCTGATATATGGAGAAATCAAACAAACATGGAGGCAAAAATGTTATCTATCTCGATTCAAACTCTTTAATGATCTGTATCTCAAAAAAAACCCAAAATCAAAACCAAAACCAAAAAAAATCCAAAACCCCCCCCCCCAAAACAACCAAACAAACCACAACAAAAACTAAAACAAAAAAACCAAACCCCCAACCATTTACATTTCTTCCTTGAAGGAAACAAGAATTTATCCTGAAGATACAGGACCTCCTTATGAGTAACAGATTTGGCATGACACAGCAGAAGTGTGGAATTTGGAAGGGTGCACTGAGCTGCTACATTAAATTCTAGAATTTTTGCTATTATTCATCCACTAATAATTAGTAAAGAAACATCTTTCACACTTCACATTGAAAATTCAGTGCTCCAAGTGCTGCGTTTTGCTTGGGGGCTTTGGCACTGTGACTGCAAGTTCTTCTGTCTGCTCCAGTGGGATCACCTCTTTCTAACTCTCTCAAGCTAGGAAGAACCTAACCTGGTACCTAACCTGTGGTACAAATACATGAGACAGCAGCTCATTGCATGGGAGGGAAGGAGGAGGCTCAACAGAAAGGTGCCTTTGTTCAGAAAACTCTTTATTGGCTCTCTTAGCAAATGAAAACTTGAGGTTATGTACAAAAGGTCAAGGGTAAAAATTTACCTATGTGTACCTTGTTACTGGATTTTTACCTCTGTAAATCTCCAGGGGCCAAAAACTATATACAAATTAAATATCAAAGTGATAACTTAAAACTATGTTAACTGCTAGCAGGACTTTTGTATTTCACATGAAATTGTGTGGAGAGGGTTGAATTTTCCACACAGAATAAAGGATTATGACTGGAAATATTGAAGTGATGACCCCTATTTTTTAGAAAGTTTTCCACTGACAGGCCAAATGGTACAGAAAGAACTGCCAGGATATATGCATTGAAAACAGCATTGTACCTAAAGCTCTTAAAAACCACAGTTATATGGTAAAAAATTTCTTGTTTTCCTGGATTTATTTTTTCCATGCCCTGTGTTCTTAGAACTCTTATCTTTGGGAATAAGCACTAGCCTTTTGAATAGAAGATTATATTTTCCTCCAGAAAGGAGATGCTGTCTGTTTGTGTTCCTTCAATAAATTTCAGTATCCTAGAGATAAGTTCCATGTGACACAATTATGATGGTAATGACCAGAATACATATTTAAGCAAAGCATTTTGGCACAAAAAGGTCTCTTGATCAGCTTTAAGTTGCACACAGTTTTCTTTGTTTTCCCCAAATTTTGAATTTGATTTTTTTTCCTAATAATCATATTTCAGATAAGATTGTACTTCTTAATTCAGTTCTATTTATCTAAGGACACAGATATGCATGGACATTCTGATTAAAGTGTTAATCCTGCAATGAAAATTATTCTTTTCTGTGAGATGAAGTGATTCAGGAATTTCTCTGCAGTCTGTAACACCACTCGATGTAAATATTTAATGATCTTTAAACATTTAGCATTAGCAAAACCCCATGCTCCCTTCACAGGTAGAACATTTAGAGCAAGAAGTTGAACTTCTGAGTTGAACTTGTAGGCTGCTGGCTAGTATGGAACAGGCTTTGCCTTCCTTGCTGAAGATTTACTGTCTTACAGAAATGAATTCACAAGCATCTTCACATATGACATTCTTCAGGGAGAAGAAGATCCAAGCCTTGCCAAAGTTTACATGGAAGCTTTTCTTTTATAAATCATACAGAGGTTCCAGGAGATGTGACTGGAGTGATCATGCAATTAAAAAAATAAGATTCTGTCTCTCCAAAACCTTTCAGCTTCCTGAATCTTGTGTCCAGAAGTCCATTCTTCATGCTTCAACATTTTTAACTGATAATTTAATCCCCTCACATTCGTAACCTCATGGCTATCATGCTTTCCTCTAAAGTAAAAGCCATGAAACAGAAATCTTTGAGAGTACAGAACTGATGCCTCCCACTCATGGGGAGTGATCCAGCTACAGTTGTGTCTCCTCTCTCATTCTTTACATGAAAGGAGTGAGCTTCCTTCTGCCTTTTGAAGCAAACTTATCTCAGACCCTGAGAGATGGAAGGGTTCAGTGGCTGGCTCAAGCACCTTTCTGGCAGTGTAGTGTACTGCCTCCTATTTATCCCTGCTGCTCCTAAGACAACCTTTGACTTGCATGAAAGATGCTGCCAGTAAACTCAAGAGTCTGGATTCTACAACAGCCAACATTCACTGACACCCAGAATGAGATTCAAGGGAAATCTAAAGAGTCTGTAGATTCACTCTCTGGAAATGTGTGAAGATGCAATCAACTCTTCTAGATCAGCACTCTAACATCAGGATTTTTTTGTAAATCAGAAAGACTGCAGAGCACACATGTAAGTAAAAGGTCTATACAAAATCCTCTCTGAAACAGATATGCAGCTTTAAAAGGGAATTTTAGACTTTTGGATTCCACAAAAGTAAATGTCTGACCATTTCTGAAAAGACTTTTTTTGTGCGACTGTTTCACCTTGAAGGGGATTTGAAGGTTCTTCCAGCTATCACACAAAACGGGCCCATTTCCATAGCATTATTTCCTGATATTTAAAACTAACCTGTAACTACTCATTTAGAGACAGAAGGTGATCAAAATTAAGATAATTTAGAACCACTCTTTATGGTTAAATGTGGAGCATAAAAGTTAACTTAGTCTATTATTTCACATTGATTAAGTATGCTGCAGTGAATTTTTTGTGGAAGTTTTAGGGACAATTACAATAGGAAAGGTGGTGGTTGACTGGCTTTTATACAAAATTTCAGTGATTAGGACAAAAAATACTTGCACTTGGAATCTTTTCCTATGCACTTGGGAAATAATAAAAAAAGAAAATTGGATTGCTGCAGGTTGAAGTTGTGCTTTAAATTTTAGCAGAATGAAGGATATCTGTGGCATGGCAACTGATGGTGTTACACCTGTGGTATAACTAATATTTTGGTGCTGCTTGAAGCATTTTCACAAATATATTTTAAGCCCCAATATCAGGGCTTTGGCAGGTTGGATATTAAACCGCTGAGTAATCGTCTCGGTTATCACAAGACACAGGCACTGGGACTCAGAATTTTGAAAACCTTGCTGTCAGAAAGCAAGAAAGGATCTGTGGCTGGGTACAATGTTCTCAAAGTGAACAGTTTTCCAGCCTCTATTACCACCTATTGGAGCCTTGTCTTTGATTGTTTGGACTATTTTATCCATTAGCCCTATCTCTAGGGCTAACTGTAGACAGGGACAATTTTTACCAGGAAATAGAGGACAATCTTTGTCTTTGTCTTGTGTCACTTGTGTATTTCCTATATTATAACTACTGATGATACTGTCTGTTGATGTAGTGTGTTATCAGGTAAATAAATAACTTTATGAAACTGGTTAGCAGACACATGGGGATTGTTCTATTCCATTTCTCTAAGTGTGCACGTTTCTCAGCAGCTCAGGATCTGGCCCTGTCCCATAGCAAGAGACAGATGCCACTGATAATGCACTTGATTAAGATACACCTGTAGCTTATGTACTACTTATAAAAGGCTATTAATAACACATTTATCTCAATCAATTTTTCATTATAGCTGTTAATACCACGTTGCTACCATGCAAGCTGCAAAGTAAATAATCAGACGACTGAAACAACAGATGGTCATTTGTGACCATGTAATTACATGGCCATGGCTGCCCTACAAACTAATCTGCTACTAACAATTGCAAACTGCAGGCAAAGACAATGGTAAGTGATATTTCAATTTGATAGAACTTACAAATCAATTATGACACAATACACTAGATATTGCGAGATATTTCTCTCAAAATAGTCTAGTGGACAATTGCGTTATTCAAATGAGTTTCATGTAATACACTTAGACTTCACATGTAGAATGTTCCCGTGCTTACAGACCCACATGTGCTGCTTACTGATGGTCATGCACAAGGATACACAAAAGGCTTCTAAAGCACCTCACTGAATACTGGAGTGATAACTCCCACAGTAATTGTGCAAGCTTTGCAGTGACTCTGCTGCTGGCTCCTGACTTCCTATTTACATCCTTTCAAGCAATCAGAACTGGATCTGTGGCAGGCATAAAATCTGGCTAAACAAAATGCTTTACTACAGGACAATACCAACAACATGCATGAGACCTGATGCATTTCTACAAAATCTGAGAGGAAGAAATATTCAAGACCAACAAATGGCAACAAGCCCTCATCAGACATTACAGAAGATGACTCAAATGACTCTCTTTACACGTTGGACAGACTCAGCCTTTATATTCAGAGCAGCTGAATCCAGCCCTGTCTGTGCATCTCACCACACTACTGCCCCAAAAAGGCTGAGGCAAGAGATGTGAAACAGTCCAGCAGTGCAAACAGGGGTCTGTAAATCACAAGTATGCTGTGGCTCCTTGGGGAGCATCCAGTAAAGCCAGGGCCACCCTCAGGCAAAAAATGTATGTGTTACAAAAGTCAAGGAATAAATTTAGTCCCACACATTCGATCTGAAGTACAGGAAGGACAGAAATATTCTGGATTAATAGCATTCAACTATCCTGAACAACAGAGAAATATCAATATTTTAAAGGCTTTTCTTAAAACAGAACAAAACAAGAATGAGGCAATCTCAGCCTCAGAGTAGTTAATGCACTGATCACCCTCCTAGAAAAACTCATGTGACAGCCAAACACTGAACACTCCCAGCATTGGCCTTTAAAAGACATACTTAAAATAGTTGATTCTGAAAAACTTAGGATCCAGAAACAATACCAGAAAATGAGAACTGCCAATATTATGTGAAAAACTCATTTGCAAGTTTCAATTCTATTAGTAAGAATTACTAAGAGATACTTACAGCTTGACATATAATTGGATATTTAATGCGATTGATTCCGCCAGCAAAAACAGCAAACGTGAGAGCAGTATGGAAACAAAAGTTGAGAAGCATGTGCCATCCTTTTCTGCTTATTCGGATTGTGCTGTTAAAAAAACAAAAAACAAAAAACAAAAATCACATTTTAAAATTAAAACCCCAACATATTTATTAGGAAAATTACTATTTGGGAGAAACACTTAATTTGATAGAATAATATTCTCAGATTATTGAATCCCTATGCATCAATCTACCAAGAGGACAGAGTCCTCTCTTTATAGCACTGAAATAAATGATAAAAAGGTAAAACAAATGGTAAAAAATCATAAAAGTCTACTGATATAAAGTTTTCTCCACCAAATCAAGCATTTATCGTAGAGTACTAAAAGCAAAAGGGTGATTGCATAGCTTCACATATGCAGAACTTTAACAAGACAGCTCTAAAGGATTAAATGGAAGCTGAAGATCAGAAGACATTGCATTAACTTCATGTAATTAATATTTAGCAGCTTCTACAGTACAATACATTTCTACTCTTTTAAATTGCTAATGGTCTTTAACCAGAAGTATGTAGTTAAAGTGGCATTTATATAAATTTTTCATATAAAAGAAAACACAAGTTTTCTAAACCAAACATTTAGAAGACAAAGAAAGTTTCTTTTATCCAGTGATAGTTATCAGTCTTCCAACCAAAATTGGTCTTAAAAGCCAATATGGTAAGTGTAGCTGACCAAAGTGCTGGTTGACTGGAATTTGCCTGAAAGCAACATGATAGTGTTCAGGGTTTTATATTCAATTTTTGAGTTAGAAATCTTAGGAAAAGTTGCAGAAAATTTAAACATATGTTTCAGGAAAGTTCAGGAACAGCTTAAGAAAGGATGACATAAACTTTGATTTCTCTGGTGTAAATCACATTGCTGCTGTTATTATCCAACAGTAATTTAAATAATTTAAATTTATCTTTACAGTAAGGGTTATAAAAATTCAAGTGCCTCAGTGTCATGCTGACTATTTAGTACATGCTTAAAATGGAATTCTTACCTGTGATGGACAATATAGGTGATAATGGAAGCAAAGAGGCACAACAACATAACTGCAGTACATGCGTAAACCACAGGGTGCAGAAACTCCCCTGGGTACTGGGGGAAAGACAGCACTGTCTTAAAATCCTGTGGAAAGAGGAAAATGATTTAATATTGCTAGGCATGTGTGAAACTGAGATTTCATTCCAATATGTCCTGTCATTTCTAGCTGTTTCCTTTCAAGGGCAGGAAAAAAAAAGATGCACTTTTAATGTTGATATAATTTATGAATTTGCAGTAACAGACTACTCCTTCCTCATCTGCATACAGTTTGCTAGACAAAAATTAACCTTTTTGTACAAGCAGACATATCCTAATTTAAAAATAAAGGTCTGAAAAAATACACAGAATATTACATTTCCCCAGCATTAGCAATATCCAGTCCTTCTGTTAATATGAACTTTAGGAGCTTATTTTACTAAGATATTAAACACAAAATTTCAAATCACTATAAAGGTCTCTACATGGCATATATATGGCTGCAGAAGAATCACTCAAATAAAAAAAACCCACCCTGAGAATACACCCAAATTATCAACGGACTCAAATAGAATTACTACTTGATACAACCCCTGTAAACCACTGACCTTCACACTTAGTTGGAAATACTCTACTCCCTGTAGTAATTCAGAAGTAACTTGGATAACTATATCAACAGCACAGTAAAGATTCATGTGTTCCTTTTGGACATGTTAGTGCCTAGTGACACAGTTCTTCATGAAAAACATAATGGAAAACTATTGATATCTTTGTAAAATTAACCTTATCCCATTCTAAATTACACATTTAGGAGAGCTAAATCTGGAGGTGTGATGAATGGAAAGCAAAAGGAGCCCATTACATAAAACAGAATGTCTTCAGGCTATCTGAATTAAAGCAAACATTACATTCCCTGTAATGCATTAAGCCACATTTGCTTGTGGCACTACATTTCTGCACATGGGTACGAAAAATTATACACAAAACCTGTCACCTGAGTGCAAACACAGTGTCATCTATAGGCAAGTTCCCATGTGCAGCAGCACTGACTCTGTACATGAAAATGAATATACATCCCAGCAGAAAAAGCTAAAATCTGAAATAGTACCAAATATGATGATCCAGAAAACGCTAGCATTTAAAATACTGGCAAACATTTAAAAGGCTTTTTTTCTTATTTGTCAGTTTTAGGTTCCCTTAGAAGAAGATTCAATACATTATTTTCCAGAGGTGAAATCTCCCTTTAGGAAACTGGGACTGTAATGCTAATACCTCTGTTTAATTGCATTTGCATGCAGAGAGCTGATTTCTAGCACCATTACTTATGAATATGAACCTGTCCACGTACAAGCAGATAATGTTCATGAGTATATGCAATTAATAAATTGGGAGAATTTAGTTTACCTTCTAAAATGATCCTCACAAGTAACTGATGCCCTAGCAGTTACTATTTTTCTTCATTATTAGCTTTAAAGTTTCTAAGAGTGATTGTTTTTCCCGATGCATATGAATGTCAGTTCTAAACTTAGCAGCTTGCAACATAAATAAAAAGGACCATCAAAATGAAAAAACAGCTTATGAACAAACCACCAACTATATGTTATCACATCCCATTTCTCTTCACGTTTGCATGCTAAACCTCAGTTAAACCTCTCTGTCACTCCTGTCCCTCACTCAAGTTTTCTCTCTAACCTACTCAGTTCACCAAGACCCAGAGCAAGAAGGGGAGTCAGTTCTCATGGAGGAACTCAGTTTATGATGTCTGTTCTTGCTACTCTTCACTCAATCCAAATGGAAAAGAACTCTGTCTTTTGATGTGCTAGTTTTTTAACATGACAGATGTAGGTTCTTACATCCTTCTCATTTTTACTCTCTTTCAGTGTGTATGAATAAATACTCAGGATATCATGACTTCATAACTTTTAAATGATTGTTTAAAAGTCTGTTGGGTTTGGAACTGTTTCTGAATGTCCACTCAAACACCCTTTTTCATCCCGATCATCTTTTTCTCCCATGTTTTTATTTGCATCCTTCTCCCATTAATTCTTTCCTAGAGTCTTTCAAGGTAGATGAATGAGTATTCACCAGGAATGTTCAATACATTTTAGCTCATATTATGAACAGTAACGCTATATCATGCTAAAATGATAAAACATTTACTTCTAGCTCTTACTGATTTTCATATACTAATTGTATTTTCATATACTAATAGGAAACTTTGGCATAATTTTAGGTGCACACAATTTCTCTGCATTCAGAAATGTGTTACTGTAACTACACAGTAGTAACAGTACAGTTATTTAAAGAAATAAGTAAGTTGGATATCACTGTGAAAAGTTGTGAAGAAGGAAGCACAGTGAAGCTACACATTTATGTAGCAAAAAATGGAAGAAATTTTACTTGAGTACCATCACTGTGTACTAAAGAACTAGTTTTTAATAGTGTAAATGCAAGGTTCAACCTCTCCCTATGTTTGATCAACAGTATAAAAGCAAATGCCACATGTCCTACAGAAATACAATCATTTTGCCTGCAGAAGAATGAAGCATCCTAAAGCTAATTTCATTTTTAAATATGAGTTTTATCATTTATCTAATCTTTTACAGCAAATAAATGGTAAAATTTTGAGTACAAAAATGCATCAACGCCAAAGTAGAATATCCTTTTTGAAAGTTTTGTATATTGAAAGCTGATTTCATTATAGATATATAACAGATGTATCTTGTCTGCTCTCTGATGATAATTAAACCTTATTGATCCATGCACTTCCCTTGAGTAATCTTCTGGGGAAGACAACACACAGAAAAGAAGCATTTTCTAAATGCTGTATGGAAAGAAGCATAATTGTATGCAACATTTTTAAAAGCTAGGTTTGATTGTATTTCCTAGAGGGGATTCATATCACGATGATATTGAAAAATCATGGGAATAATCCCAGGAAAATGAATACTCATGAGACTTCGACGAGTGCAAACTGGTGTCTACAACTACAAGGTCCATTAGTTGTTGTCTAATGAGAAACTGTCATTCATTCACCCCTTTAAGACAGGGCTGAACACACCAAGACAGTGGTGAGCACCTGTGGCACATGAGGTGAATCAAGACTGCCCACAGCAGAGGCAGGGAAATGATTATTCCCTTCTATTCACCACTTAATGAGCCCAAATCTCAATTATTGTGTCCAGTTTTGGGACAAGAATGTACAAGAACGTATAAGAAAGCCATTGCTGAATTGAAAGGAGCCCAGTTGAAGCCACCAAGACAATAAAATGTCCCAAGGCCTGGATCGCAGGCCTTTAATTTCCATCTATCTTCTAAGAGTTGGCATATTTTACTGAGCTTTTTACAATCTGAATCCATTTACCTGGTGGCTGAAGTTACACCATGATGAATGTAAGATCATTAACCCAACAGAAAGGAAAAACAAACAGAAAGAAGGAGCTTGAGACAGAGACCTAATTTGTGATAAAATCACTGCCTTTGGGAGTAGACAAGCCTGCATTTTTGACCCCAGTACCTAGCCAGTTCATGCTTTTTGTAGAGCAAATAATACATTTTATTGAATGCAATTTAATAAAAGGTACACAGAAGGAAAAAGAAATAAAAAGCAGATCTTGCTCTTAAGAGTACTCTAATTCCAAAGCTTTGTGCAAAAGAATGACAACTCTAGGAATATTTTGTAAAAGGCAGCCTTTTCAGGGGGCTGGACTCAATACTGTCCATATGGGCTAAGCATTCTCTGATGAGAAGAAGCATTCCATGAGCAGTGAGCAGTACATGCCAGTTGAGCACTGAAGTGAAGAGCATGTGCCCCCTTGCAGGCTCTTCACACTGGGAAGCATTTATACACATGCAGAGGAATCTAATTCCAGGGAATTTTGCAGTTCCCACTACAATAAATGTTAATTTTACATATAGCAGGTAAACTTTCTGGATCACTTTCACAATCTTTAGTGCATAAACTCTGCAACCTGCAAAGGTCTATCCTGTAGGTGTTTAAAATTGGTGTTTAAACGTGGAAAAAAAGAGTTGAAATGTTTGTTCTTGAACCTCTTGTTATAGGCAGTCTGATTTTTTAAAGTACAGAACAATGTTTCCACAGCCTGTTATGAGAAAACCCTGTGTTCTCTGTGGGGAAAATGTCAAATACTGTAATTATGTCAACCTTCTAAATGACATCTCTGTAATACTTCCCCAACTCATGAATTAATTTCTCAAAAGGCTTAGACAGCCTGCTTAATTTAGAGAAGACCTGAAAGATGGAAGTTTAGAATCCTGTACTAAGAACTGAACTTCATGAACAAGCCTAAGAAATTCTGCAATTATCTCCAGTAACAATGAAATTGTTAAAAAATTGTGAAAGCAATACCAGATTGGAAAGACAACAAAGACTGGGGGAATGCTTGCAGGTAAAACAACAAGACAGAAATGCCCTAACTCTTACTGTGATCCATTCCCAGTATTCTGCCTCTTCTCACTTTCTCCTTTACACAGTTTTCCAAGGTTTGCTTCCAGAATAGTTTCAAATATGCTCCGGTTTTGTCAGCTCAGTCTGCTCAGCCCTAATTACCTCATATAAGCATCTGCTGAATGTATGCTACTTTTGCAAATAATTACTTCTTATGCCGATAAACCAAACCCAAAAATCCAACAAAACCCACACCTATGTTAGTTGAAATAATACAACAAATTGTGACAAAACAGGTAAGGAACTGCTAATGATGTTATGTTGATTTAATCTACTTTTAAGATTACAATTAGAAGTGCTAAGAATATTTATTAATACATTTTATGTTAATTCAGAAGCATCATACTTAGATTTAAGAATTTTATTTGTGTTTATTTGGCATATTTGAGGAAATTACTATTGACAATCCAGTCTAAGGAGGGAAAGGAAATGCTATATACAATTACAGTAATATCCATCACTATTGAACTTCTATTGTGTTCTAAGAAAAACAAAAGGAAGAACAGGACAATGCATGAAGAAAAAGAAGAGGACAATGTATGCCAAAACATATTTAGCAAATTTTGAAATTCATTGTTGCTACTGGATATTTTTGTCATCTCAGGAAGAGCTATTACTCAGATATAGAGGTCTCTGGATTTGTCACAACATACATACAAGTTGTCCTGAAAAATTAAAATACTGATATACAACTCTGTTCACACAAGAGCATAAACACAGTATTTAAGAAGCAAATACTTTTCATTAGATATAACAAAGCTTCAAAGTACAGAAATTCATTATTTTACTCTAAAATAGAAAATAATACTGCAGAGTTCAGGACCCTAGAGGGCTTTGGACACCTCCAAAAGAAACTGGAGAGTAACCAGTTCTCTTCTACAGATAACAGAAGACAAAACAGAGGACTGGTCTAAACACACAGTACATGAAGTAAAAGGCAGGAATTTAGTGTGGAGTTACTTCCCAGTATTTTACTCTTACCTCTAGTATATACTACTCAAAATCTGATCAGAAAAAAATAATGCGCTATTATGTCGGACTCTGTTATTTTATTTTTATTTGCCAGCCCAACCCAGAGCAAAGTGAAAGTGTGAGGCCACGTGAGGGAAGGAGCTTGTACCTCCTTTCCAACCCAACCTCCAAACTATACTTTCTTTCTCATTGCCATCACTTGAACAACTGTCATAGAGAGAAATCAAATGGCTCTACATGACTTCTCTCACTTGAAGTATGCTCATGCTTATTAATTATCAATCGTAGTTGATAAATCCTTGATTGCTGCCTTTCTAAAAAAAGGATTCTAGAAAACCTTTATTTTAACCCTTTTACGTTACATAGGCATAAAGAACTTCTATGAAAGCACCTTAGGAAACTTTGGCTTACTATTTAAAAAGGTGAAAAATCAGAATATGTACTGTACTAACTATAAAATGGACAGTTGGATTGACTGAGGCTTCTGTTTCAGCTTAATCTACAGTAGGATGTAGACGATTCTGATGGCAATGAAAAGCTTTAGTGCTGCTTTTTAGCTTACAGATACTACTTCAGTTTTCTCCAATTACCCCAAACCACAATAATAAATTGTGAATTTTTGTTGTTTAACAGATTAGAGAATTACAGATTAATGACACGTATCATGATATTGTAGTTGATTTCATTAGCTACGCACCATATGCCAGGTATTTAGAATTTGCTGATGGTTTATTAGTATTTTAAAATATATTAGATATTTAGATATGAATTAATAAGATATACATAGGCACTTTATACTGTTCATTTTATAAATTAATAACGATGCAGAACAATGAAGTATTTTTCATTTCTGGTATGAGAATTGAACTGCCCAGAAAAGCATAGTTTCTATCAAATAAAATAATCCTTGACTTTATGCCACAAAACAGAAATTAAGAAATAATAGAATGTTTGGACATAATGAAACTACAAACATTTTCCATTATCTGCTTAGAAAGACAATATTTGGAAAACGAATTTGTGCGTGTGCATATTGATATATGTCTATTTTAAAATTACTTGTCATCCTTTTCCTTAAAAGTTACTGTAAAACATGAGCTAATAAACATAGCCCATTGCTTGCTACCACAGCAATTGCAAAGCAAGGGTGAGTCTAAGATTCTACTTTCTTGTCTTGCATAGATAAAGCTGGAAGATGCACACATGAAATAAAGCACAGTCAAATTCTCATAACCGAACAAACCCAAGGCCTAAAGCAGATTTACATACCAGATACAAAAGCTCCAGTAAAAAAGTGCCTCAGTTGCTTTTACAGTTGTAGAAAAGCTCATCTCCTACATTTTATCAGAGATAAATGGGCTTTACAAACCAAAAATAATTGCAGCTCTTGTGCAAGTGTTCAACTTTCCAAAAGAAGAAGAAACTATGGAATCGGTTGGTTGCAAGCAGCTAATTAGCATTTACTAACTACTCAAAGTTTAAGAACAGCAGGGTGAACTCAAGCAGTTGAATAAGGAGGAAGCCATTTTGGGTGTGGCACCTGCAAAGTCAACAGGTGCTTTCAGTAATTAATTTAGAAAAACATCCTCAAAGCAAAATTATGATTTGCATTCTGGGAAACAAGAGGCAGGGGGAAAAGGGAACTCGCAGGAGCTGTGGAAAATGAGGTACATTTGATGCCATCAAATCTGAGGAACAGCTCTCAAATTCGGAACAATTCTGTAATGGGTGAAAAAACATTCAACTAAGTCTCAGGGAAATCAGCTCTTAGGAAGTGGACGATAATATCTGCATTTAACTCGTGGGCACCACAGCTTTGTGCTATGATTGGCTGCCATCTGGGCTCCATCTGACAGCAGCAGATTGGTATTCTCTGCACACGTCCTCGCAATTCCTGTCGCCTGTGTTTGCTGTCCCTTACACATACACACAATACATTATTTACTCAACTATAAACATTTCAGTAATGTACACAAGCAGCATCTACAGTGCAATCACGCATCAGTATTCAAGAGCAATCTAGTGTTAACAGCACATGTCTAATCTTTTTACAACTGGTTTATAATAGATATTTTTAAGGGTGCAAATATTTTCTAAAGCTTATAAATCTTTCCATTTCTTGTTTGGTTTCTTTTAGTCCCTGAATAATAACAGTTCATTACTGCATGCATAATATTTTTGCTTTCATGAAGGTAACTTTCCGTTAAGCAGGTTAGTTAAATAACTGCAATGGGAACTGTAAGTGTGACTGAGAACAGAGCAAAGCAGCTGACGTGTTAGCCCTGCACAGGGATATTTTTCTTCACAAACAGCAATTTCCTAAGTAGGCTATCGGCATTGGTCTACAAACCAAAACTCCTACAAGAATCAACAAGGACAGCTCTTTCCACACTTAAAAGAGCAGAAGATGTTATTCCTCTCCATTTATTAAATGATTCAACATTGCGGTATGCCTGCAACTAATTAGTATGATCAACACAGTGCAGGGCAGGAACAAAAGCAGACCAGCCTCTGAGATGTGCTGATGTAAAAGCACACAGGAGTATACATTTTTAAACCCTGTCCTATAATTTATAACCATTATGTACTAATCATTCCTTGACGGAACTTTCATTTAAAAGACTGAAGTTAATGTCATTTCTTATTAGGCCTGTCTCAGGTTATTAAAACTGACCACCAGGTTTATTCACTTACTAGCAGTTAAGTAACTTACTTTCTTTTAGACTGTTTTATATGAAACATTATACAAACCCAGAAGGTCAGCTACTGATAAGTCAGAATGAAACAGATGCACGTAAAAAGATCACAAATGTATGGCAAAAGAGAGAGAGAAAGATAGGTATATTTGCTAAGTCATATACTTACCATTAGCACTGCAAAGTTACTGAAGTGTGTACTCTGAATGGTGGTAATATTGCCTGCAGAACTAATTATGTGGCACCCTTCTCCCCACCAGCCTCCATGTCCATCTAGAAGGTCAAAATCCCAGAAGGCTGCAATGGGGTCTATACCCCGTGCAAAGTGCCTCAATCCTATAGTAAGAGGGCTGGTGAGGTTTCCAAAACTGCACCCATCTGCAAAAGGAACAAACTGAATCAGAGAGATGGAGTGGAGAATCCTTTAGTGACAAATGCTCTGTAAAGAGATCAGATACACTAAACTATGGGGAAAAAAAGCCAGTGCACATAAAATCTTAATGGTCAAAATCAAAGGTAGTGCTCATATCAGAGAAGTTTGCAATGGTACACATAAATCTTAACATTTCAGTCACATTATGTCAAAATGATCTAATCATTCCTCACAAAAGAGATATTTTTATTGTTTCAGATTCTTCATTTATGACCAGTATTACTATTGCCATGTAACTGCAGAAACGTCTCAGTTTCATGGTATGATTAATAGCTGAGACAATTCTGCACATTGACAGTCACATCCAAACATTTGAAAATGTTAATAGAAATGAGAGCACTATTCAGTATCGGACAAAATTAGTAAAATTGCACGGCTGAGTAATTAGTCAAAATAATGACTTGCTAGCACATACAATGTATGTTATTTAGACTAAAGTCTTTAACAACAGCCGTTTTACATCCATCGTATCTGAAAGTATACTGCTGAGTATCGATACATGCAACAGGGCACTACTCCCACTCCAAAAGCCTTATTTTTACCGGTGTCTAGGACATTAACACTGCAATAGTAAAAAGTAAAACAAGGCTCCTTCCGATAGCTTTAAGAAGCAAGCATCTGTAACAACACAGTCAATGAACAGCAGCCCAGAATTTGCATTCTAATCGTAGTGCAAGGGCATTTCTTTATTTGCAGGACAATCTGAATAAAATCGTGCAGAGAGGAACAATTGCAAACATTGTTCTGAAGACAGAGACTGTTTCCAGCCTCTCAGCACACTGCATACTCTACCCTTCTATTCTCTACACAATCAAGCACACCGCAGCTTTTAGATTAAAGAAAAGAATGCATAACAGTTTCTCACCTATTTTAGCAAAAACAGCCGGTGTGGCAACCGTCCTACGTTTCCCATCATCTGCGAGATTTGATGAGTTTCCTGTGCTAGGAAAGAGTTTTCCATTCCGAAAGACAATAAACTGTAGCTTGCAAGTGGAGTTATCAACAGATTGCCAGGCTGAAGACTGAGAGAAGACAGACTGTGGCAAATGAACTGAAGCTACTGCTACAGCATTCTGTACAATGAGAAAAAAGAAGAAACATTTAAAATGCAAATCACAACAGGGTTGCTTTCATGATGTTTTAAACTCCTGTACAAGAAATGTATGCTGCCTTCCTTTTCCAACAGACTGGAAGCAACCAAAGAAGCACGGGCTGTAACCATGGGAATAGGATTGGTACAGTGCATATTAAAAGGGAAAACGTTTTGATTGAATGTGAGAGTCTATATGGTCAAGCTCCCTGCTGCAGAGGTGAGAATGGTTCTTACCGTGCCTGCTAGAGGGTCCATCAACACTGCAGATCTGATTTAAAGAGACAACCTCTACCAGGTTTTCTCCTTCACTTAAAATAGAATCAGACAACTTACATTAAAACATTTCTCCGAAAGGGTACTTAAAGAGTATAAAAATAATTTTATTATTAAAACAAATTACATCTGCAGAGAACTGCAAGCACAGTAAACAACACAGTTTAGCAATATGTTTTTCTTGCTTCATATGAGGAAAAACAGTTAAGAATGTTTTAGTCATGCAGGATTAAAAAATATTACAAACACTAATGTAAAAGAAGAAAACAAGACAACACTGGGAGAAGATGAATGAAGACTGTCAGATCACTATAATGGCTTTGAGTTGTGTGTTATATACCCTTTTACAAGCAGATAAATCCCTTACAGCAGAGCTATAAAACACACCAAACATTGTATTCTGAAGACTTCACTCATCAAGCTTTTTTTTCTGCCAAAGTAGCAAACTAATCATTAATGACTGAGATATTTACAAGGCACAACAAATGATGAGCAACGGGAAAAAAAACAGAGGGTCTGTCCTGAGCCTTGATGTGAAAAGCGTATGTATTTAAAAACAAACAAACTACAAAATGTTCTAATTTGCATTTCCCCCAAGGGCAGAGTATGGCTCTGTGCACATAATTTACATAGATTACCAGAGTTTGCTCATAGCACATGTGAACTACCTATCCCGTAAGTAAAACACTGATCTTCACAACTATATAAACAAACACGACATTAATATACGTCCATGTGCTGGGAGAAATACACATGTGAGAGGTAAAAGGTGTAACAGAGATCAGCAAACTAAAATGAGTATGAGAAGCATCTAGTGACCACACAATAAATATGGAAGAAAGGCATGAGTCTGTGATGTCATTTGGATGCTTAAATAAAGAGATAAAGACTTCTGTACACCATTCTCCTTATACTATGTATATTTTAGGAAGGCTTTCAGATTTTAACAGTAAAAATGCAAAAACATCCTTTTTAAAGTAAGTATTCAATCTAGATGTTGCTGCTCATTAAATGCACTCAGAAAAAAAAAAAGAGCAAATAGCAACAGAACATTTCTACATTAGAATTTTAAATTCTTATGAAGGCTTTAATTGGTATTAACTGAGCTAAATATCAAGCACTCATCCTGAGATTGTTTCCACTGTCTAATTCACTAAAGCTGTTATAATTGGCTTTATCTCATGCTTCTGAAAAAGACATATTTTGCTCTATGATATCCCAAGTATCTGCATTTGCTGAACCTCTGATGATAAAATTTTGGCCATAAAATTACTATTGAAAAGTATGCACATAGTTTTTTAGAAGTGTCATTTATCAAACCCCAGATCATTGTTGAAGACTTATGTGGAGACGTACAGAAGTGTAAGAGAGGTTACAGTGTGATTAACTTTACATTTATACTGGATTTTTATTATTATTCTGTGCTGGAAAAAGCAACAATGATGACATGTTAAATTACACTAATTACTCATTATACACAAAAAGAGAAAGCTAGAAGCATATGAATAAGCTTATGATAATGAAACCAACAGCTAAAGGCACTGGGTTAAGCAACAATGTGCTATGACTTGTCAAAAGCAGCCCTACACAAACCGGAGAAAACAACAGGTTTATAGCACTTTTGCTAAGAGAGGAAATAATCTAATTTATTGTGGTTCTCTAATTGCTTCTCCATTGGGACTTACTGATACTAACAGGAAAAAGTAATGGTGTAGACAGAGCTTGCCTGTGGGACTGGGGAGGTGCGGGGCAGAAGCTGCTCCCACCGGAAGCCCAGGGAGCTGGGGCTGATGATGGCAGAGCCTGGGCTGGGGCAGGAGAAGCTGCAGCCACCCCTGTCCTGCCCACCAGTGCCATCCCTGCCTCCAGGGACCCTTCAGCACACAGCAGGGAGGGAGGAACCTGCCCCTGGTGCCTCCAGCTTACCCACAGGTTACAGCTTCACATCACAGGGGCAAGGTCGGACGCAGGGAAGAAAAGCTGCACAAGCCCACAAATGGAATTAGCGTGGACTGGGTGCACTGCTCGGGCTGACTGAGCAAATCTCAAACATGCAGCGACATCAAATTATTTACTTGACAAAACCACACATTTATAGGATATGTTTTTCTGATCAGACTTCAAGAGAGTATTTTCCCTTGCTGTCTGCTCAAAATGAATACAAATACCCATAACGCAAACTCTTTAATAAAATTCACTAAATAATTGCCTACAGTCACTTCCTGGAGTACAATTTTATTGTGAATACTGCCCACTTATACTACCTGTTACTTCAATTATTTTTGAGTGCAGGCAGTCTTGGTGAAGTGAAGGGCAAAGGGACAGGGTATTCCTTAACTGGAAAAATGTACACAAAGTCAAACTACTTGCTGCACCTAAAATATATTCTTAGAAATTCCTCAAAATTAAACATCCACCTATCTGCTACAGCAACATGCCAAGAAGATCCTGTGATAGGATATTAATGAAAAATACACATAGTGAGAAGGCCCACACATTCACAATGCTGTTTAAAAATATGAATGAATACATAATTTTCATCTAAGATGTGTGAGAGTTTTCAATAGTATTACTCATTATTCACATGAGAGGGAAGATCTGAACATTGAGGAAGTTCCTATGATTGTGGGAGAGGATGGAGGGAACCTGACTGAAGGTTCACTCTTGTATTTTGCTAATCTTGTGTGAGGTGAAGCGTAAGTCAGTTCCCCACTCTTGCCTCATTTACCTCTCACTTAAGTGAGATTAAAATGATGGCATTTATTTTGCCCTGTAAGATGCACCAAAGTTCAGATATGAAATACAATATAGGAACACATATTACTAAAACCAATGACAGCAACATCAAGTTTTGAGGGAATTATTGTGCTTCAGATGCTTCAAAATTCACATAAATCATCTCATCTTAAACTTTTTTATTTGGGCATTATATCATCACATCACACAGGAGCTAAAATTTCTGGGCATGCTAGTGGCAAAAGGCTGCCTGCACCTCTGAGAAGAGAGAGCAACACAGACCCACCATAGGAGCCACAGCTTTATTAATGACAGGCCAACACCAGCATCTCATATTTTCCTGGAAAAGCTTACCGTTTGTGTCAGCAATTCACCAGTCAGGATTTAGACATTCTGTGAGTGTTTTCAAAACAGAATGTCAATAATCCCATCATGACTCCATTTCACTTTTAGTCCTATTAACTGGATTGTACTGGCATTGATTGGAAAATGGGAATCCTGAACACAGTGGAGATTCTTCTAAGGAGCATTTTTCTTCTGGAAAATGCCTGTATTTTAAAATGAAAGCTATTCACAGACATCCAGCCATTTGCACATAAATATGATAGGATAGCAATGATGCAAATTTCAAACTCTCTAAAGCGTCTTCCATGTCATCTGCCCAGATATCTGAAAACCTGATGTGTGACCTGCAGCCAGGGAAAGAGGGCTTATCAGCTCCAAACAAGCTCTTAGGATTTTCTGGAAGGCCTCCTGGCTCCTAGGACTTCTTGGAACCTGGTCAACTTTATGAAAAGCAGAAAGCAAGGTTGTTTTAAAAACTCAACCATAATTTGGGTAGTACAGTTTTAGAAGTACTTTTGAAATCTTGGGTTTTGTTTCCATTTGAAACATATTTGTGTGTTTGTGCAATTCTTCAAAATAAATGAGGCATCAAAACAGAATCAATAAATCCAACTGTATTCTAAAAGTTTAAAATTTGAATGAAAACTCATTCTAAAGCAGAAATGGTCCTCAGGATATTGAGAGCTACGGATGGTTGGGATTCTTGCAACTCATGCATGTGTGACCCTTATTAAAAATGTTTTAAGGAAAAAATGAAAGATTTAAAGTGAAGTTTTTCCCTAGGCAGTTTTATTCTGGTAGCAGTCCATTCCTTATAATCAATGCTAGCATTTACAAGGAGTTTTTAAGCGTTTAGGAAAGACAGCCTCTTGCCTTAGGTGACTTTGTGATATGTTGGCCCTTCTACTTTCATAATTCCTTCAAGAGACCTGCTCTTGTTTACTCTTGAAGCTTTGCTTTCCCATTACAGTGTTCTACTTGCCTAAAATTTAGCATAATACTGAGAGACCATATTCATTAGCAAACAATCATTATCAAGAAACCTACTTGGTAACCACTATGGAATGACAAAAATGTAACCCTTCCTTGTGTGTGCCTTGGTACTAGATTGATTTTTGAGTTTAGGCACAGTATTTCTGTTTAATATAAAATATATTCCATAGGAAACCATCCAATTCTTAGTCCTCAGAACAGTCATAAGGTATATTTTTCCAGTCAGCAATTTCCTTAACTTAAAAATAAGCACCTTAAGAACTGGTCAGAGGAAGTCTGGAGGGGGGAAAAAAATAGAGTCAATTAATTCACCTAAAACCTGGAGGAGAACTGGAAAAGCAACTTCAGTTTCCAGATTTCAAAGAATCTGGAAAGGTGATGTAGAGATTCAGATGCAAGACACCATATATTAAATTATGAAAGATACAAGGGTACT
>VWZN01011552.1:6223-19991 GCA_013396955.1 Regulus satrapa | reverse complement strand
TATTTTTTGAACCCCCCCCCCCCCCCCCAACTTCTATAAATAAGGAAAATTAACACCACTATTTTCTTCCCAAGGACATGACATAGTGCTCTCATGGAGACTGGCAGTGTATACATTTTAATATGAGAGGAATATTTATGAATTTGATTTCCAGGGGATCTTAATGCAATTTAAGACCCATTTACAAGATATCACACTGCACAAGATAAGTGTAACTTAAACGTGATTTCAAGATGCCAGATCTACAGTACTGTGCAGAAGTAGTAATGAGGCTGGATTTCAGAATTAATTCACTGTTTGTCTACACCATTTACTCATTAGAGCATTTTTGAGGCAAGCATCATAGGGAGACTCAGACAAGCTCCTGGGCATCTGGCCAGGCAATGTGCCTACCTGCCTCACAATATTCCAACTGTCTTTTTGCTTACATTCCAAGAGTAATGCCACAGACAGCAATTTTGGCACTGGCAGTCAGAGCAGAACAGTTAGAATCTAACACTGCTTTTACAAAACACATGTACTTAATACGAGAATTCTATTCGTACTTCAAGCAGAAATATCCCCAAAATATGTCCTGATATTCAAGACACAAAAAGTCACAGGTTTAGAAAAAGCAAAAAAATAATCCTAAAGGTCAAGGGAGACCACGAGCTCTATGTGGGATTTAGACTGAGAAGGATGTATACACTCTAATGCATGAATGCGCAAAGAAAATTCTGGATTGACTAAAGAATAATAATAATAATTGTGCTTTGCTGAGTGAGGCTTATACTCTTCCTCACTTTTGACTGGAGTGAATTTGCAACTTGCAATCCCGTATTTAATTGAAGTCAGGCAAAGTAATGTACACCCCAAAATACTGTTATCTAAAGAAAACCCCTAGCAACAGCATTTGAACAAATGAAAAAAAATCATACAAATAAACATACAAATTTGGCTCAGGACAAGCTAAACTTAATGTAGTTTGTATATGCTGGAAACAAGAGTAGCACAAATAGAGACAGAAAACATTCCCTTACCTGACAAAAAACTGATCAAACAGGAGTGCAAAGTTCCCGTTACAGAACTTCTACATGCCTAATACAATGGTTTTCCTTGAAATCTTACACTTGTCAGAGAGCAAAACTTTATGTAATTATTTAAATTAATGTTCTTACAGCAACAATCAGAGATGTTGTATTATATATTCTGAAGTTAAAATATTTACATAGTTTTACAAAGTTTTGCCAGATTAGCAAGCATAACCATGTAAATTGCTTTATAGAAATATTTATCTGTGATGAATTCATGGATTTTTTCATTTTACCCATGAATTAATTTATAATCAAATGCAACAAGAACTGAATATTGTAGTAAACTTCAGCAAAAGAAAAAAAATCACTGTTAATAAAAGAACACTTCTAACCCCTATAGTATTTTCTATTCAAATATTTGAAAGCATTTCATTAACATTTTTCATAAACATACAAGATTGTAATTATTCCTTAATTGCTCAGATTGTAGAACTGAGTCTCAAAGAAATCAGATTATTTAAGAACCATGATGCAGAAAGTGGCATGCAGGCAAAAATACAACCCAGCTCACCAGTGTCCTAGCCCGAAGCCTTAAGAAAAGATCAGTTTGTACTTATCTTGTGCCTGCTTTTAACTGAACCTCTGAGGCACCCAAGCCACTGAGCCATCAAGCTCTCTCCAGGTACCACCAGAGCTGCTGCACTATTGCTCTATAGCTTTTCCACATCCAGTCTCTTATCCACCTTGGCGGCCCTTTGCTCACCTGCAAGGTCCATGTTGTTCCTGTTCTGGAGAGCTACACCTGGGAACAGCACTCCAGCTGTGCTCCTACCAGCCCTGGGTAGCTTTAGGAGGCAGACAGCCTGCAGGACCAAGCTGGGCCATTCATGATCTCTCACACAATCCACACAGGTCCTGGTCCTGCTGGAGTGCTGAGCACACATCTACAAGCCTCTTTGGGGAGATGGCTGACCAGATAAAGGAAAATTTATAATGCAAATGCAACTAATGTTATGAAAAAGCATGAGTATTCAGGCACTAAACATCATACCTTCTTCATAGAATAGCACGGAATGAGCCTCAAGGCTGTTTCCATCTGAAAGGCTGCAAACTCCTACTCAATTGTCATATGTCTTTTAAATGAACATAGATTAAAGACCACCTTCATCCCCCATACTCTGGAAGCTTGGAATAAACCTGCAAGAACTATCAAATATGCACGAAGATCTGCAGAAAAATGGACAATTATGTACATACTTTATTACAAGCTTCCACTCAGTTCCAGAAGTTTAGGAACACAAACCCTCTTATCCCTTTGCTGTCTACCCATAGTTCAGTGCTATTTGTTAGTGCCGCTTAAATAAGGATGTCAGAATGTTATGGAATGACAGCTGCACAACCAAAAGAAGCCACAACACATGAGATGGAAAAATATCTAAATATTTACCAGATATTTTTAATACACAGATACTTGGTTAATTCTGACATATATTTTCATAATTATTTGTATCACATGACATTTTCCCCCAAAAGGCTCTAAAATATCCAAAGAAAGGCAAAGTTTGCCTGAAACTCTGGTGTGGAAGTCTATGTTTTGATTTGACAACTACCTTTCGGAATGTAGAAGTATGAAGACTTCTACTGGAGTTAGTATGGATTTGCAATGAGAGGATGGGCTCTAATACAAAAAGACCCCCAATAAACAAAAACCAAAAAAACAACAACAAAAAAAACCCCAAAAATCCAACATAAAATTCCCCAGGTCTGAAAGTTATTTTCAGTAAGCCCCTGTAGATTAAAAAACCAAGGAAGTGGAGAATGGTAGCACTCCGAAAATTCTACTCTCTATAAAAATTGAAGTGTGTGCTTTATATTGAGTCTCCAAAGAAAGAACAGTAACCAAAAACCCAACGTATTTTTTATCTGATGAGACGCACTAGATATTTGTTATGTGATGCAGCGTATATGGCATTATTCTTGAATAATACATTTTGTGCCAAGAGATTTTCACGGACTAAGTAACAATATAAAGTAGCACACCTGTTATTATGTAACAAGCCCCCAAACCCTCGTTGCTACAGAGACCTGTAATTCTTAGGAAGCACTTCAGAAAAAAAAGTAATGAAGGTAGTAAAAAGTCAGTCTCTATGCTACAGTAAAACCTTACATATTGGTTTCAGAGAGATTAAATAAAACTATATATAAACTATAAAAAAAAGTCCCTTTATGACCTTATAAAACAGATGTTTACACTCCACAGACTATTTTTGGAAAGAAACTACCACTGATATAACCAAATAAATAATTTGAATGGCTACAACAAATGTATTATATGTACATGACCACGTAGAAATTTTGAGTTAATATTCTGTTGAGAAATTTCATTTTCAAGTAAGTACTTAGGTGCAAACTCTATACAGCCTTGCAACGCAAAGTAAATTAACTCTACATACTGCAGAGTAAAAGGAGAGAGCAAATTCCTCCCCTAGGCCTGGCAGCAGCAGAGCAACCATTCTGCAATCATTCCTGTGGTCCATGGGCAGGAGCAGCCACGGCTGTTGCACATTACCCTGGACAGAAGCCTTGGACAGGAGAGTCCTGTGATCAAAGATTCAAGGGGCATCCTCCCTCCCCCTTGAACTCATCAGCTCCTTCTCCTCGCTGTTATGGGGCAGGGGGAGGGAACATTTAGAAGAAATTTAGCATGGACAAGAAATGCAGAATTCCTTGTGTGCTAAGCAATGGCATTTTCCTTATTAAAAAAAACTGTATGTACTGTCATGTGCACAGAGAGTAAATTTCCCTTTTAAGCAATATCTTTAGTCCATATCATCTTCATTTCCCCTTTATTTTTCTGTGTAAGTAAAAATAGTTTTTGATGTCTACATACTACTTTTTCCTATATTCTGGCCATGTATTTGAAATATGCTCTCAATAAATGGAATATTTAGCTAATCTGCACAAGTATTTAATACCCAATTCTATTCAAAATTTCTGTCAACAAAGCAGTTCTCTTTCAGATTTCAATCCCATATTTCAATTATTCCTTCTAACGGTTTTCAATAATTTCATACTCTATACTCAGACCTGTTAGACTTTTTCTAGCTGATCTTGTAATTTCTAAGCAGTATCTTGCTACATTTTCAGTTGCTACCCTTTTATCACTATTGGGCATGCCCTTAGAAGAATAATGTTCTTTTTCCTCATTCAGGCGTCTATACTTTTTCTTCCTCCTGTCATAAATGCTGTACTCAATACATCGATCATGACATACTTCCTAGTCATTTAGCACAGTTGACTCAAGTCACTAGGTTTAGTTTATGAGCTCAGATTTTATTATTTTAAATAAAAGATTGTATCAATCTACCATTACGTGTAGTACCGTGATAGAGTGTCCTCTCCTCAAGCTATAAAACACTACTTAAGAAAGAACATACAAGTAAAAAATGGAGGCAGAGTTGCAGCTGTGATGAATATATTTTCCTGCTGTTCTAGAACAGGTGAGAGTTAAAACCTAACAGAGACCATTACCCTTGGGTGAAGATAAGACCAAAGAAAAAGCAAACCAATGCCACAGTAGGGATTAGTGACATATCCAGTGCAGTCAGCAGGTGACTTACTCTTTTCCAGAGCAATTAATAAAAGCAGTTGAAGGCCAGGATGTGGGGATGATGGCAACCAGCTGCCCTAATGCCGACATGTAAGCCATGGAGGACGCGGATTGTCCAGCAAGTCCTCCTGGAAACAGCTACACCAGCGGGTAAGGATTGCCAGGATTCCAGTTTCAGTTCCTACTTGTACAGAGAATTTGGTCAAGAGTTGGAGTGAAGGCTCCCTTAAAACAGAGTTCACAAACACTACAAAAGGAGGGAATTGCCACAGCATGTTAAAATCAATGACATTCGAGAGCCAGACTTTAACAAATTGAGGAAACAAAAAATAGGATCTCCTGGGCAAACATTCAAGGTTTGATTCTGTTCCTCAAAATAAACGTCAAAACCAAAACCTAGTTCTGGAGGCAGAAAAAGAACTCATTCCAAACAGGGAGATAAAAATAAAGTACCTGAAGAAACTTAGAAGTCTAAATTGAGATCTCTTGACTGATTGACATTTAAAAAAGGAATAGTGCCAAGAGTGTAAATAATATCACCTATAAAGGAACTTTACCAATTCCTTAGGGAGATAAGTAATGACAAGTAAGATGCATTAAGCAAATCAAGAAAATAATAAAAGTTGCAAGCAAAAGAAGCATGAAAGGGTTTTTCATGAACATGAAAAAGTAGAATCACTAGTAACAGAGAAGTCTGAAACAATTTGGAAATATTTTCTTCTGTCTTCACAAAACAACTACTTGTAACCAAGCATTGGTGATAATTCTCCTAAAATGAACATCAGAGTAGACCCAAAAAAAAAAAAAAAAAAAAAAAAAAAAAAAAAAAAAAAAAAAAAAAAAAAAGAGTGGAAGGGAAAGGATATTAAGGATATTTAGTTTAGATTTGCATTTCACCAGGACTTAGCAATCTAATAGAGCTGTTATCAACTGAAACAAGAGTTTAGCTGTTAGGCCTGAAAACACATGGAAAAAAGGGAGGGTTAGAATTAAGGCATCAAAACCAGTACTTGCACTTTTCCCCCCTCCTTTTTATATCTTGTGATTCACAGAATAGTTGACCAAACTGGCATATCTGAAAATTTACTAAAAAAAAAAATAATAAAATTCAAAAATCAATTTCCAAGCACCTGGGGATAACATGATAATAAACAGACAACACAGATTTGCCAAGAAGAAATTATATTAAACCATCCTAATTTAATTTTTTTTTGGTCAGAGTAATTAGACTACAGGATAAGAATGAAGAAATATTTGCAATGTATCTTAACCTGAGCATATAAGAGAAATACAATTTTGCTGAACATGCTAAAAGATGAGCTCACATGGGCTCAAAATAAGGAATGCAAAAAGCAGATTTTGAAAGAAGATTTTATCAGAGAAAATTTCTGCTTGGATTCTAGAAGGCTTGTTTGGGTCAGTCATCATTACATATTGCCATGAATGATTAAGACATAAAAGACATTGATATTCTAAATAATTTAACAGTAGCTTATTCTAAAATCATAAAATTATTTTCATAAATTCTGGAAGAACAAATGAAAAATTTCAGGAAAGGAATCACTATTTTGAGTTTAAAAGAAAATATTTAAACATTAAAGTGAGATGCGTGAAAAGTTTTCAATTCAACAGAAACAAAAATTTAAAATTTTGAATAAAACATGTGCCTGAAATTTAAAGAAGTGGAACTATTGTCAAAATATTTGAAGATCTTTGTTTAAGAAATTGCAGAGGGCCTGTACCAGACAAATATTAAAAAGTCTTTAATTGTATTTAGTCTCATTAGATAACTGATGACTCCAAGAGATCTCAGCATCTTCACCCAAAGCTCTTGCAGGTCTTCATTAAAAGATTAAATTAATATTCTGTTAACTTTTGAAAATTATCCCCAATTTTGAACTTCAACAGACCTATCATTTCATAGCCATCCCTCTGTATTTCACCATAAAGTATTTCATCCCCTCAAAAAATAAATTCAATTTATCCCAGTTTCAGTGTAGGCGTTAAGAAATTTGTGACAGCTTATGCATGTCTGCTCTAGAAAAAAAGAAAAAACTAACAAAATCAGAAGCAAAGATTATATATATTACAGATTTTGTTTCAATATTTTGATAATTTAGTTACAGCTCCAAAGAATATCTTCATGTTTTAAAGGCACATTCCACATAATGTTGTATAGTCTGCACATGGGAAAATGGTTTATACAGCATCATTACTTTGCCAACAAAATGGACTACTTTCAATACAGACAATTCTAATGAAGACCTTTTATTCACATCATGTATTTCCTGGATTCATTTTATAATCTTACAGGTCTATCTTTCAACTGCTTACTTAGCCCCAATTAGTCTATGCCTCACTTTGAGAACACACTGCTCAAGAAAGAGGTAACAGGGAGAGGAAAATTATTCCTACAAGGTAATAACATCCCAATCAACCAATTCCTCAACAGCTAGTAAATACACTTTATTTCAGAAGCTTTATAATTCCTTTATTGCAAACCAAATATTTATCANATTTTTTTTAGCTGAAAAAAACTCTTTTTTTTTCCCTCTGGTTTCTCCTGACATGACATTTAGTTTCAGTGTTGACTTGATTCAATTTTTATTTACATACTTAAATGAAAACTGCGTTTGTATATCTACGTTAAATAATTCTAACAGAGAAGCAGCAAAAAATTCTTCTGAAGGTACAGATCCCTGTGAAAAATGCAGCACAAGACCCAGAACTTGTTAAAACGTAGTGTCTCTGTTCCAGCTAGCAAACAAGTTTGTGGGGTTAAGGAGAGATCCACTGGACAGACTGAAATTCATGTATTACCAAAAAAGGCAACTGAACACAGAAATAGAAGTTCTTAAACTTAAGATAACAAGTAAGCAAAAGATAATTGTGAAGAAACTCTGCAACATGCACACAATTTGGCAGTTGGGGTACATTTTAAAAAATCTTGAACTCAGCCGATGTTCCCTTCATACCATATGGGTCTCATAGCTGGAAATTCACCAGCAGTGCCAACAGATGTCAAAAAGCTTTCAAAGTAAAAGAGTTAGAAAAGATTGTATGCATTAACTTAAATCAATGTATAAACATGCCAAAATTTCTGAGTTCATCAGCTTTTTTCTCTTCTTGCACTTGCCCTAAAGACCATGAAAATATTCTGAAGCCCACATGAAAAATGAAGCCTGGGTATTTTCCATTGCAGGCCAGGAAAATGAAGATGCAACACTCTAAATGAAATCCTCTCCAAATGAAAGTTATTGGAATAGGAAAGCAAGAAGGGGATTTAGCAACACCATTAAAAAAAACCAACACAAAATCAACAGTACAGTGATGGCATAACCTTAGTTCCCTAAGCTGTATTTGATTCTGTGGGAAAGATTAAATTGCTCAAAAATGTTGCATAAACACTAACATTACATTAAGGGAATCTGAACTTTTCAACCTTTCCAATAAATCTTTGCGAAGAGGGGGGCATTCAGGCTGAGAAAGGAAGAGCTGATTTCTCTCTTTTTTGGCAAACATCCAGGAATGTTCCTCTTTCTTCTTTAAAAATGTTCCCTCCCACCCATACCATGCAGACAAAAAACATTCTGACCAGCTTAGTGGCCTCAGATGGAAGGGAATGGATTTGACACCAAGTGAGAGAAGATAGAAACACTGCATCTCTCCAATCTGTTCATTAAAATGTGTTTTGTTGGCTCATACCATGAGAAAATATGGGAAGTTTGCCCGAAATAAAATTATTTCTAAACAGAGTATTTTTATTTACCACATAAATTATGTGAAAGTAAAATGCAACAGTGAAATACAGTGAATAATCTGAAGTCATTAATTCTTTGGAATTCCTCTTTAGAATGAAATAGATGGAAATAAAATTTACCTATCATAATAATATACAATAAAGGAAATACCAGCCTACATGAAAAATCAACACAAAGGTCACTGCAGTCTTTTTATTTTTCCCTTTTTCTGTGAAATGATTAGGCTATTCTCTCAAGCAAATGAGACAAACATCAATATTGTCAGAGGAATTTTTATTTATAAAAAATTTATGCCTTTTGTTAACAACCTTCTCTATATGAGACAGTTGAGGTTTAGAATTTATCAGTATTACAGAGTGGAA
This sequence comes from Regulus satrapa, assembly GCA_013396955.1. Taxonomy (NCBI): domain Eukaryota; kingdom Metazoa; phylum Chordata; class Aves; order Passeriformes; family Regulidae; genus Regulus; species Regulus satrapa. The sequence goes on along the minus strand of VWZN01011552.1, from coordinate 11,245 downwards.
GACAACATGGTCAATAAGTACGGTCTTCCAGTATCAAAACCTCCATTTTACTCAAGCCACTGAAGTAGCTTTTATTAAATAATTAATGATATAGAATGAAGCAATTGTGATTTTATTTTTTTCTTTTAGATACAATTTAGAAGGTTCAGCAGATGACCATTGGAGAAAATTATGGCTCTACTGCTACATGAAGCACAATTTCTAGGTAAGAGTTTTAGATATTGTTTACTGGAGCACTTTTCCTGGATACGAAAGACTGCTGTCAGAGTGTTCTAACCACATATACACAACTTATGGCCTACCAGAGTGAAATGTAGTATTTTGTAGGTGCTCATAAAATGAATTTGTCACAGGGTATAAAGAAAAACCTAGTCCATTTTTATGAAATAGCAGTTGTGTTTTACAAAATGTTGAAGCAAACATGTATTTTATAAAAAACATATCACTTTCATAAAAGGCAAGCTAGAGAACTAAAAGCACTCCACCTTTATAAAAGCAATATTAGTGCTGCCAGTCAAAAGAAATAAAATATGAAGAGAGCTCATTTTGTCTCTTCCCTCTGGGACTGCTAGGTAAAAAGCCAATAACTAAGTTTCATCACCTGGCTAACTGATGAATTATGTCAACACTATTTAGTCAACAGATTTCAACACATGGACTATAGAACCCTAAGAATCTGTGGACTAACTTCAAGAGGTCTATAAAAAAGTGTTAAGAAAAAAACCTAATCATAAAGACTGTATGTGATCCGTGGAAGTTTCTAATTTGGTCTGTATCACAATGAAAATATATTCATGTCCCAGGAACAAGGACATCTGAGCAGTCACTGGTACTTGGGCCTGAAGGACCACACAGGATTGTATATTGATGCGTCTACATTACATTACAATTAATTTCTAAATCAACAACTAACAATGTAAATTAGCTAGCCTATGTTTTTCATTTTCTGATCTACTGAAGGAGAGCTGTAGTGCACTCTAAAAGTATCTCTAGCACGCTACCCAAATAAAATTATATAGTTGGATAACACCTCAGCTGCAAACAAATAATAATGAAACATCAGTGGAGTAAGCAATAACTCTTACCTACAACAGACCATGACAGCAATGTTCCTTAAACCATGAAGCTGTTCAGGAAGATATTCAGCAATAGTCAAGACTAAGCATAAATTTTTATGCTTTTTCTGTCATCATACTTACATATATAGATATTTAAATGCATACATATATGTGTTTCACGTATGTATATCTATTTTTTTTTAAAGATCTTCAGTAAAACTTCTCAGGGAGAGCTACACAAAAACAAGAGAATTTCTACAGAACTCAGGAAACAGTCATCTCTGAATCTTTACCATATATTGTGTTAGAGAGTAAGCATAGCAACTTCAATTCCAGTGCAGCTATTTTGCAGTATTTGAAACATTATTTTTAGCTACTCATGTTAAATATTCCTTTCCAGGAGCATAGAAGAATTACACAATTATTTATGATTTAATATTTTACTGATATTCTTAAATTAATTTCTCACATAGGATCACTATAAGCTTTAATTCCTAAAATATGGAAAAAACAAAGTATGCATGAGAGGCACCTCCTCTGACATGCTTGAAAATAGTCATGACTGAACTAAGGTAGTGCATGCCACACTTTTCTTTCAAGTATCACAAAAGATGCTGAAGATCAGATCTTAAGTATACTATTTTGGCAGAAGATGCACTATGCAATATTGAAAGTGCTGCAATTTTCATTAGCAACAATAAGACTTTCAGAAATATCCTAATTGTCTATTCAGGTAAAGTTTCTTGGCTGTCATTTACTAAAACTCATTTGACATCTAAATTTCACTAAAGTCCAGTGTTGTAGCATATTTTCTAGTTGAGCTGTCAGCAGTACAAAAAAGTACAGTGGTATGCGTGGCAGTCACAGATCAAGTTCATGGTTTAAAGTTTTGTTTAAATTGCAATTCTGCCTGTTTCTCTAAGAAGAAAGCCCCTTATAACAACTTACTATAAGGTATTCCCTTAGTTAAGACTGCACAAGAAAACACAGAGCTGCAACCTGGCGGAGGCTGGAGGAATGTTCTGGGACATTTTCTCTTCAGGATTGCCCTGTTCAAACACCCTTTCCAAAGCCCTTGCTTTTAGCCACTGCCAAAGACTATATAAAACATGGATTAATCTTTAGGCTCTATGTTCTTCACCTTCACTGGTATGCCTGAGGTTCAGCATCACTTAGTTAAGGATGAGATTTATACAACTGAAACACTTCAACAAACATCTTTACAGAGGCCTTGGAAATTCATGGGCTAAAACCTACATGGAGAAATGAGAACAGGACACTTAGAAGATCTATCTCCTCCCACAGCATATGTACAGGTTATGGTGCTCAACACACTCAGGAGGATACACTGTCGTGGAGGAGTTGAGGCTGTTTTCACTTCAGGCTGTTCTGGTTTCACTGTCAGCCCTGCTCAGTGAAGAAAAACATGCCCAGACCATGGTTGTGACCCTCAGGCACGTTCCCAGTTGACAGACATCATGATAGTGCCCTGGACTGTTAGTGCATTTGAGGAAGGATGCAGATATTAACACAGCATCTGTTAAATATTTCCGAGCAAAATGTGGATATGGAAACTATACTGAAAAAATGCAAAGAAGATAGCAGGTAGATTTAATTTTTGGAGGAAAACTAATGTTGGTATATTTAGCCTATGACATTAAACACAAAACCCTTACTTTTCTTCTTTTGCTCTTACTGACAATCTGCTACTGCTTTGATTGCAGTTTCCTTCCCTAGACACAGAACCACATGCTCCAGTCACGGTATTTTTACATAGGTGCTTCAAGTCCAGGAATAAGTTCAGCTTCTAGCTACATTTGAAGTGCGTGTACACCTGCATTTGACTTTCTCACTATTGACTCCTGCAGCTCTTTGTTTTGAAGACTTATCAGTCTGTACCTCCAGGTAAATATAGTATGTGTTTAAGTTCCTAACCATTGAAATATGTGACTGAAGGTCAAGCCCATTAGACTTACTTCAATTCACATCAATTATCCTCCCTATTGAAGGTGATGTAACTATGATTCCAGCTAATTAAGTCTGTAATATTGAGATAGAGTGCTTAATAAGGCTCAACACAGGAAAATCAAGTTAACTCTGTCAATCTTCTTTGCTATAATGCATTTTGTTATACAAACATTCCAGCAGCCTAAGATTTGTAGATTTGCATTTGGGTGCCTTTTTCTGATAGACATAGGAAAATTTGCTCCCCTTGTGCTAAAATATCCTTCAGTGGCATTCAATGGCATTGAACTAAATATATCCTAATATTGAAAAAGGCAAAGCCTATTTTGCATTCCAGAGAAAATTTATCACTTGTAAATGAGAAAACCAGAGAAATATCCTCCTAGCAGCATCTGGTTAATAACTGCAAACAGAGAAATATCTATCCAGTCATTCTTAGCAATCAGTATTAATTTTTACTGTCTCTGCATAGCTGTAGATAATCACATTCCTGTTAATTTACAGCAATGTTCTAATCCTTAATTTAAAACTCTACTGAGATTTTTATTTTAGTACCTGAACAATCATTTGACAATGTGTGAAGTGGCAGAAGAACAGCAGTAAACCTGAGACGTAGGTTTTGTCCGAGGGTGAATATTCAAGGTAGAAAGGCAAGGAAAATTCTTATCTAAAGGGGTATCCAAACAAGGACTCCATGGGAGGGTGGTTGGTCACAACTCAGCCTGGTGTCATGCAATCCTCCTCCATCTTCCTGGTCGCTGGTCACATCTTCTGACGGGATATAGATTCTGGAATCTGGAAAAGCTGGGAATGCTTTTTGTTCCTTTCTGAGGACAATTCGGCAAATTCCTGTGCTTTTTCTTTGCTTCAAAACAGGAATGAGCAAAGCCAACTCACTGAGGTAATTGCAAATAGCCTCCACTCTGTTTGAAATACACAATCAAGGTGAGCTGGACCACAATACTAATCGGTGTCTTATACACCTGCGAGAGTTAAAACTTAACTATATTACATTTTAAGTCACAGTTAAAGCCATCTGAGAGTGAAATGGAAACTGAATTAGGAAATAAATTCAAAATAAACCTCAACTGAATATTCAGTGTAAACACAGAGATGGTAATTTTAATCTTTGCCAATGGAACTTCCACTGATAAACTGATTAATACCAGCATATGCAAATTAGAGTTGCAATTCTAAAACTCTACAATGAATCTATATCTTATACTGGAAATTCTCTTCATGTAAAAAGTAGTAATTTAAATATCACAAGGACAAGTATTTTCATGATGTCTGCACAACAGTATTAATGCTAACCATTACTATCCTGGTAATTTCTAACTGACAAGGCAGGACTCCATGCTCTCTTACCCATTAGGCACGTTTTTTAGCTGATGGTAAAGATGAAATATTATTAATTATATCTTCTAAACATAAATGTACTGCTACAGCGGCCCTCAGTGAAAGGAGTGCAAAACCCTTCTATCGAGCTTTTATGACAAATTAGCATTCAGCACTTGCCACTAGGACAGTGCCATTAATTATTCTTGGACAGCACCACAGAGACAACAGGTGCTTGTAGGAAGGTCATACAAAAGGCTTCACATAGAACTAAGAATGAATTGTTACCGTAGTGCAAAGCAATATACAGTGTGAAGAATGGACTTCTTGAAAATTACTGATCCTTCTTAAGTAGGGAAAATTAACCAGTATCCCCAGGAATATCTAAGGCTTTCAGATTAAATATACTAATAAGAAAAAAAAAAAGCAAAGATGTGCCAAATTGATCCAGCTCCAGGAAGTGAAACATTTTATTACAGATATCTCAGCTTTGACGTCTTGAACTACCTTTAAGTAACATTTTATGCACAGAAGACAAACTAAAGAAGGAGAACACCTCTCTGATTTCCTAAGCAGTGAGACTAGCTAATGACAGCACCAACAACTACACAGTATGGGCTGCAAAAATTCTAACAGTTCACCTCAACCTCTGAGTGTAAAA
>VWZN01011549.1:427511-444975 GCA_013396955.1 Regulus satrapa | reverse complement strand
GGCTGCCCCGCCCGGCCCCGGCGCTCCCGCTGCCCCCGGACCGCCCGCTCCCCCGCAGCCCCGGGATGCCGAGCTGGAGCGGGAAGTCTGAAAGGGGCTAGAGAGAAATGTCCTGCCTTTATCTACACGGGGGCCTCGGGCTGAGCAGGAACCAACCCTCCCCCTCAGCGGGGTAGTAGAAGGAATTGCGGTGTTTCCCTCCGGGCAGGCTCAGCCCTGGGTCTGGCGAACGCACAGGAGGAAGGAGAGCCGTGGACTAGCGTGCCATTTCTCTCACCCTTTTTTTCGGTGCTAGGAAATACATTCTTTATACTTATTCTTATACATACATCATGTCATCCATCGTTCTTTCAACTACATTGTGCCATGCACCGTGCCCGTGGCACCGCAGTGAAGGACGGTCAGAAATCTTCCTAGTCTGAAGGAAATGGCTTTTCGGTGAAGTTATCGTACATTAATGGTGAATTCCGATGGTACAGGTGCCGGAGGACCAGCAGTGCAGGAGAGAGCCTGGACCATGCCTGCTCCTAGGAAGGGGTTAACTCTCGCCGTCGGGGCTGCTTGGGCTCGGCTCGGACGCGCCCCTCCCGCCTTCCCTGCCCCCGTCCGAAGACAGAAACCAAACGTATGGGAACCAGTGGGAAGGGACATGTTGAACCGACACGAGTGCCAGGTACTTCTCTAACACCTCTTCCAGACAGAAAATAAAATATGTGGACCCAAGCAAAGTTTGAATGGTACTGAAATCACATTATTTTCACAAGGAAAGCACAGGAGCGGCACTTATCTCAAAACGCTAATAGCACAATCTAGACCTATGTCTCAGCACCCTTTATGCTAATAAAGTTATATATTCCTTTGATACAAAGGTAAATTAATGAGGCTACTATCACAGATCTGTTGCGTATTCCTTTGTAAAATAAAATGTCAACATTTCTATTGTATGAGCTTCCAACTTCATTCTGGTTTTGATGTCCTTCGGTTTGAACATGAATTGGGTAGACCATGAAGCAGTACAGTAGCTGAGACCAGTTAGAACCCCTCTACACTAGAATTTCCAAGAACAGAAGTCCTGTTACTTTTGATATTTAAGTAGATACAAGTCATTAAATAAGAGGGGGGAAAAAAGGAAAAAAAATTTTTAAAAAAAAAAAAGAAGCTTTATACAATGCTGGACCCACTCCAAAAGTTCAGGGATCTGATCTGACCTAGGCAATTTGGCCCAGCCTCTGTGTTTATGCTGGTTTTATGTCAGTGGAGCAACTGCTAACTTGTTCTANCAAATGCACGCAGACCTGAGGAAAGCCTGAGGCTCTCAACTGCCCTCAGCATCCCAAGCGGAGCCGCTTGCTGGAATCACGTCCCGTCACCGCGGGCTCGGGGACAGGCAGCTGGCTGTGGGACAGCCCGGCCTGGCACAGCGAGCTCCCTGCCTCTGTGCGNAGCGGGAAGTCTGAAAGGGGCTAGAGAGAAATGTCCTGCCTTTATCTACACGGGGGCCTCGGGCTGAGCAGGAACCAACCCTCCCCCTCAGCGGGGTAGTAGAAGGAATTGCGGTGTTTCCCTCCGGGCAGGCTCAGCCCTGGGTCTGGCGAACGCACAGGAGGAAGGAGAGCCGTGGACTAGCGTGCCATTTCTCTCACCCTTTTTTTCGGTGCTAGGAAATACATTCTTTATACTTATTCTTATACATACATCATGTCATCCATCGTTCTTTCAACTACATTGTGCCATGCACCGTGCCCGTGGCACCGCAGTGAAGGACGGTCAGAAATCTTCCTAGTCTGAAGGAAATGGCTTTTCGGTGAAGTTATCGTACATTAATGGTGAATTCCGATGGTACAGGTGCCGGAGGACCAGCAGTGCAGGAGAGAGCCTGGACCATGCCTGCTCCTAGGAAGGGGTTAACTCTCGCCGTCGGGGCTGCTTGGGCTCGGCTCGGACGCGCCCCTCCCGCCTTCCCTGCCCCCGTCCGAAGACAGAAACCAAACGTATGGGAACCAGTGGGAAGGGACATGTTGAACCGACACGAGTGCCAGGTACTTCTCTAACACCTCTTCCAGACAGAAAATAAAATATGTGGACCCAAGCAAAGTTTGAATGGTACTGAAATCACATTATTTTCACAAGGAAAGCACAGGAGCGGCACTTATCTCAAAACGCTAATAGCACAATCTAGACCTATGTCTCAGCACCCTTTATGCTAATAAAGTTATATATTCCTTTGATACAAAGGTAAATTAATGAGGCTACTATCACAGATCTGTTGCGTATTCCTTTGTAAAATAAAATGTCAACATTTCTATTGTATGAGCTTCCAACTTCATTCTGGTTTTGATGTCCTTCGGTTTGAACATGAATTGGGTAGACCATGAAGCAGTACAGTAGCTGAGACCAGTTAGAACCCCTCTACACTAGAATTTCCAAGAACAGAAGTCCTGTTACTTTTGATATTTAAGTAGATACAAGTCATTAAATAAGAGGGGGGAAAAAAGGAAAAAAAATTTTTAAAAAAAAAAAAGCAGCTTTATACAATGCTGGACCCACTCCAAAAGTTCAGGGATCTGATCTGACCTAGGCAATTTGGCCCAGCCTCTGTGTTTATGCTGGTTTTATGTCAGTGGAGCAACTGCTAACTTGTTCTACTGTAAGATTTATTCTGACATGCTAGATACCAAAGTGATGGACTAGTAAAGAACAAGTCATATAACTGTAGAATTAAAAAGCTGACCCCTAGAAGTTACCTAGATGAGAAAAAAAATTTGTTTTGGTGACATCACTCAGCTCAAAGAATACCCTTAATAAGACCGGGAAATGATAATAGGTGGGTTTTACACTGCATACAATGCTGTTGCACTCTTGTGATACATATCTATAGATTGCTTTATTTAGTGGGCAGCAGTATTTTACAGCAATTCCAAAGGGTGAAGCTCTTTGGTGTTGGCCAGAATAAAAGTGTTTTATTATACAGATGAGAAAGTAGCTGTGCTTGGAACTGGGCAGTTGCTTCCAACATTATTTATGTCACAGAAGAGATCGTCAATGATTTTAGCATAAAGAAATAATCCTATATGAGCTGTTTAGCAGAAGCATGATAGAAGTACTAATAAAAATACTTAATGAAGATTAAATCCAAACATTAACATCTTCCCATCTGCAGTTCTGATGAACAGCTAAGATCAACAAGAAATTAAGAATTAGATCCTCAACAACACTAAAGATGGATAAAATCTTTTTCCAAAATGGACAATATGATTCATTTATTTTAAAATAAATTAATAATCCCTGACATTAGAAGTCATGTTAATGCTATTTAAAAATACCTGTTCTGTTACCTGACCAGAATTCTCTGTAAGAAAAACATACTAATACAAAATTTGATATTGTTTAGCAAATTTTTAAAAAAAATGTTTAAGGTTTTAGTTTTTAAATTGCCCAGTGAGAATATTCTGGATTTTCATAATAACTTTGCAATTACATTCAGTGCCTAAGTGCACAACATATGATTTTTGACATTTATTTAGTTAAATAAACTACAAAAAGATAAAGACCTCATCAGGCAATTGGAAGGTTTGAGAAATTATTTTGGTTTCACTTCTTGATAGCTGCAGCTGTTTTATTTTATGATATTTGTTTTCTTTGCCTACTTTTAATGGAGAAAGTGAATTATAATTTTCATGTTCATTATTTTCTTATTAGTTTATTAATATTAATTAAAATACAAATTAGGTTTAATTTAAATATAATTTAAAGTTGCAGAATACAACAAAAAGATGTCTGTACATCTTCCAAATCCAAAGCAGTCAATCTGATCACGTTCTTAACATGATCACACTCACAGTACTTTCACTGACTGGGTAGAATGAAGACCACAATTTCTCTGCCTAGAACAATTCATGATCAGCGTTCTGAATGCTTTTGACTGCCACTGAGCTGTGAGAGAGAAGGAAACAGCCCCTCCTGGCACAACAAGTGACATCAACATAAAAAAGACAGCTAAGTTTCACAAAACTCCAAGCTAAGATGAATCATACAGGTAGGGAGGTTGGTGGGGGTTTTTTTGGTTTGTTTTTATTTTGTTTTGGTTTTTTTTTTGTTTGTTTGGTGTTTTTTTTGGGTTTTTTGTTTGTTTGTTTTTTTTTTTTTTTTAATCCAGTCATTTTTTCCTGGGCTTGAGGTGTGTTCAAAATTACCTAGCTGCAGTTCAGCAGTCACACCTATTTCACTTGCCTGGCCTATTTCTGTTTGAATAAAACTCAAGGCTGAAAGTCCCCTTTCCTCCTGCTTTGTCCCCTTAGCATCACCTCTTTATCTTCACAACACCCTTTGAAGGATATTTACTGAAAGGATGAGAGAGAGGTTATCACACAGAACTGAAAACTTTAAAAAAGTAGACCAGGAATTTCAATAAACTTTCTCTGTAGCTACATCAAGGACTAGAGATCCTTTTTCCTACTGCAAACAACCTGCAAGATCTAAGACGATTTCTACCCAGTTATCTCCAGTTTACATGTTCCATTAAGATAGGATGGATGCCTGTTTAACTGAGTTCTAGATGTGAGTTGCATGAACATTCAATTTAGAAACCTTGCGTCAATGACAAATTTAACATCTTTTTCGGTTCTTTAAAAATGAGTCAAGTGTTGTTTAAGAGACAGTTTATTTAGTACTAGATGTACAGTGCCAACAGACCTCTACCATCACAGTCTGGAGAGGTTTGAATTAAAGAAGCAAGGTGGATCACTAGACAACTTTAATTTCTGGGTTTACATGTGTATAAGTACACTTGCCACAAAAAGATTGAATATTCTTGCTTCTTTGATACACACCAGCATCCTGCAAAAAGTAAAGTTAGTAAGTCACTCAGCACAGGATAAAAGGAACAACACCCAAGAAATATTAACCAGCTACAAAGGTCAGAGTTGGAACTGAAGCACACCAAAATAATCTGACACAATTGTAATGCCTAACTTTCCACAGGCATCTCTTTGCAGCAGTCTCCTAGCCTTCTCTCCCAGCTGGTGAAAGGTTGCAAGATTTATGTTGCAAGCCCTCTGCTACTCCAGGAAGATAAAGATGACAGCTGAGTGTTAACAGCTGCTAGGAGCACCCTATATGTCAGTACATGCAGGTGCTCAAGCACCATGAGAAGACCATTTGAAAATAAAACCTGAACTAAGACAACCCAAAACATGAAGGCCGTTCAGCTGACAACCACTCAACCACTCACCAGAGGGAGCCCATTTTCCCCAGAAGCCAACATTTGTAGTACAGACAACCTGCTGGGGCCTCAGAACCACCCCGCTAAGAACTCTACAGCTGCTGGAAGGAGTAGCTGCCAAACTAAGGGAGCCACACGGACATACTGTGAAGAGGAAAGGACAGAGCGTAAAGGATTTTTGTAGCTGCTTGACTAGTACTTTCTGCAGCACAAAATGTTCTTTATTGAAGAAGTTGCTTCGTTAGATTTTGAAATTGAATGTGTCTGAGGAAAACAGCATGTCACTAACAGAGATATATACTGTTCCTAGGTAGGCTTTTTGTTAGTGTTTTTTAGACTGAATTTGTGATATATTGCCATTGAATACTTTAAGCCAGATTCTTGCAAGAGATGTATTGCTTTTTCAACAGAAAAATAAATTTTTTCCAAAGAAAGACGCTTCTCACTTTACCTTTCCTCAAGGGGAGAGTCAGCCTTCTAATATATTAGTGTATCTCATACATTCTTTAAAGTCCAAGAGAAAAACTTCAGTAATAGAATTTACATTTCAACTAAGCCCAGAATTAAATCTGAGCTCATAGCTAACACTGGAACATGTCCTGCTCAGGAAGGACCTGCAGCTCCTTCCAGAGCCAGACTGTGTGTGCACACAATGTTTGGAACAGGGCATGATACAGAGGTCCCTTGGCAGCTTTCAGAATTTTGCAGACCAGTAAAAGTGGGGTTTTTTGTGTTGCTGGAGGGCTTGATGTTTTGGTTTGGCACTTTTTTTTTTTTTAATCTTTGGCCAGGTAAACACAAGATCTCTTTAACAGCAAAACTCCCCTGCTGCCTATCTAAACAGGAAAACCTTGCTAGTGAAGACATAGTTACATCAACAAGCATGTGCTGCTGGCACCAGAAGATTATCTACAGTTTCAAAACTTCTGACTTATCTTTTTTTATTTTTTTTCCCTTCAATATCATGAAATATTGTTAAGTAAACTAATTTTGCTTTAGGAGTCTTCTGTATTCATGTTTATTTCCTAATTACTCATTAATACATTTCCTCAGCAGTTTTCACAGATACTGTGAGGCAGCAGTCTGTAGATGCCACAGCACAGATCTGAACTACTGATAAGTAAAAATCAAGCCCCATTGATTATTCCCTTCCATAGAAGGCATATTTGTTGGTGCAGTCATTTTAAAATTTCTCTTTCAGGTTTGCAATAGTACAGCCACACATTTTTTTGCCACTTGTCAGACTAATTCAATTACAAAATCCAAGCAACAAAATTTTGATCTGGGTAAGTTATTGTACTACATAAGTTGCTAATTAATTGCTGCACAAATTTTTAAAAACCAAATTCTTGTCATTTTCTTTGCAGTCTACAGCTTCAAAAACATCCTGAAATACAGTCAACTGATTTTTATTTAAAGGTGTAATGCAGAATTCAGGCTGAGTCTATCACCTGTTTTTGGAAAGGTTCCACATTAGTCAGGACTCACTGGTCCATCACAGATACTGAATCTCAACGCAGCACTGGCTAGACACCAACCTACTAGAACTTCACTTTACAGCACCAAATAAATCTGAAATGGAAACAAAAAGATAAAATAAAGATATTCACATACTCAGTTGCATATAGGAATGAGTATGGAATCTGGGAAATCCCTTTGTCAGGTGCATGCAGCTTTCTCGCTCAGAAGAGCTCTTAGTGTTAAGCACACACAAAATGGTAAAATACTCTACAGTCAATCTTTACAAAAAAGAATTAAAAAATAATTACAGTTGTTTTGGTGATATGATTACTGATTTTATGCATGTCTTTATAAACCACAGCCTTTTGCATCACAGACTCAATGTGAAATTTAAATTTCCTATTTCAAAATTTTCTTAAACAAAAGCAACTACTTCTTCTCGTAGTTCCCACTAAGTGATTAGTAAGCACAAATTATTATTCAAAGAGAAAAAATACTCAAAATCATTTTTCCTTTGCTAGTAATTTTCAATAAAATAGAAGGTCTAGAAATCTGTGTTTGAAAATGGATAGTTGTGTTCAGATGCTGTCTGAAACAGAGGAAGATTACATGCACAGCCCTTGCAGAAACACTTGCCCAGCTTACTACAGGTGTATTTTCACATGTTGAACTGATTGGATTAAAATCTTAGTGACCAGAAGAGGCATAGGACATGCATTTTTTTGTTATAGTGCTATACTATATACTAGCTATACCAAAAAATTGTCAGGGTTTTTAATATAGTACTATAAGCAGAGAATGTTTAGATACCTGCAGCAGCAAAATGTACAAAACCTTCAAATGTAATACTGAAGTATACAGATAGTCAAGATGTATACTTAATTAGGATTAAAACAAAGTTTTGGTCTAAAGACAAGGACACAGACTGCTGATTATTGGCTGCTTTCACAAATGGGATAATTGCTCACCTTTACCCACAAAATAAGACTCTATAGGTTCACACACATATTTAATGTGATTTCATGCATAGGATAATCATGCATTAAAGTAATTGTTTAAGTAGTGGTAGGTCAGAATCTATCCAACAATACTGAACTAAGAGGTGAGTAGAAAGACATACTTGTATGACAAAATTTGATAGAGATACTGTGAAAAAACTTTTTTTCATGTCTGCAAATACCAGTGATATAACTTAGTAAATAATTAATTCATTTTAACAGAAAGAATTTAAATAATAATATGGATTAAATACAGTACTTGGCACCAGAAGTAATTTGGACATACCACAAAGTGTTCAAGGTTGAGTTGTAAATTTCCAACCAGAACATATAACAGTTGTTTTATAAGTGAAATACATTCACTAGGGAAAATTTTCTTTCAAGCACTAATTATTATCCACTGCTCTGGTAAAAATAATTGAAATATATATAACCAGCTTGAATATTACAAGAATGGTTGGATGTGAGGTTAACAGTGCTCAGATGATTCTCCAGAAAGTAACAAATCAAAATCAGTTCTATAAATTTCACAAACAACATACTATTAAATCCCCAAAGTTCTGGATTTCAAGTGTTTAAGTGCTTTTTCTGGTAAACCTAAGAGGAGGAACTCTGGCAACACCTCAGTTCCATGGAATAACTGCAAATATAACTGAAGAATGTTCCAGGAAGGAAGAAGTTGATTTCTACCATTTCAGAGGATTTTCAAAGGTCTACAACTGAGTAGATCAAAATCACAAAAGCAGCTGTAGCTTCAACCCTTTGTCACAAGTTAAATGGCTATTATATTAAGAATTAAAGCAAGACTCTAGGGAGATACAACATTCCTTGAGAATCCCTATGTGACTGAAACACTAGATGATCAACTAAAAGTGATGTTTATCAGGCCACTGCTTACTGCTCTTACCTTGCAACCAAGCACATTCTGAAAAAAAGGATTAATGCCTTTTATTTCTAACCTAGGGTTTTTTAAAAATATCATCTTGCTCCAAAGGACATTTAGATACTATTTTTTCTCTCAAGATGCTTTACAAAGATATCTCAGCATTACTAACACTATTCTGGACCTTTGGGAATTCAGGACAAACAAATGTTTTAGCTAACTTGTTGAGAATCGCAACAGGCAGCCATGGATCAGGTGCCTTTCCCTTTCTCTTCTCCCATTTTAAACACAGGTCTGTGCTGAACTTAAAGGGACTGGTTTTAGATTCCCTTTCTACCACATTCCTGTTAAAACTCGGGAAGAATCAGAGCACCATTAGGAGTCTTTAGCAGATTTGTCTTTGGTAGGGCACCTAGTCAGGGATTAGCAATAACAGGTTGATTGCAGTCAATTGAAAAGGGTAAATCAACAGTCCAAAAGAAACTGGGCCATGAGGAACCCAAACTCCCACTTCTACTGTGCATCCTGTGAGCTCTTCTGGAGCTGCAGCTAACTCTCCTTTCTTTTAAGCTTAATTACGTTTTTCCACATTGAGGCTAGAAAATTGAGAAGTTGCAAATAAGAAGTTGTACATGGAAAAAAGATCTATCATCTATCTATCTATCTATCTATCTATCTATCTATCTATCTATCTATCTATCTATCTATCTTTACATATATATATAAAATATACACTTTAGGATATAAATCACTATTTACTGTATACTACATTTGATTGCATATCCAGTGTTATGCAATTAAATGTAGTATACAGTATAATATAATACAATAGATATATTACAATATAATAAAATAAATTACAGTAAGAATAATACAATAAAATTTTGTTTTTCCATTATTTTCACTACAAGAAGTATAATGGCAGGCTGAACACTGATTTTAAAAATGTACCAACATCTCTAATTACTAGAAAAGCAAACTAGCAAATAATGAATAGTCAGCTAACTTTTTATAATTACTCTACTGCTGCCTAAGTATGGGTAAAATTCCAATTTAGATAATTTCTCTTGGGTCTTTATAGTTTTGTTTACACAGTGACTTTATACTGCCTTATTTCAGGCTCTTAACTAACGGATTTGAATTTTTTTTTTTTAAATAAGCAGGCAGAACACCTAAAAAATATTAGGTGCAGGGTTTTGGGGTTTTTTTAAAATATATTTTTCATTTCTAAGCTCTGGGTAATTCCAGTTGTGAATTACTAAACTACAGCTATACCCTCCTTCCAAGCAACAGCTCCATACAACTATATATGAAGATTCCTTTGTATATAATTTACATAGAAATTTTGAATCCTTCCTCTATAAAAATGTATATTCATTAGAGATACATATGTTGTTTACCCTTAGTTTCACAGATATATTTTTTCCTCTGTAGCAAAACATACAGTAATTTTTTTTATGCAGTAAAAATTTCTACAGTAATTTTTTTATATGTAGTATCTTTGCAAAACGAAAACCAGAGATTTTTTTATCAGTGGTCGACTATCAAAATGGAAGGATTTCTAGACTAGAGTTTTATATGGATCAACCAGTTGAAAAAAATTTTTTTTTTCCCCAGCTGATTGAAGAAGGCATATATTTATTAAACTTACAAACTTCCAGAAAGTGAGGAAGTGCCTAAAGAAAATTCAAGAACATGACTAATTAAAATTACCTTGAAATTTACACAAATGGCCTGAACATAGTAAAACAACTCAACATTAACAAACTCAAGATATTTTATAAGGCTGAAATCATCTATATTAAAGATAAGGAACATAACAGTAAGAAACAATAACAAAGAAAAAAGTCTTGAGGGGTAATTGTAGATGACAGAAAAACACCAGTCAAGAATATCATGCTGCTGAAAGGAAAAGAAGAGAAAAAAACCACACTGAACCACACATTCTCTCCAGCCTGTGAAGCAACCTTCAAAAATATAAAATAAGGGTTTTCATCTCGCTAGACCATTGATTCAGTTTAGATTAATATCCACTGAAGATAGGACAGAAAATTATCACATAGTTAACCTGCATTAAGAAAAAATTGGCTATAATGATAAGAAGAATGCTCTCAAGAAGATGAAGACAGGGAAGTGTAGGAATAGACTGTGGAATATGCCTGTGGATAAAGCATTCCAGTTTTTATAAATAGAGCTCAAATAGATTTAAATATAATGTTGACAAGTATCTGTTAAGAATGGTGCACCTACACCATTTTTTTGCTTCAGGTCACAGAATCACAGAGTGGTTTAGGCTGGGTGGGGCTTCTGCAGATCATCTGCTCCGACCCTCCTGCTCAAGCAGAGTCACCTGGACTTATTGTTCAGGATGGAGACTCCACAGCCTATCTGGGCAACCTGTGAGGGGAAAGAGTAGTCAGCCCCTGAAGTTCCTTCTAGTCTGAAGTGTTCTGAATGAAATGAAAAATGAAAAGCGATTATAATGTTTATCTTTGACTTTAGGACTTGCTAATTTATCTTCCTTTATATTTAAATTCTTATTTTATATTTCATATATAAATTCTTATTTTACCATTTCAGTATCATAATACAGCTTTGTTTGCTTAGGGATCGAAAAAGGACATTTCTAAAATTAAATAAATAAATATCTTTTATACCTAGGAATTATGCAAACAATCTCTTGGCAGTATTTCCCTTGAGTAAAAAAACTTCCTAACTGTCCAGTCCTGACACTGCATTGCATGCTCAGATCATGCTACTTCTTCTCAATTTAATTTTCAGCCTCATGCATAATGAATATGAGTCCCATTGGTCAGCCTTGCGATGAAGATGAGGCAGATGTTCAAGTCAGCTTTGATATTAAATGCCTCATGAGGTATTTAGTATTTCCACTGGACAGAATAGAATAAATCTTTTACACACACATATTACTAATTGCTCACACAAAGCTGTGAAAATTTAAAATTTAAAATTATAGGGGCTACACAAAGCAAACATATGTTGAAAACCTTATTTTTCAGATGAGTTTCAAGCAGGTTTTTTTCCTAACTCAAATGTTGAAATTAAGAAAGTTAAAATCAATGCTCCAATTTGAAAACCATCCCAAAGACAAAATGACAGAACTATCTTTCACAGAAACACACAGTTTCTTCCTCCCATTTAATAATCCAGAATCATATAGGTTTAGTATTGACCTTGCAATTTAAGTACATGACAGATCACAGGTAAGTAACATCTCTGTAAGCATCTCTATCCTACCGTAGCTTTGTTTTAAGATACAGTGCTACATCCTAGAATACCTTTCCTAAATAAACTCCAGAAGGTAAATACTTAAGACAATAGCAAATGAGGGGTGAATGAATGTAAGAACATCAAAGGTTCTTTGAGGGAGCTGGACCACAACAGAAGCTTTGAACCCGGGTTAAAATGTCACAGGGTGCTACCTGAGCACTGCATTTATCAATTTAATTCCTTCAGAATCAACAAATAAACTTTGTGACAGAGATAAAGCGAATTTAAACCCATGTTTCTTAAAGCTGTCTTTGAAGTTACCTTATACCTTAATGTATAACTACCATTTTAGACACACATTTTAGAACAGTTAAAAAAAATTCTCAGCAAATTAATGAAAAGATGCAATCATATTGAGTCACAGACACAAAACCTCCCAAAAAGCCTGATTATTACCAAATGGTAAAATAAGAGTAAAACTGGTTTTCATGTTATTAAGAATTTGGGGAAATAGGTACCAGTTTTCTACTCAACTAGTGCATCTCTCTGTCCGAGATGAACAACCACAGACATTAAATACGGAACACTAACAAAATAAATTACACTGCAGAAATTCAATCAATGAGAAACTCACAGCACTAAAAATATGTCCAGTTCTAACAGACAACCTTTAAAAAAGGTTTTAATTTTAAAGTTGTGCTTATGAATCTGAGTATTGGCAGCCAAAACCTTACTTGCAATTCTCTCTGTACTTAAAACAAATTTCTTTTGTTGGTACCAGTTCTATGTACAGTACTGCATAACTGAGAAGTGTTTCTAAAAGTCTCCCCCACAAAATCACTCAATTTACTGAGGTATCAAAACAATATTTTTTAATCTGTTAAGTCTTTATGAAACCCTATCCCATGGAAAGCACTGCCTCAGACCCTCCCTGTTCACACAGTGGAAGGATGGGCAGACAGCCCTAGTTATTGTTTTTCTTTTTCTCTTTTTTTTTTATCCCCTCCACTTCGACATTGTCCAAACTCCAGCAGGCGAAAATACCACCTTCTGATGTACAATGAAGAAGGTGAGGAAAGGGAAGGCCAGCTTTCTCATGCTTCCCATAATTAGAGGAATCAAATAAAAGAAAGTGGCCTGTGATGATTTAACTGTAAATTGGAAGAAGTCATATTTTTCAGTAGATGGATGCATTGGAGTAAGTGTGATGGAAGATTATATGGGCATTCAGGATATTGTTGACTATTTAGAAAGAATACCAACTTGATGTACTGTATAGAAATTTCTAGGGAGAATTTTTAGTTGTTGTAAAAACAGAGAGTTAGCTAGTTAGTTAGTTAGTTAGTTAGTTAGTTTACCTAGATAATGCCTAGAATGCTTCCAAAAAATTGTCAATACAGCAGTTAAAAAAAAAGTTCTGGTAACAGTTACAGTTTTAACAACTCACCGCTCTACTTTGGCAGGCGCATTCACAGCACCAGTCATTGCTTTTTCCACTTGCTAAAGAGACCAATGCCACAGTCCACATAAAAACACGTCTCTGGCCAAATCCTATGGCCTTCTGTTTGAATTTTATTTGAGCCTACTACCCTCAGATATTTGGAATCAAGTCAACAATGAGTTTAACTGCAAAGAATATCTCAAATACACAACAGCTATGGTTGAAACATGAAACTGACATCGAAACATCACATATGTGGAATTTTGTTTATTTTACGCCACTATGGGGATAAGGAAACACACACTGCATTTTTGAAGGAGTGAAGGGAGCTCAGTGTCCCAGGTGTAGAATATCTGGGAAATGTAGAAGATTAATTCCCAGTAATAGTTCTTAAAAGACAGGGCTAATTTCTCTCAAGCTGTAGGAGTACCATGGTGGCCCAGAGCAGGGTACAGACGGTTTCATTTTACAGGCTGTTAAAACACTCCTTCTCTGGAGAACCTGTCTATGACCAAACATAGCATGAAAGATTTGGTAACAGATTTATAAAAATCAGTGTGAAAATGGAACAGTAAAAAAATGGATTTATTTTCTAATTGGTATTAATACAGGAGAAATTTACAGAAGATTCTGTAAAAGGAGTAGAAACCACAGAGCTATACAAACAGAAAATATTTTCTGAAAGTATAATGGAACCTGACAGGTCAAGATGCTGCAAAACCCTTTCAGTTCTGCTGATGTTATACTCTAACACACACACTGTTATGAAAAACAGCTTTTAAATTGGACCCCAATGATCAAATGCTTTATCAAAAAAACTTTATTGTTTGGTATGATTTTCTGATAAAGAACTTGTTCTAAGGCTGTTTAAGCAAGAGATTTTTGAATTTTAATTCAGAGAGTTTATGAACAATGTATGTACATTCTTGATTCAGAAATACCTGGCAACAATGTTGTACAGCAATTCCAACCAGACTAACTGCATGAAAAATAAGCAGATTTAGCCAAACATGCTTTTATCCAGGATTGCAATGCATACACAGAATCCTGAAAAACTTCCAACTTCAGGAATCTGCTGTTTATTTTGGAGCACCTATATCAATAACATCAAAACTTACCACAAAGGTACTAACTGCTCTTCTGCCTGACAAAACTGAAAAGGAATGTTTTGCTTTTAAATCTGAGAAGGAATGAAATAAAAGGAAATGAAAATGAACTATATCCACAGGATAAGTTAACAAGAAGAATCTAACAGTTAATTTACAGAGCCCCTTAATTTTTGCCATGACAACAATTCTAGGATGTTTTCATGTCTGGAAACAGGCATTATTAAGGGAAAATTCTGTCAATACCATTCCATGTCTTCTAATATATCTCAACCCTCTTATCTCAAAATCTTAAATTGAGTTCAAGGTGCTGTTAACACCTTTATGCACTAAATGAAACAAGTTTTTTTTTTTTTTAAATGAAGTCACATCTGCTAAGCAAGGGGTAAAAAAAAGATGCAAAAAAGTACATGTGCTTTGCTGGCAGTTACATAGCTGGAAAAGTTCTGATACCCTGGCCCAGCACAGAGATGAAAATTTCACCCCAAAGAGTGGAGCTGGGAGCTAAACACCAAATTTATTTACATAATTATTTTCCTTCCAGGAAAGAGAGACTATTTCACTAAATCTGCCTTTGAGTGTCTGCTCCACTGTCTATTAATCACTCTTTACCTGTTACTTTTCTGTGACATCTTAGCCACATCCACGTGGATTACTTAACATTTTTCCTTAGTTGTCCCCTTCTTGTGTGTTAGAAAGTAGATGACACATTTCTTAATTTGTTTAAATATATGCCCATTCTAGTCAAAGGGGATATATTTAATCACATGACCATTCCAACCACTAACACACAAGTATACTCATTTTGCTTTTACTTTATTTCCTATAATACCAACAGAAATTTTTTTGTTGAATTACTAACCACAATTCTTTCCTATCAGCCTGGTTGTTTTACCTTTTATTTTCCTTCTTCTTCACCTCTGATTGCCTGGGTTTGCAGAAGCTGACTTATGATGACATGATTGAAAGCTTGAGAAGAGAAATACAAAGATATGCAACATTTAGGATTAATGTCCCCTTCTTCATTTGATATTCTTTAATAAAACAAGATCCTGAAAGCAGAGCTCTCCAAATGTTATATACAAAGGCAACACACTCTCCATGAAACTATTATGTGTAATACTGCTTTTTGCTAATAGGCAAAACCTGTGATAGTTTTTGTTTTGCTTGATAACAGGCAAAAGAGGATGTAGCTGGGATGCTCATATGGAAATAGCTTGAAAACTATACCTCATATAATAAAAATGGAGAAATGCAACTGTAATGAAAAGTTAATAGTTAACAAAGAGTCTGAAAGAAAGGATACCTGCCACCAATATACTAAATAAAACTTGGAAATCTTTTATTGACTAGCAAGCTCAGCATGTTGGAATAATAAGGAAGTTTGGAATTTCCTCTCTCATTTCGAGTGTCTTTTCAGAAATATCAGCTGGTAACTACATCAGACTGTGCTATGTATAGCTTTGTTGATTTACTGAGGTCTTTAGAAAGCACACGCCCAGTGTTTTTCTTCACATGAACAACCCTTATAGAAAACTGCCTAACATACCCAAAGTTTGGACAATGAGAGAGAACATTAGTTTTTAAACTTTAGGTCACAAAGAAAGGACAATTGTTTAAATAATATTAAACATAAAATTGAGGCAATCTGACAGAATTAATTTCTAGTTATGCAAGTAATTCTTCAGACTTCCAAAGGACAGCTTGTTGCAACACAAAAGGTAGTTATGAAGAAAAGCTGGAATACATTGCTTCATTCCAATCCCTTCAATTAATGTAATCTATCTACTTTTATTTTTTCAAAATGTATTTTGAGCTTTTTAATAATGTTAATTAATTTTTGAACCATTATTTTTGATAACACTAAAAGAAGGAAACTAGTAATAAGAAAGAAAATGGAAATATTAACTAAACAATTGAGTGTTACTCTTCAAATATTCCAAATTATTTTAATGTTTCAAATATTTGCATTGCAGCAGTACTTTCAGAGACAAGGGATAATGCCTTTGTTCTCCAAAAGCCATCCAGCAAAACAAAACAACCCACTGAGTGTTATTACTCCTTTTAAAATGATAAAGAGTAGAGTTAGAGGTCGTATGATTCATTTAATGTTATATTGGAAAATCTGTGGCAGACTTCCAATTAAATCTTGGTCAAGTGAAGAAAGAAATGCAGCAGCCAAGTGATATTCACACAAGCAACCTTGTTAAGATAGAAGGTGTGGTGGTTGCTCTGCATCACAGCAAATCATCTCCCCTTCCCTGCTTGCTTTGCTCCCTATTTCTTCACACACATGAATTCTGCCCGGCTGTAAATGGGAGAGGGAGAGAAAAGGAGGAGAAAAAAAAAAGTCACACTGAGCTCTGGATAAACATCAACCTGGTTCTGATAAATTAGCACTTCTAATGGAAAAGAATTCATGTAGGAATTCAAGTCTACTTTTTTCAGAAAAGTTCTCAAAGCGTTGAATGCAAAGCTACAGTTTGGACTGGATACAGAACAATGTCTACCAGCCATGGAGAAATGTTCAAATTCCCATTCCTTCTCAGCATTTCTGCAAATCTGCTGCTTTTTTTGAAGTTGCAGCAAGCTTCAAGAAAATAATTCACAGATCTACAGATAACGGAATGATTTCTAAAATCCATTAGCATAAGTACCCATCTAGAAAGAAATTCTGTGTGTATGATGAAGGGTTTACTTTCCCAGAAGTGCTTGTGGGACATAAGATTGCACAAAAGGGCTGTGAAATGTGTTTCCCTCAGTTCTGGCTCTTCGGTTCCTGTAGCCTGAGGTCACATTCAACTNGGGGGCATTGTATAATGAGTGGGAAAAGTTCTGTCCCAACTATTCACTCATAGGGGAAAACCAAAGCTTTCCCTGTGAGAGAGTTTTGAAAATTATTAAAATTAACCCTCATGATGTCAATATGACTCATGAGCAGAAAGGTCCTGTAAGATCTGCTTCTTGTGGCATAAATTACAGCAGGTTACTGGGAAGGTATAGTAGAAATATTGTCTTTTCCCTTTTTGTTTTACATATTTCTGTTTGTCACTCCCCTTTGCAGTCTGTTGTTTTAAAAAGAACATAGTGACTTCCATCTGTCAAGCAGCTTCTGGATTTTTT
>VWZN01011549.1:388714-405766 GCA_013396955.1 Regulus satrapa | reverse complement strand
TTGTTTTTTGGTTGGTTGGTTGGTTGGTTGGTTGGTTGGTTGGTTGGTTGGTTGGTTGGTTGGTTGGTTTTTTTCCCTGCTTATCATTCTCAGGTCAAATCTCAGTACAGAGCAATGTGAACTGGTACCATAACAGTTAACTTAAAGCAAAGTTATGAGAACGGTGTAAGAAAAAGCAAATCTTATCTCCAAAAAAATCTCTTCAAGCTCTACTGAACCGATTCAGGACCACCAGTGTCCTGTCTAACCATAACACCAATTGTGACCACAGCTGTCACAGTGATGAGTGTTTCATAAAAGAAATATTTCAAAGCTGATTTAGACATACAGAGACAACATTTTTCAAGCAGTAAAAATAGGAAGATTAGTTTATTAGAGTAAAAAATATAATTTTTTACCTTGAAAAACACTTATCTGAATAAATAATCACAGATGCTACTCATGTGAGGACAGGAGGAACCATGAAAAAGAAAATTAAACCATCACTTCTCTCATGATTATTTGCCTCTCAAATAGAGAAAGCAAGAACCTCCTTCACTTCTGCTTTTGGAATACCCTCAGCACAGTTTGGCTGAGAAAATACTGCAATTAGTCTTTTGGGTTTTTGGGTTTTTTGGGTTTTTTTTTAATATGTTCCTCAGTATTTATTTCAGGTGAAACATAACTTAAGGTGCTAAAAAACATCTTGGGAGAGTTTATCAAACAAGGTCACAATAAAGAGTGCTAGGTTATGTCCTCAGATAATTATTTAATTTAGAACAATAAGGCTGTGTTTGGAAATTATACCTGTCACTTTAAGATACGCCTCCTCCTGATTTAACACTCATTCATGGCACAAGACCCAGTTTCAATGTAATGTCAAAATGTAAACAGTGCTTTTTAAATGACAGGTCAACTGAACCTGAGTGATTTTAGTGAAATGTAGCTATTCGTACTTATAATCAAAATTTGTTGTGTTCGGGTATCTCTTGTTAAAGAGAAAACAAACCTCTTGTAAGGTGCTTTCTACTTCTTTGATGAAAGAAGAATATTTGATGTGAAAATCACTTTCCAGTACGGTGGAAAACAACATCTGTAAAACAATGAAATCATGTGGGATTTCATTATAAAATTATCTCTGGTCATGAGAAAGCAGCACTTGGTAAACCTGATGAGAAACCAGATGAGAAAACTAACACAGATACAAACCAAAGAAATTTTATTCGAGAAAGTTTACACTATAGTAGGTCACAGTTGCTTTATAGAAAGAGCATTAATTTTAATTTATCTTTTGTTTTCACCCAGGCTTCTTGTGTGAACCCCATAATGCATGTTTTTTGCTCATAATTTCTAAAGGTTTGAAGAGTCAAAAATATTTCGACTCTTACTGCAAAATAGAGTTTTGCAGTTGCCCTGCAAATAATATTGAAGAATACTAGGGACATCAAATATCTCTCTTTTTCACCATTTACAGAAAATACGGCTATTACCAAAGTTCAGGTTTTACTGTGAAAAGAAAGATGAGCACTTGTTATCTAACACAGATGTGGGTGGTATGCCACTTTCTAAGAAGCCTTGCTCTGTAGAATTGCACTCTGAGTTGCTGAAGTTGGCTCAGTAAAGGATGAGACTGAGGAGGGAATGAAGTCTGAGTGAGCAGAGGAAGAGTCCTAACCTTCATTTTTACCTTAATTATGCTATAAATGTTAGGCCTACAGAAGAGGACAAATTATTCACAGTTTTACACTTGAAATAGCTGACCTTCAGTTATTTTGTTACTTTAGCTGTGCCTTTTCAGAGGATAGGTCTGTGTTACCACAGCACTTCATTAACTGAAATGTTAAGCAGCTTCAGGCAGGGAAGAGACAAGGATCACATTCCTGCAGGACTAAAATATCACCTTTCTATAAGCACCTGATAAGCAATGGATGCTCCAACCAAAACAAAATACTTCCAACCTATTATCATCTTCTAGTAGCTAGTAAGATGCTATGCATTTTCAATACTCTATATATTATAGAAGTTGGATCAGATGGACTTCATAAACAGAAATTTCAGTCAAATAAAAATTTTACTCTTGGAAGATATAGTGCCAAATGAGGCTACATGAGTTTTATGCAGAAAATCCGTAACTGAAACCAGGAGGTTTATAGCATTGGATTGGTGTAAAAGCATTAAACTCATGTTACTGTTTTTTTTTTTAACTAGCAGAAACCTGCTGTGGGAAAAAAAAATATTTCTCAACCCAACTGTTTAAATCAGGACAAGGGCAGACAAAATGGGCTGTGCTGAGATTTCACATCTACTGTACATCCCCTGGCAAGCAGGCCCCAATATTCTAGACAACACATAAACAAGTGTCTTTTCACAGAGGGACAGAATGGCTCCAGTCCCAAATCACAGCTTCCAATAACAAAGCAGGGAAGTGAAAACTCCAGTTTATTTACAAAACGTACGTGCCACAAATGACAGAGATAAAAGTCTTTCCGAGAAGAAATTCAAGGAACGTCTTAACTTGCAGCCTTACAGTGCTCCCTTTGAAACACATTAGAAGTGGAGACATATATGTGTCACAAACCAGCTGTGAAACTATGGCACAAGGTGATTTGGAACCTTATAAAAATATAAAAGGCATTAGAAGAAAAATTGAAGGCTATGCATATCTATCTTGTGAAAGTGAAAGCTGCTACAGGGACTACAATTTCAGCTTTTGAAAGAAAGCAATACAAAGGTTTTTCTCAGCTCTATATTTTATGGGTGAACTGCAAAGACAACATACAAGTCTGGAGGAAGAAGGAGCTTGCAACAGAAAAGAAAATGTGACAGAGGAGAGTGAAAGGAAAAAAATTAGATTACCCTGCATACTTTCCACATTCTAAAAATTTTAGTGTGATTTTGTTATCCTGTTAATTCCTTTTCATCCCTTGTTAGCACCTAAATGACACAGATTTAATTTTTCATGCGTATTTTTGTCTAGAAATACATCATATTTAAATCAGAAAAATATACCATGTGATTTACAGGTGTTTAAACCTGATTACCTTTCTTTCTACTTTTATGATCCATGAGGAAATTAAGGCTGAGAAACTTTGTTGTGAGATCTGTTCTTCAGGTTTTCCTGACAGAAGAAGCAGAACATGCATGAAGTTACCAAGAGTTCTGCGGTCTTTCAGAGCATTCACCTGCACCTTGAGGGTCTGATCTCATACCAGTTGATACCTACAGAGAGCTGGGACTTAAAACTCAGCAGCTGGAGGGTGCTGAGGGTAGAAGAAGGGACCAACCATGCCAGGGAAGTACTGCTGGGCATCAACATGCAAGTTAGGTACACAAAAGTTTGGCGCCCAGTGCCCCTTTTTTGAGTCATAAATATTTAAACGTAGGGAAAAAAACCCACCAGCAATAGAAATTCCTGGGATTTTTCCTGCAATGTTTAAAAAAAAAAAANATCCCGGGATTTTTTCTGCAAAGTTAAAAAAAAAAAAAAAAAAAAAAGACAAAGTTTGTTTAATTTCACACTTGTCTTTCAGTTAACAAAGGCACAACTTTGCATAAATCCTTTTGGATAATATGTGCAATGTATTACCTTATTTTTGGACAACTGCACAATGGCTGCAGCTGTTTTATAGGAAACTATGTTTGAAAAAGCTAATTATATTTCAAGTATTCCAAGGGAAGTGGCCAGAAGAGAGGATAAATGGCAAGGATATTCATCAGGCACTGGCAGGAGCACAAGCATGTTGTGATTGAGACTTTAACACATTTCAGAAGCCTGCTGCCTGAGATAGTTTTGTGATTACGTACTCGCTCATCTATTTCCCTTTGGTGTTTGTGTTGGAAAGATGGCACGTTATTTTGAAAGAAATGAAGAAAAAAAGAAGCTTGCAGAGGAAACTGTAGCAACTAGTCCTGATATGGAGTAGTTTAACACTGAAATACACAAGCAAAACACACAAGTAAAATCTTTAAAAAAAAAAAAAAAAAAAAGTATAATATTGTGGTTTAATGCTTTCAAAGTAGATTGTGTATTATTATTGTCCTGAAGTTCGTGTGAGTCTTCCCCTTGGCTCTAATAGATCCTGAATTAGATCTGCTTGGTTGTTTTGGGAGGAAGAAATTTCTTTTGCCTTGTAAGGAGGACAGATTACTCCTTTCGGAGCAGAGGCCAGGTCTGCTCGCCACTGTAGACACAGATGTGGGCACTACCTCTCCCGGCATTTCCTTCCCCTTTCCAGTCGTGTTGTGGCTCTCTGCGATTCTGATTCAGACATTGGTCATCACTCAACTGGAGTGGTAAAGAGAGCATTGGAATTTTTGTGACACTGCATAGCTCCTAGGACAAGGCAGGGTCTGTTTCCAAACAGTGAAATACACAAGTAAATGTCTCTTCAGTCAAGAATATGTTGGTACTTTTGTCATCTCTATGTCTTTAAAGAAGTATAATTAAAAAAAAAAAAAAAACACCAAAAAAAAACCAGTAAAACAAAAACCAAGCAGACAGAAACTTGGTGGTTGAGAGTTTTTTCAATAAACAGAATCTTACTAAAACCTATACCAATGTTTCCTACCTTAAGGAACAGAGAAAACAAATAAAATCACAATTTATTTTTCCTATAGTCATAGTAGAATTTAACTAAAAGGAGGATGAAAATATTTGTACCTGTGGAAACTGCTGTCATTTTAAAAGACAAGCAAAGAACTCAGTCTTGTATACTCTTTCTGGATCAATTAAATTTCAATAACCTGACAGGATTTCCCCACTGACTATCAAAATCTTGGATCAGTATAATTTTTTCAAACAGTGTAGTAGTAAAGCGTAGTACAGTAGTAAATGAACAGGTTGAATACTAATGTAAATTATTTTTCAAAAATGGAACAAAACAAAACAGCAATGTCTTTAATTAGTGAAGATTAATTGGGGCAAATAGTTTCAATCCTCATAGGCTGTACACAGAGCCACAGGGTAGATGAAGTCATATTAATGTAAGAAAGACTTGCAGTGAACATTAAGTCTCTGAAAACATCTGAAATATTCATTGTATTGGTGCAGTTCACACTGGATATTATTCTCACTCCTACCTAGGACAACAGTCATAATATAACACTAACAACAGCTTGACCACAAGCAGGGATGCAACCCCAAATATCACAAGCCTGTGAAATCCACTACGTACCACAGCCTTACAGAAAAATGCACTCTTTAGGTAAAAGACACACTTCAAAAAAATTTATCTTTTTTACTACTTTGTAATACCTTGCAAATATTACAGCACATGTCTTTTCATGTTAGGTTCAAAATACTTGTCACCACAACATGTAAAATAGTTCAAAAGAAGGCAGAAGATGAAGGCTATCCAATTCTCATAGGATCCAAAAGAGAGCACAGGTTCAGTTGGATTACAGCTGCAGTGATTTTCTCAGAAAATTCTGTGCTTCAGCTGAAAGTAAAAAAGGGAAATGACATAGATGCATGAACTCCTGCAGTAAAAGACAGGGAAAAGTCCCTGTATTGCAAGATAGTCCAATATAAAAAATAGCTCCTGGAAGAAACCAAGGTCAGCAAGCTAAATGCTTTCCAGCTACTCACACTATTCTATAAATTTAAACTTGAGAGGTCCAAAGGAGATCTCATGGCTGTTACTGCTTCTTCACTGACTCAGAGCTAACAGCTTTCTTAAACTGGTACATGTGAGTCAAAAATCAGATTTGAAAGCAATTGTCCTTGCCCACAGCTGAAAATAAGTTTGACTGTAAAACAAATGTAATTATGTCTCTGCAGGAAGGAACACATCCAGAACGATCATGAAGTTGGTTGTAATCAATGACCTTTTCCGAAATACCTTGAACTCTTTCTTTTGTTGATGGGACTTTCTAAAAGTATACTGGGAGCCATAGGTTTCTGGCTTGCACCCATCTTAAACATTGCTTATCGCACAGTGCTACAATTTGTTATCAGATGACCCTGTGCTCATATACAAACACAACCACTATCAGGCACAGACAGGCTATAATCTGGCAATAACTTTAAAAAAAAAAAAAAAAAAAAAAAAAAAACAAAAAAAACAGAAACAAACACAATGTGTAGGGAATATTAATAAACCCATGGAATTCTGGCACAGCATTATTAGACTACTACTAAGTATCTGGAGGGAAGTACAGTAAGACATGATAAAAATCCACATTAATTTCAGTTCTATTCCCTATGACATAAACTGTCCTAAATAGCTACTGTCATATGAAGTGCACTCTTTAGAACAGTTCAAAACCCTTCAGCCTTATCTAGCTTTTGCAAATGTGAGGATTACCCTGTTTTATAAGTTTCTATTGTGTCCAGTGAGTTAATACAGAGAAATATATACAAAACCAGTCTTTTAAGCCAGTATTCAATCTTTGGGAGAAAGGTCTTACAAAAAAACCTCTTCCTTTAGCAGATACCCTACTAACATATATTACAGAATAAAATTATTGAATTTCAGAATTCTTTGGTACTTGTAAGAGTAGTCAGATTTTTTAAAAGCACTCTCATATGTAAGGTAGTCCAATTTTAGCAACTGCCAGGAGCTACCATGGTTCAAAATGTGGTTTAGATTGACAATCCCTTATAATATTTCCTCCTCAAACATGACACCTCATTATACTAACCTGCAACAGAAAATCAGTAAATCACTGTCTGTTTACTTTAAAATGGGGATTATTTCCCTTCACCATGAGAAATTAATGAAAACAGAATCCAGGAATGACTATGCAGCTATCAGATACTTTGGTGATGGGTACTACATACTTAGCTGAATAGATAAGAATAGAGAATCTAATTGTATATTTCTTTTGTCAGATTAACTTTTTTCAGACTGTGATTGCTTTTTTTTTATTAAAACAATTACTTGTATGAAAAAGACACACTTATGCTAATTAGTGAAAACTGCACATTACTTTTTGAGAGCCACATCACGCAAAATAAAAGGCAATCAGGTTCAAATTTCAGCTTAGGTAGAGATGGGGTTTTGTTTAGTTTTAATGTTATTTTGGTGGACAACAAGGTATTTGTCTAGATGCAAATTCAGTGCACTTATAGTCTTAAATTCCTCATTTTACATCCCTTTCCATCAAGTCATCTGGGACAAAACAGGAGGAAGACCAACCACGCAGTCTCTCTTCTTTTACAGTACCTTGGATACAGAGTTCAGAATACAACCTCAACCTAAAATTCACAGGTGGAATATGGAGCAGGGTGCAGGGACAGATGTGCTCAATCCCAAACCTCAGCAGACATCTCAAATGTTTTCTCTTTATATTAATCTCTAGATTGTTTAAAAAGATTATTGTATCCCATTTTGGATCAAACCTTGCAACACATTCCTTTTATATAGCCAAAACCAAAACCCAGACACTTTGGTCAGCAAGTGTGTGTGGCATTAATAAAGATCACTTAGGAATTAAGAGTGGAAATAAATGGGATTCCATTTAAATGGTGCTTGTTCTGTCTAACCTTATCCCTCAAGCTGATGCAAGAGTTCCTGGAAAACTTCAAGCCTTGACATTGTACAGATAGGCTTATTTAAGAGGGCATGGAAGATTTTAAGCCACTCAATACCACTTTTCTCAGATATGTGAGGCACATTGCTTTTTTAAAAAGATTTCAGTAGCTTATTTGCAAAATTAGTCAAAAAGAAGCAATATTGTTCAGTCAAAAATTTAATTTTAGAAAATCCAGTCTCTGGATTGACCATTTTTCTGAGTGTTTTAATGAAGGTGTTCTTCTCTCATCATTAGCATGATGTCATTGATTACAATATTCCAACTGACTAATCAGGAAGGAGGTTGTGCCTAAACTGGATGAGGTTATGATTCTAAAGTATTGTTATCTTTTTCTGCTAAGGAAAGATTGGTCAGGGAACTCCCACTCAGGAATCCTTTCTTTTGTGAAGGGGGGCTGAGGTGCCAGTTCAATTTGCTTAACCACATACACTGGAAGATCGCACCCCAATGCTTAGGCTATGAAATAAATCCACTCGTTGTCATTTATTACCAGAAAATATTTGTATTTCAAAAGCTTTCACAAGTCTCATGGCACATTTACAAATATAGGAAAATACAGCTTTCCCTAAAAACATTTCTTAACTAATATTATCAAAATGTGATATGGAGAAAGAAAGCAGCAAGGGATAAAATGACATTTACGTACATGTATATATATGTGTGTGTGTGTGTGTGTGTTACTAAGATCAAAAATTATGTAACAGGAAGATTTCCATGTAGAATAATTTACTGAAATCTCTTAATTAACCCATACTATTCAGCTGAACATGTTATAAACAATTATAAATATATAGTATAAAAATAGATTTTTTTATCCAGTAAACTTATATCTCAATAAAAATGTTTTCAGATATCTGATAATACTTCTTTTTCAAATAATCAAATTATTTAATGAAAAGTTAATTTAAATAAATAATCTAATTTTAAAATAATTATTGAATTACCCATGGGCCTATCTTTAAATGTTTTCTGATTCTTTTTCTCAAGTGATGTCAAGACAATAAAAAATTAAATCTAATTTAATTTTGAATTAAAAATATATTGATATATTCTAATATGCCCCTAAAATTTAAATAGATGATCTTAAAGAATTTTATATGAAATTTTATTGAACAAATTTTCCTTTCATTTTTTGCCTAACATGTTTACAGTCTTCTACATTTGACTTCAGGAGTCAATCCCCTTATTTCCTAATAGCAATAAACATAGATATTACTTCTTTGACATTGAAAATCCTAGATTAAATTTAAAATATAATACTGAAGATCCAAAGTACATTCAATATTAATTCCCCATTTAGGATTTTATAATTGAACCTACTTTGTTAGAAACATAGGATTGCAAGGCAACATGGAAATCTACAAATAACAGGGTGTATTAAGCAAGAATAAAATGGTAATATCATCTCTTGTATGTGGTATTAAGGAAATAACTATTCAAATATTATGTCTGGTTCTGATGTTAATGTTTCATAAAAATATGTGAAAGGTTTGGACACAATTTTTAAAAGCAAGGGAATAACTTGAAGTTGGAAAGTAAACCTTGAAGAAAGAGGCTAAAAAATAATCTACTGAACTTTTCAAAGAGATTGTGAAATATTTGGACTACAAATATGTACAAAATTAATACATTTTTGATAGCAGACAGTGTACCAGGGAAACCACAAAAAGTTGAGATGACTGGAAACTCATGGAATTTGACATAACTGGAACGCTTCCCCAATTTACCCATAGGGGTATTTGAGACAGTGTTATTCTGAGGTTTTTATGGTTTTGATGGTGATCAAATTGAAAGTTGATGATGTTTAAGACTTGTGAGTGCCAGAGTTTTGGATTAGTGATTGTTGATAATCTCCTCTGACCCTAAAATATGATGATAATAAAATGGTCTCTATACACATGTGAAGTTATGTAAAATACTTTTTTTTTCTTTAAAAGTATGTGAACCATAGATTATTCCTACATTTAGATATTGCTAGCTTGCTCCTCGTGGCTTTGAGGCTAATTGACCAGAGAGTGGCTATACTCTTCTCTTTAGTAAATTCAGTGTTTTAATTTGAAATAGTTATTCAAGTCTTCACAGCAGGGTCTAGTCAAATACAGTCAGTAGAATCACTCATTTGACATCCCTACAATCCTGTGATGGTATTGCATTTGGTACTGCATTTTTTAGTTCCTATCGGGGTAAAAACAGCGCTGTAAGCAGAGGATTCCATTTTTGCCCTGGGGTATAATTACATTAGATTTTGATGCACCATTTTAATTTCTTTTACACACTGAACTTCTGCAATATTCTCCCTTTAAAGTGTTTAGATCCAGGAGATATATTCCTCAACTAATCTAATCTGACACCAGGCTGTTAAAGTAATTGCAATGTTGATTTCATCATCCTGAGAGATGGATTCTCAGATTGCAGAAAAGTGAACCTAAGAGGAGAACTTTCCTTTATCTTTTTCCTTTTTTTTGTCTATTTTTCTCCTTCTTTTCTCCAAGAAAAAAACCAGTATGAGTAGGAAATTACCGAGTGACCTGCAGATGACAGTTGTTTGTAAATGTAAAGGTAAGGGTATTTCCATTTGCCGAATTTAAATGCATTCCAAGTGGCACAGCCAGTACAGTGTCAAGTTTTTTGCTGCGATAAGGCTCGAGGCAGGAAGCCATGAGAGGTCAGGAAGGAAGCACTATCAGGCCTGAGAGGGGACTGAGCAGCAAAGGGAGCAGCAGAGCCTCTTGTATTTAGGCTCTGTAGCAGCCGCGCTCTTTTCCAAGGATGAGCAGCTACAATGCAAAATCCCACCTCTACTGTCTCTTTAAACTTACTGGGGGAGATAAGAAATTCCTTGCTTGCTGTGTTTGTATTTTGCTTCTAGCAGCTTTGTAAGGCGAAGGGGGAAGCAGGGGAAGGCAACAGGGAAATTAAAATTTGACATAAGCATTTCTTCTGGGATGCAGACTGGTTTGTTTATAGCAATTTAGCTTGACCCTGGGCACACCAAAGGAAATGGTTTTAATGCTGGTTTTGCTCCACCATGCCAGAGCTGGATCCAAGGCATTTAGTTTGCACTGGTATGTTTCCGAACATCACTAGCATCACCTGCTTCCCGATATGCTGCTTCAATGAGAAATAGGTCAGGGAGCAACTTAAGGAGAAACAAAAAGCTCTAACAAAATTTGGCTTGTAAAGAGCCACCCATACTGGGAAATCCAGGGTTGTTGCTCTGTATTACACCACCAAAGGTTTTCAAAGTAGGTTAGGGAATCCATCTAAGCTAGGCTGACAAGGTAATTTTCCCATCCCATGAAACAAGGGAATTTATATTTTCTTCCTGTTCCATGCTGTAATGAAATAAAGACATTTTACATTTTTCCTCTGAAAATAAGAGCAGCAGGAGAGCCACTTGCCTGAGTGTTCATTCATTTCCTATTTCATCATTTGTTTTGTTCCTTTGCGATGTTGAAGATCTTGCTCTGGTGTTCACTTATATTGGGGAGAAGAGGGTTTTGGAGGAAACCTGGCAATCTGACTTCTGGTAGTTTAGAAATTTTATATCTAAAAAAATCCTGATGTTGAAAGAGATGATCTAAGAATAGCTGATATTGGACAGACCAGCCATGAAGGAGAGGACAGAACCATACCAGAGCCAGGAATCATGACGATGAATGAGACTGTTAAATATTTGTCTTAGATCTCATTTATTCTTCTTAATTTTTTGTTCAGAGAATATCAAGTAGCTTAGAGAGTGTCAGTATCTTTCTTGGTTGCACTGTTAATTTTATAGAATTTCACCTGTTCCTCTAACTTTAAAAATAATAGTTTTCCAAATAAAAAGTAAGAAAGAAAAAGAAAGTATTTTCTCCAAATATTCCTCACTAGCTCTTAAAGTTAGTTAATGTAAAAATATATGGCCACATCCCAGTGGTTCTATGACCTTCAGGCACAGAGACTTAAATTTTTTTGCTACTATTTTATAGTAGCAAAATATAGTTAAATGGAAGCCAAACAATTTACTATTGTATGAGGCCATCCAAAACATAAAGGGTTCAAGCCAGTGCCCACTGCATTTAATGAAAGCGAGATATCAAAACCATCACCTGCTCCAAAAACCTGTCTAAAATTACAATTACTCACAGTAGTAAACTTGTGCACGTGCTTCGGGATCTGTGCCCGACTCTGTGCACAGGAACTCTTTCCAAATTAACTGGTGGGGTTGTTCAACTGCACTCTCTTGAATTGTGGAAGAATAACCAAGAATCTTGTCCAACCTACAGCAAAAGAGACCTGTCCAACAGGACAATAAAGAAAAAAATCAATACTTAAGAAAATTGAAAATACATCTCAAACACTGGAGCATTTCATACCTTTGAAGAGTCAAAACTTATTCCTGCTGGAGGAAGGTAAAAAGAAAGTTGGCTGCTGTGAAAATATATTACCTACCTGTGCTGCCAAGGTCAGTGCGACCTGTTCTGCTTTGAATAAGTACTGCTGGGGCTGAAAAAGCAGACTGGGAGGTAGCTTTAACTTATGAACTACTATTTAGTTGCTTAACTACCTACAGAGTGAAAATATAGAGCTAAATTCCACAAGGTTTATAATCATGTCATTCCACCACCTTAACCATTTTCGTATGGAAGAAAGAGAGAAGAACTTGTTTTGTAGCATGACACTTGTCTAAATGTAGTTATTTTTTGCTGCCATTAACAAGAAACTTGTGCAACATTATTGTGTGGCATTTCCATAATGGAAAAGTTAGTGGAGCCTGAAAAAATCTGGCCCAATTTTAGGTCAGGTTTTGAGCAAAACTAGGACAGTTTCTGGCATGAGCTTGAGATTTTTATTAAATTGGAACAGAGGCAAAATTGGGTTGGTCCACCTAAAGCTCAAAATGAATTTTTACACTTCCTTGAACATCAAAGTACAGTTTAAGAACAAGCCAAAATAAATGAACTGAAAGTATATCCACAAATCCTGCAAGTCAGAGCTAACAAGGCCTTTAAAAAGGTTTGCCAGCTATCATTTGCTATGCATACAACTCTCTATGTATGCAGCAGCTATAAAAAGTTAATGCTAATACACCATGAAAAGAACAATATTTTGTTTGCAGTAAGTGGTATGTTCAAAGGCATGATCAAGTCCAGCCTAATTTTTCTACACATAAATTAAATCTGACTGCATAACTTGCCCTCTACAGGTACTTTTCTCCATGTAGAGGTAACAGAGTCCTAGGGAAGAGACAGAGACGTATGCTGTCCAAACCAAATATATGTTGAATTTGCCAAGTAGACAGCTCTTCTCAGTATTGTGGCTAACCAACACATTTCTTTTCCTTTCCAATTAGACAGCTAAAAGATGTTTTTCATAGGATTACACCCAGCAACACTAACTCTGTACACTGGCTGTAATACCTGATTAAAAATGATGGATTGAACTGAAATTCAGATAACCAAGTTGGAGGACAAATTATATGACCTTGTAAAAAAAGTAACAACACAATGCTGTTTTGAGGATATTTTAGAAATACCTTTAAAAAATTTATGTAAATGGAAAGAGGCTTCATTTTGTGACTTCTTTAGTCCAATAACTAGGTTCAACAGGCTCTCCCCAATCTTCTTATACCTGCTTGTTGTCCTCCTAACAGTCAAGTTTAGAGGAGTTTATAAGATTGACTATATAAGCTTTTCTTGTTTTGAATGATAGCTATTAAATTTCTTCAGTAAAAAAAAAAAAGTGTTCACACCAGATACAGCTATTTATCTACTCCCTCTTGAGTGCCATTATATGGTTTGAAAAATATGCCTTATTTAATTTATAGAATCAGAAGAACTCTCAACTAAAAAAGCCATTTTAAAAATCAGAACAGCTGAATTAAACTTTTTTACCTCCTGCTTGAAGGCTGGAGTTGGCTTAATAAGGGGTATAAAACTGTAAGGTGAAATGTTTAGTGGGCATGTTGTTTGCCATTAGCATTTGGTTTGGAATTCTAAGGAGCTTTCAGGAGACTTACCAGATAATGATCTGAAGCCACAAAATTCCTCCAGGCATTTCTCCATCCCACTTTGTGTAACACCATCTTCTGTGGCTGCTGGCTACTTCTAAGCCAGGGCTCCCTAATCTCTTCTTAAATGCTTTCATCACCAGACTGCTTTGTGTTTTTAAGCAAAGTGAAATTCAGTGCCTGAGAAAAGTGCAAGGATGTTGATATACTGGATACTAACTCTAGCAAAATAAGTAATGGCATTCACAAACTTTCCATGAGGAAAAGAAAATGAAATTTTTAGGTATCATTTCAATATCAGAAGTTACACACCCTCTCCACTCACCTAATAACCTAAAATCTCAATTTTATCTTCCTAGACATCTGGTGCAGATCAAAGATTGCCACAAACATTTGGAAAAAAACAGGTCACAATATTCTGCATGAGATTAATGATCCAAGCAGACTTAATTTTAGGTAAATGTTGAAAACATCCCACACACACAGACACACCTATATTTGATGGTCCCATGTCTATCAGCAAATATGATTCACTGTCCATCCCAAATAAGCCACCAGTTGGGCAGACAGATAGTAGAAAAGAAATTTTTTGGGGTTGGTTTGGTTTTGGGGTCTTTGTTTTGGTTGATTTGTAGTTTTTGGTGCTTTTGTTGTTGTTGTTGCTTTTGTTTTGTTTTTGTGGTTGTTTTTTTTTTTTTTTACAAAGCCTGAAAAAACCTGAATGATACTGTGATAAGCACTAACAAATGCCAAATAAGCAGAGAATATTTTAATTTGAAAAATTTCCTCAGCTCCTTCTGGGGAAGTCACAGGTATTGTTTTTGTCATTCATATCCTAGTTTCGCCCCTACAAAAGTAATCTGTCTTCCTATGGTTTTAAAAGCAAAAATAGGGATTTGGGTACCATAGGTAGTATTGAGTGTAGAAGACTGATGAATGTGGCAGCTGCAACCTCTTGCCAGAAAAGCAGCTGTCAGTCACAGCTTCCTGGGGTGTTTAAGCAGTAGGGAAGTAAACAAGTAACCCAGACAGGATGAGTGTAACATCTCTCATTCCAACCAGCAATAACAGATGTGTGGAACACATCTCCTGGTCCTGAGTCCAGCAGAACAACTGATCTTCCTAATGTACAACCATCTTGAGAGAAATCCTACTCCACAGAAGTCACCTTATTTTTGTTATTTTCTTAGTACATAATTATGAGTGAAGCTCAAATATTCTCCATTCATACTGAGATTTTCACATGGGAATCTGAGACTACATCACCTTTTTTGTTGTTATTTGGTACTGAGTTATTTACTGGGACATATTCCTGAGAACTTTAACAGGAAAGAACAGTAGCTGACATCTGGCAAAAATATAGATAGTTGTGTAGATTATAAACAGAATGATCTATCACTTTTAGCAAATATATACCAGAACAAAAGACATTAAGTAGAAGCCTAAATGGCAACAAAACATCGACGGCAGGAAGAGATCAAAGAAATTCTGCTCTTTGCTATATGAATAGAATAGGTGAAACTACTATACAAGGAAGAGTCTTATATAAAATTAGCATTGATATGTTTATCCTTGTTTTGAATACAGCTTTGTTTGAACCGAGAAAAAAATCATAAAGCAGCCAACAGTGCTTGAGCATGGGTATCCTTTATTGCTGTATTATGTTTTCAGGAAAGATTGATTTCCACCCTCTCTTTTTCTTACCCCCTGCCACTAAACAAAAAAGTTTACTCCACTAACGCATTTTTATTCATTTGAGGCCATTGAATAAAAACATTATTTAGAAGTTCGAGCTAAAATATATGGAGAAAAACATTTCCTTCTTAAGAAGCACATTAAAAAGTACATCTTAATAGACTACTATATGCTCTAGTAAAATAAAAGAAAAAAAAAATTGCAGGACTGCCCTATTTCTCTCTCTTAACAGTGTTTCCAGATAGAATTTCTTCACCTACTTTTTCCCCTAGGTATTATCACTGTAAACCCAGTTGTTAAAACCATACAAAAGACTCAAACCAGAAGCTGCAATGAAGGTCACTAAATTGCATGGTTTTCATTAGATTAACTTTGTCACAAGGAGCAGCTGTAATCAAGTGGATGCTATATCATGGTACCCAAAGGCTGCATTTTGGACACCAGCAAGCAGTTCTGCTGCTTCCACAATATTAGTGTGTTGGCACTTAATAAAATTTGCTGTTGATGCAAGATATTATTGATGTATGCCTGTGCCTTTGTGCCAGAGTGGTGC
The DNA here is from genome assembly GCA_013396955.1 of Regulus satrapa. Classification (NCBI taxonomy): domain Eukaryota; kingdom Metazoa; phylum Chordata; class Aves; order Passeriformes; family Regulidae; genus Regulus; species Regulus satrapa. The sequence goes on along the minus strand of VWZN01011549.1, from coordinate 390,011 downwards.
ATTCTTGTGGAAGCAGAATGCATCAAATGTTTCAGTAGAAAATCCAGACTAAACTGTTGGCATATATGGTTTTAAACAAAAAGGCTGATTTTTTTTCTGATCTTGTGGTACACATATGTACACATATCATTTAGGACTGGGCTTGGTCACCTGACACAGAGTCAGAATGGGCAATGTGGGACCATGAATTCTGCAGATAATTCACTGGTATGACTACAGCAATGTCTTAGCTTAGGTTCTGATTTAGTTTTTCTGCACGAAGTAATTTCAACATAGGAAATATGAACCTGCAGAATGAGAGTCCAGCCACATTATCCTCTATATCAGGATTCTATTTCTGTAATCTGAAGAATTTAATTCTATGCTTTCTTAAAAATCATGTATGTGGGATGTATATAAATTAAGTGGCGTCACTAAAAATACAAAAATGTAAGATGGATGGTACCATTCCAAACACTACATAAACAGTTGTTAAGATGAGTAGGTTGTACTTCTGTGGCTCTAAAATTTAGTATAAGGAGATTTCATTAATGAGAGGGAAACAATTAGCTCCTCCATCTCTTCCTAACATGCAAAGTATAAAAAAACTAAGCTGCATAATGCATCATATAATGTGTTTTGAAATTGGCAGTAGGGAAAAACTGAAGCAAATCAACAGTGTACCTACACTAGTGCGGCAGTACTTGTAAAAAGCAGCTATTATGTCTGAGAAGAGAGCTTTAGAAACCCTGAAAGATTAATTTACAGAATAATATACACAGGTGAAAGGCCCTTCTTAACTACTTTCTGCATTAAGTTGCCATCTGTTTGAAGGCAGCAGAGTTCAGAAATCTTTCAAGTCCTGGGATTTGGTGTGTTTATTTATCACACTGTCTGCTTTTTAAAAATTATCTATAAAGACTGACTATTACTATTTAAAGAGTTATGTTGTCTTTTGTGGCTCAGTAAAAATTATATTTGCCACCAACTTATATTAACAGTTGTTTAGAAATTTTCTGTCACTTCTGAAACAGTATAGAGAGTTTTGTGGATATTATGGCATTTCACATGGATATCAGTACTGTACTTTTAAAATTGAAATATGTTATCTCATGAGGACTTTTAGAACTTTCTGTTCAGATTCATTAAGTAGCTTTGTATTTTACTTTAATTATAATATATAATGCAAATAAAAATAAGGACTTGAGTAAAACTAGTTTTCTTTTTCCAAATGTAATAAGAAATTTCGAAATTTCCTCTTTTGTGCAAAATCAGAATATTTTCTCCACCTAGATTTTTTTTTTGGTGTTATATGTTT
>VWZN01011549.1:373403-388709 GCA_013396955.1 Regulus satrapa | reverse complement strand
GTGTGTGTGTGTGTGTGTAACCCACCTGAGGTCTTGAATTAGGCTTTTGATGACAACTTCTCTAGCTTCCATATATAATAGATTCCTTCTGAGAGTCACTCAGAGCAGGTGCTTGTAAGAAGACTGTTAATATCTGCTAAAGAAACTGGCTCTGGCCTCCAGCCCAAAGAAAGCCCTACAATATAAAGGAAGGAAATTCTGGACAGTATATTTTATAGAAATAGGAAAATCTTAGCATATTATAAGATCTTTGGAAGGTTTATTCTTTCTTCTCTCTCGCTATGTATGTTTGTTAATATTTCTTTTTTTCTGCAGAAGTCTTTTAGTCCTTGGCTGCCAGCCATGGTAAAACAGCTGAACATCTTGATTATCAACAACTTCAGCTGTATTTCCATCCTAGAAATAATGTCTTTCCTGACTCAGGTGGCAGTTCAGCCACAGAATAACAGGAAAGTGAACTTATGTTTCCAAAAGGGTATAAAACTTCTGACAATCATGCTTCAGTAAGAAACCTAACCTGAAGTGTGAAGTTCTGCACTTCAGTTTTAAAATCAAAAGGTTCAGAAGGTGCCCAATCAAGTTCACTCTGTATAAAATTATATCTTTAACCTCCTGAGACTTTCTTTCTCTGTTAACAATTATAGCAATAGTGGGCAGTGTACTGGTTCCTTTCAATAAAAATGAATCTAATTATCAGAATATGTCAGAAATTATTAATGAAATTTGAGTCTTTTGAGGAAAAATGTTCCATTGTCCAATATGAGAGCAACATTTTAGTTTGAATGCAAGAGTGAGTAGAAATTTTGTATTAGATTTTCCCACTGTGAATGACAAGATCACCACCAGCTGTTTCTATCTTTTGAAGTTTGGCATTAATAATCCATGTCCCAGATCAGCAGGTCTGTCCTACAAAAGTGTTACCTTTCAGCATCTCTGAACTCAAATCATTAGTGCTTTTAGGGAAAGAGAATTAACAACTAAGGAAAAAAGTCATCAAAATTCTCTCTCATTAATTGAAAATGCGATATAATTTTTAGTAGTGTATCCATTAAATTGGTTGCTTTTTCAAACCCTGGAGTTTGAAATTCTGCTTAAAATACCTATGCAGACAATGCTTCTGTTTACAAAAGATGTACAAATATTACCTCTGTACAAATATTATCTAGTTAACACCTAAAGGTGTTAACTTCTAAAAGATCTAATTGCCAAATTTTCATGGCTTCATTTTAAAAATCGTGGTCCTTATAAATTAGGCATAAAGGCTGGGCCCTGCTGTGTAGATTTATCATTTCATTAGTTAATCAGAGATTAAGAGGAGAATTTAAATGAGAATTAGAAATCATCATGCTGTTTTGAGCAAAATTTATTGTCATCTATTCATCTATGTGGCTGTTTTCTCAAAGAGCATTGCTATTACATGCAGACACTGTTATTTCTGTTAAAACAGAATGTTGGTGTATGACTGCCCCTAAAGGACACCTTTTTAACAGCAATGAGTTTATGAACACTGGTCATAAAGCTATACTGAAATATGCTCTAAACACCGGACAGTTTTGTCAAGCAGTCCAGCTTCTGTCAAATAAACAATTTTATCTAAAGAAAAATAATCTGTTTTCTTACTGGAGGAATTTTCAACACTTAGCATAAAACTTCAGACCTTGTTCTGCTTGGTCCAGCTAGGAACTTAGCTTCACAAGCTTGAAAAGTGGCCCATGAGAATCTCATGAGGTTTAACAGGACTAAGTGCAAGTCGCTGCATCTGGATGAGAGCAACACAAGTACCCACACGGGCTGGGGATGAGGAGATGGAGAACTGTCCTGCTGAGGAGGATTTGGGGGTGCTGGTGGAGGACAGACTGGAGGTGACCTGGCAATGTGTGTTTGTTTGTCACAACCAAAAAAGCCAGTTGTGTCCTGGGCTGCATCCAAAGCAGCCTGGCCAGCAGAGCCATGGAGGGGGTTCTGCCCCTCTGCTCTGCTCTGGTGAGAGCCCACCTGCAGTGCTGCATTCAGCCCTGGGGTCCCAGCACAGGAGGGACATGGACCTGCTGGAGAAAGTCCAGAGGAGGCATATCATGTTGATCAGAAGAATGGAGTACCAGTCCTATGAGAAAAGGCTGAGAGAATTTGAATTGTTCAGCATGAGAAGGGAAAGGCTTCAGGGTGACATAATTATGGCCTTTCAGTGTCAGAAGGGATCTTACAAGAAAGATGGAGAGGGACTATTTACAAGAGTATGTAGGGATGGGACAAGAGACAATGGCTTCAAACTGAAAGAGAGGAGGTTTACATTAGATATTAGTGAGAATTTTTTTTGTGTGAGGTTGGGGAGGCACCAGAACAGGTCGCACAGAGAAGTTGTGGGTGCCCCAGTGCTGAAAGTGTTTAAGGCCAGGTTGGATGGAGCTCTGAGAAACTGATCCAGTGGAAGGTGTCCCCGCCCATGGCAGAGGGGTTGGAAATTGATCTTCAAAATACCTTCCCACCCAGGCTATTCTATGGTTCTATGATATTTTTTTACTAAGAACAGAGTAACACAAGACCACTACAGACCCCCCTAGCATCACTAAAGATAGGTCCCTGCACTAAAAGGGCAGGAGCCATCTCGACAAAATTCAATCATCTAAGGGTAAATATCTCCTCCAAGGGTCCTGGATGCAGATGGAGATTTCCCTGATTTAGGCACCTACTTTAATCTCAACCTGAGACACAAATCTTTGGCTGTGGAAGGATCATTTAACTTCAGAAGTTTCTAAAGAACTACATTTCCTTTCTTCCTTACAGCACATTCTAAGGGCCTTTCTTAGTGTCCAGTCCACAGCACAATTGAGGTTTTGCTTCACTCTTCTGGAAAGAATGAGCTTAACTAACCAGAGCATGGTAATTAGAAAACAGAAAGAGAGAAAGAAAAGAGCTGGAGAAAGTGAAACAGTGTCATACAACCCTCTAGGGAAAAATAGTGTCCCCATTAGAACTAGGCTAATAAATAGATCAATCAATACAGCCAGAAAGCAAAAAAGATACCAGGCTAATATGGGACTTCTCTTGAATATTTCATGTGTCTGAAAGACTGACTGTTTCTTCAATTTCTTTAGTTGCCCTAATCTAAAATATTCCCTTTCTAATGTTTTCCTCTGACATCCTTAATCTGAGAATGCTTTAGAGAAGACAGTGAAAATATATGCTTCTGTAGGGTTTGGGGTTTTGGGGGTTTTTTTGCTTTTCTCTCTGTTATTTTATATAATAGCTTTAAATATATCAGTTTTCAAGGAAATATTTTGATCTCTTGAGATCTCCAGAAATTTCATGTTATGTTTTAGAAGCACAGTAATATTAATCTTTATGTCTTCCTATTTAGATCTTTCTGGATTTTTCTGCTTATCTAAAATTGCCTCTCCTTTTATGATTGGAAAACACAAAGTCCATTTTAGTCAAGCCCTTGTGTCATGTTGGAAGAATTTACACGAAGCACCTTGAAGTCCTTCATTTCTAATTTACATAATTCTGTACCAGAACCTATCTTCCTGTATAAAATGAGAGTCTAAGCAGATTAGGTAGTAAGTAAGAAACCTTAATTGGATACCTAAGACTGGAGAGTATGACTCTTCTTCCTGCTATTAAATAGATAGTATGAACAGCTTTAAATATAATTAGGAAAGACATTTCAGTATATAGTCTTCTTTGTAGTAGCATTATGGCAGTAAGGCTATGAGACAGAGAAGCTTTACACAGGAATTTAATAACTTTATATTGTTGAGCCATAGCTGGAAAAAAAGCACACTATTTTTTGAGTCCACAAACTCTTTAAATGTGTTAAAATTGAAATGGCATGGAAGCCATTTACACCAGTTGAAGGGGTCCCTGAGAAAGCCAGAGGAAGGGAAATTCATAAAGGGTTACTACCTACATAGAAACCATATCTAGCTCAGGAAATCCCAGAGCTTCAAATGTTTGAAGGCTGGGAGAGCATTCAGGAAAACAAGATATAGTTTGCCCTGTTCTTATAGTTTCCCTTAGGCATTTGCTTTTGGTCACTGCCAGAAACTGGATACTGTGTTAAGCAGACCTTGGTCTGACCTAGAACAGATGCTGGCTGTTATGGATATATTTATATTTTTTAAGAAATAAACCATGGACATGACTTACAGTTTCTTTTTAATTTTTGTTCTTTTCCAAAAAAGGCACACGTTTCGCAGTTCAGAAACATCTTCCAGATTTCAGACATTTCAGAGAATTTGTCTTTGCATGCCTCTATTAACCTTGATAATTCTTCGTTCTTTGAAACAAGTTATTTTTTGCTCAATAAATGTCTTGTTAATAAAAAGCAATAGATTTAGAAGGGAGTAATATTGTTTAGGGAGGCACTGATACATTCTGTTTACTAACAAAGTACTTCAAAGCCCTTAGAATGCATCCTCACCCTAATTTAGCTTGCTGTTTCTCTAAAAAGTTTAGGAGATGAAAGCGGAGCTAATCCGCAATCCACTCACCATCCTGGCTATACAGGCAGCACCAATACAATGCCTTCTTGATTAGAAGTGAATCAGGTGCAGAGTGCAAGGAGAAGACATCAATAGGAAAAATGTAGATTACTATTGTTTCAGTTGGGAATGGGCATCCTCTCAAGCCTAATCTATGCAGGGCTATCAGGTGCTAAAATATTCTCTCCAAGAGTACAGCAGCAAACAAACAGGGTCGTCATTGTACTGCTCCGAAGTATCTGTGTTCACTTGTGATCCCATGCTGTTACAAGGGGAATGTGAAACAATAACATGACAGTCCTGGTGAACACATTCACAAGATTTACCTGTCAAGAGGACAGCGGACGTGCTGCACTGAAAGGCAGGGATGATAGCTCATTTCCTTGTTTTGTCTTGTTTGCAGAAAACAGGACTATTTGAGGGGCCTGCAGTTGAAGAGGGAGAGAGAGTAGCCTCTGTTTAGTAAGCTGTGACTTGATAATGCTAAGAGAATTTTCAAGCATGTTCTGTTTGATCTGCTGTTTAGGCCAGCTGAGAGCATAAGCTGTTTAATGATTGCCTTGTAACTCCATACAGGCACAGGGCTACCTGACAAATATATTGAAAGCCTTCAATTACTAGAAGCTGGGGAAACTAGGAGAAAAGCTGTGCTCAGTGATACAAACCATGGAGCCATGGTCCTGGTATGAAACCTTTATCACATTCTCCTTTTGAACTATCTACTTCCTTAACTAGAATTTCAAGGGGATTCTCTTAAAAAAAAAAAATCAAAACAAAACAAACCAACAACAACAAAGGTAAAGCCATGCTTGAAGCACAAAAATTAGATGTTCTAGCACTGACTCTGCTCTACCTGCAAAAATCAGTAGACAACAATGAAAAGGATAATTCTTTAAGAACTGGTAGCTACTGTGAGCTATAACAGAAATCAATTCCTCAGACAGTCTGCCAACCCCCTGAGAGAAACTTTGTAACAAAAGAGACTGAAGACTTGGGATGCAGACAGACATTTAAGCAATGTTCTCACTGCCATAATAATTATTAATATCCACTAGCTATATTCTTATGAAATTCACCTTTAGACTAGACCTAATAGATCCTGCTGTAGTGTAAGTAGGTTAGACAAAAAAATGGATTCTCTTGCAAGGAGAGACTGAAGAAAAAGATTGTTTCCCCTCAGGCTGGAGAGGAAAAGCCTGAAGGGAATGTGGCCGAAGGTGAACACAAAGACACTGAATAAGGTGCATGTGATAAAGCTGAAATGGTTAACTACCAGCTCTGCAGCAGCAGAATGAGAGGAGATTTATTGAAACTACTAGAAATGGGTTTAAAAGAAGTAAAACATTTCTTTGCACAGCAGGCAGTAAATGTTGTGATTTTGCTGCCTTGTGAGGCATTTGAGGCAGTCAATGGCAGCAGGTTCAAAAGGGGTCAGTCAAATTCATTTGGAACAGCTCCATAAACAGGTTCTGAAGGGAACAGGTAGAGACATCACCCTAGACATCCTTCATGCAACAACTGTGGCTGTTGGGAGGTGTAACAGGAAAACACCACAGTATGTGGTTGGGCTTGCAAGCCTTTCCCCAGACACCACCTCCTCTTGTCTGGTTGGAGTTAGACTGTGGGCACAGGCCATACTCCAACTCTGCAAGGTATTTCTCATGTTATGTCATGAGGACTAAATAGATTCTTCAGTCAGTGAATCTTCCTTCCTCTCAATTTAAACCACAAGGCTGAGAGTTGAAGGAAAAGGTCAATGTCCCTCAGACACCTTTCTTAAATATGCTGCCCTCAAAAGAGCATGCACTTACCCTTAATCTTAAACACCATATGGAACCGTGTTGATTTTAGTCTTGAAGTTTAGCACATGTGTACCTGAAGTACCTGGAGTTCAATTCTTCTGCGAAACAAAGAGAACCTAAGAATTCATATCTGAAAGATAACAGATAAAACCACAACAAATGAACAAACCAAAACATCATTAATTCCTTCCTATTACAAGTAGTCAATCACTTTCCTTGAAGTCTCTCTCCTCTTATTCCATCTTTGACCTTCTCTTACTAGTGAAGTAAAAGCTTCCCCTCCTGTTTCTGTCCTCCCTCTTCTTTTCTTTCTGACTTTTTATTTATCCTTTCCCTACTCATTCTAAGACAATTACAGGACTAAAGAACTTAACTAAAACATGTAATGTTTGGAGAGCTTCCATGTGATCTCTGGATCTCCAGCAATGAGGGAAGCACACAGAATTTCTTCTAAAGGCACTCATTGCAGTGTTTGCAGAAGTGCTTTTGAGGAGCCTGCAAGGAAATGCTATGTGAATTCCAAATACTGTCACTAAAGTCCAGAACACAGAGGATAAATATGGATTGTTAAGCTCAGCAGCAATATGTTGTATATTCTTTCCACATTTTGCTTGCTCTTCCTAGGTTTTAAGGTCATATTGATATTTAATTCAGACTGCTAGGGGCTGAGCTGCCTCTCAAACATGTCACACAGAACATGGATCCACACAGAATCCTGCCTCTGAAAGGCAGTGAGCACCAAATGCATTAAATAATAATGAAAGGAGTTCCCACTGCTCACAGTGCATATACAGGGAACAGTTTCCACCTAGACCTCTAAATTAGAGGTAGCATATGGCAAGGTTTGCATTCCTTGTAGAAAAATACAATCATATATTTTGTATAAATACAAAATATCTGATCCCTTTTTTTGACATGTAGGAACAAAAAGATGAGAGAAAATAATGATTTCTCACATTGTCTAGCTACGATCTGCTGACTGATAAGCAGAAAGGTGAAAGGAAAAGACATGCATGCCTGGTGTTAAAGAAAAGCCTATTTGCACATAATGCTCTGGAAAAATTATTGAACATTTCAACCACACAAAATACAAGCCCTGTCACTCTGCCAGGGTCAGTGAGACCTGGGCCAATCTATTGAGTCAGTTCTAGTTATGCAAGTTAAACGGTTTAGTGGTTGCTTTAATTAGGAGCCACCTTTTGTTTACAAACTCACAAAAAAATGGTAGCAAAGAATGTTCCAGGCCCATGCTTACCAGCCCCAGCACTTGTCATAACCCTAGTCCTCCAAAAAGGGTTTCTTTGCCTTCTTCCACCCATGCCTGGCGAGGTGCCAGAAACTCATTCCAGAGTGTAACAGATATAGGTATCACAGCAAAAAAGTGAGATGTAGCACAAAGCATCTCTTCTGTGAGAATCCCATGCAGGACAAGGACGAGGAAGGCTAAGACATTACTGGCACTGTAAGGAAAACAACAGGAATTTAAATTAAAGAACAATAAAAAAAATTATTCACATCTTCCTACATCTGTTAACAACATCACTGCAAATGTTTTCATTGTGACATCAATCTTTCCTTCACATAATGATTTTTTCTCATTCTTATCTCACAAACATATCCGCACCTTCTTCCATGCTTCTCTTTCTTGCAGATAGGAATGACCTTTCATAATCTATTTGTCCAGTTTCACCTTTACCTGACACACACCCTGGCCAAAGAGACCTTTTTAGAATGTTGCTTCATTAAATTTCTCAAAACTTTAAACTCATCAAACATCTCAAACACTAAAGATGGTAAGAGTTGCAGTGGAAGTCACTTTGTGACCTCAGTGCCCTGCCAAGTTGAGGCCCTTTGCATTATTCCAGGTGACATGATGAAGGGACCAATTCTGACCAACTAATACCATGGTCAGTCATGTAATTTTGTAGTTTGCAAACATGCTTAATGAATCAGGAGAATCACCCTCCAAGATGTACTGAAATCCAAAGAAAAATACAACAAAATTTGGGCTGCAGCAGGACCAGACATCCTGTTCAGAGAAGTTGTTCTTCTGTGCAGCTTCCTTTCCCCACTTCCTCTTGGCTTCTAGTCCTGTCCTCAGGTCATTAGACCACATCACTTCCCTGTTGTTAGCAGGTTATAAATACTGAGACAGATACCTACTGACATGATACTGATAGCAGTTTGATAGCAACAAATCTACATTTTCAGCTGTAGCCGTTGCCTAAAAGCTAACAGAGATTTGCTGTCCCCCTTGCTACTAAATAACAGCTGCAAATTTGCAACTCCTTTTCCTTAAGCCTTAAAAATCTTTACTGTGTTAATATTCACTCAGCCTTGTAATTTTTCCTACAGGGATGAAACAGAGCACATGAAGATCTGTCAATACACAAAAAAGTACTTTTTTTGGAAGCGCATCTTTACAATCCAGTGGTTAAAAAACCAAGCCCTGCGGCACATTTATTACTGGCTAATACAGGATTCTTAAACCAAAACACTGCTGATCAATAGTGAAGTACCTAAATCTTAGCTTTATTGATTATGTCTGCACAGGCCTAATTCACAGGTTAACTGTCCTGGTTCCCCAGATCTCTTCTTGGGTGAACTTTGACACAGCTTGCACAGAGTGAAGAGTATCTCCTTATCACATTCTTGACCTTTTGGCCAGTCAATACATTCTAAATCTGTGTTGGCAAGTGTTAGAAAGTTTGGTGCTTGGCTTAGCCAGAGAGAAAAAGGTTTCTCAACTTGAGCTCAGTTTTCAGCACACACTGCAAAAAAACATGCTCTTGTTTCTCTCACATATAATAGGACCAATGAACTGATGCTGTCTGATGTCCTCCTTGTAAAAATAGCCTGAATTATTTAGATTTTTCCTTAAAACAGAAGTGATTTTTTTTTAACTAAAAAAAAAAATAGCAACATCGACAAAGCATGAATTTCAGGAAAATCTCTCTGTATGATAATGAGAAAAATTCCAATGCTGTAACAAATTTCAGAGGACACTGTTTAAACATAGTGTCTGTATTTGCAGAAGGAATCTAGTCAGCAAGATGTTACCCAGTTGACTGAAGAAGTGAAGCTGCAATCTGTGCATTAAAATCAGTTTTCTTGGCAAACTTTTCAAGTTCTTCTCTAAGTACAAGCTGTAATAACCAGTAAGGATGTTGGCACTGGTTTCAGGTATGGGAGAAGATTTCTGCTGTTCAGAAGTCTGTGGGAGTGAAGGATTTGAGTGAAAAGAAGGAAAAGGGTGGGAATAGCCATTCAGCAGTACACCAGGGTATCTTTTCACAGCTGTGCCAACCAAGGCAAGGAGGAGGGGGAGGGGGGGAAGGGAATGCATAAAAAATTTACCCAGCTCTTAAACTGCATTCATAAAGGACATTTGGGATTCAATTTCTTCTCTTCGTGTACTGTACATCTTTCTGGAATAGGTTTGCTGGAAAATCATTTGAGAAGGGAAAGAATAAGAATTTATAGCCTTACAGACTCTAAGGCTCACTATTTAGATGTGCTGTGTTGATTTTACTGCCCCTGTCACATTTTTGATACCATGAGTATGACAGTTTCTGCCACATTCAAGATTACCCCAACACCTACATTTTCACATTCTGCAAGCAGAATTCAGCACCATGCTGAAACAACTTAAGAATGACAGCAAATATAACAGTTGACCAACACTACAGCTTGGGTAGACACTTGGGTTCTGGCTTAACTGTTAGTGAGTGTGACTTTAAAAAAACTAAAGACATGAAAAATCTTGAAAAATCTCACAAGCTGGCTATGTTAAGGGACATCAATTACCTGGGACAATAGCACAATTCAGTTTGCAGGCCTGTAATGGACAGCACAGATTCTCTTTTTACACATCTTGTGCTTGGTTTGCAAACCTTTGTTCAGGATTTCTCCAGCGCTGTCTGGAAGAGAGGAGTCTTGCCTGGTGACTCCATGCATCATATCCTGCCCCCTCATATCTCCCATCTAAGCAATATTAGGCATTCTTAGTTCCTGTGTCCAGTATCTTGAGGTTGGCATGTTGAGCTGTTGTATTGAATGCAGTTCATGCCTTCCAGGCAATGACCTAAATGGTTTTTAAGATATCAGGTAAATTATAGATGTCATTTCAGAAACTGCCCAAGTTTAAAAATAGATGTTGAAAACCATCTGCAGAATCATGAGCCTTGTTGTTACTCTTACAAACTCTACAGATTAAGTTACTTATCTATTTCCTGGAGGTGGGGCAAGAAGTCTATTCCCAAAAGGCATTTCCCTCCCAAGGCTAAGCAATTTCTTTAGATGTTCTATTTAATGGGTGGAAGAAACTGGACAGAAAGCTGCACTCGCCAGGGACTGGCAGTCTTGCAAAGAATGGGGAGAGCTTATTGTGTGAAGTAATAGCTGTGGCTCCCCAAGGAGAGAGAAAGATGGAGGAGAAAAGAAGGGAGGGCAAGTGAAGCCCATGTCAGATTAAGATCTTTTTCCCCCTTTTTTCTTGTTGGCTGCAGCTGGGTCTCACCCACTCTCCATCTTGAAACTGTCAGCAAGCCAATGCCTGGCACAACGGCCAAATAATTACTGATGACATGTGAGCAGTGTTTTTTCCAGATTGGCTTTCCTGCCTTTCTGCAAGAAAAATAAACCAAAAGCTGTACCCCAACAAACATGACAGGAAAAAAACCCAATGGCCCTGATACTGGAAACCTGCTGCTCTCCCAGCCGCAGACTGGAGAGAACCTTCACCCTTCATCATCTCAGCAAGGAAGGGAAGGATTGAAGGAATGATGGGAGAAGAGTTCTTTCCAAAGGCTGGCACATCCCTTGTAGCCAAACTCAGTACCACACAAGAATGGGGAGAAGGCAGCAATATAGAAACCTCTGAATATGGCAGTAACTGAGACAGACATGGAACTGCTTGTGTTTGATTTACTGGAAAATAAAAGAACAGTATTGTTTTCTCCTCTCCTTTCAATCTGAGTTATATGACTCATTCTGCCATATTTTAAAGACTATTAAAATCATGTCTGACCTGTCATGCTAGTGGGTCCTCCTAAATGGTGATTTCTACAAGTCTTCTCAACTATCAATCTCTCATTTTAACACGGGAAAATAAAATATTAAATTCTGCTCTATATTATCTGACCTTAATGATTTGTATAGATCTAGCCTGAAAATGTTACTTGCTGGCCAATGCAATATGTTGTCTTATTTAATCTCTTAAAATCAGGACTAGAGATCTCATTATCTGAAGAAAAATTTATGCATGCAAAAAAGATCTAATTTCTACCCAGAAGAGTGCCTCTTTTTAAATTTTTACATGGAACCCTTATTCTATGTTCTCAGCAGAAGACACAGAAAATAGATTTCTAACCTTCATCTTCTGCAGCCTGTGAGATGGACAACACAAACAGAAGTACACTAGGTGCATGGATGGATGGATGGATGGATGGATGGATGGATGGATGGATGGATGGATGGATGGATGGATGGATGGATGGATGGATGGATGTGGCTCATTTGGTGGTCTCATATCTGTTTTTACACTTTAAGGACATTGTTTCTCTTCCCTTCATACCTACAGATGCTAGATTCAGTAGAGCAGCCCTGAAAAAGACTGTTTTGATTATATAGTTCCATTTCCTGGAAAATATGAGGCCATTAGAATGCCATTTAAAAGTCATGATTAGAAAATAGAAAATCTTAAGTCATTTATAAGTCAATGAATGAGCAAAGGAATTGGGATATCATTCATGACAGGCAAATGAACTAGTTAATGTTAGAGAAAGAAAAAAAAAATTAAAACTACTGAAACTCACAATGGCGAAAAAAAAATCATACCACAAATATTAGCAGTTACTGATACAGTTAGTGATAATTCTACAAAACTCTGTTCAAGATCCCTGTTTTCATATGCTTCTTAATAGAAAGCATTTTCAGGATAGTTTTGCATTTTATTCACAAGGTAATTTTTTCTTTGACATTTTTGCTAACATATTATGCAATAAATTATGTTGGAATCATGCAAGATTAAAAATTCCCATCAAAAGAAAAAAAAATCTAACTGTCTAGGCCTATGAGGTTAATTCAAAATACCCTCCATTAGAAAGCCTCAAATTTGGAGTGTAATCCTCCAAATGAGACCAGCCAGCCAGAGTACCTCTGAATAATCAGTGAGATATGTCATCTCAAAAGAGGACTTTGTGAAGTTTGTAAAACTTTACAAACATCTAGATTTCCTTGAAAAAAATGGTGCAAGATCTGGGCTTGCTCCTACAGAAGCACGTTATCAAAATAGCATGCTTTAAGATGATTTAAAACAACCCATTGTCCTTAACACCACAATAGAGCAGAACACACACAGCTACTGTTCCTCAACTGAAGGATAATAACTTTCTGCTGAGGGATGGTGACTCCTCTGGATGTGTTAACTCATTCATTTTCAATCACATACCCATGTCTGTGAGCAGCCCACCAGAAGGTGCTACCTGAGAAGCAACAGGTATTTACACAGTTCTGCTCCCCTGAAAACTTACCCCAGTCTTTCTCCTGGCTCAAGCCCTTGGCTCATGGTGGATGAGACTACTCTCTGTCTAACATAGAAGTTGTCTCTGACCAAATTGCTGAGCTCCCTCCAAGGCAGTTCCTGAACCACTACAGGTTTGTCTACAAATTCTTTAGTAAAAAATATGAACCACATATTTTTTAGTTGGTACTGTGATTAGCAGCAGACTTAATCTGTACATGGTAGTGTAGCAGGACAGGGTTAATACAGGTGAAAAGGACAGCTCTGTGAGACAAGAACTGCAGTGTCAAAATGAAGAAGATAACCAAACTCTGTACTCATCAAAATGGAGAGAATTCCTTATTTTTTTCTTTTCAAAAATATATTCCACATGCAACTTCCCACAGCATTACAAAAGCATGAGCATAACTGTAAAAAAAGAAATTGCAGAAGCAAGCCTCTATGTAAGATATATCTCTGTTGTTCATGAGCAAGTTTGGAGCTTCTTCCTCTGGCACTCATTTCTGAGTGCTTTGGCACACATAAACCTGCTTGTGGTGAAGTTATTAAAAATTAAATTACTCTTCAGAATATTTGGACAGATCCTAAATAGAGAGTGCATTAATAACATACTAACAAAAGAGTCACCATCTGCCTCACAGAAAATCCCTGACTTTTACCTGCTTACATTATCCTCTCTCATGCTCCGTGACTCAGTGTGCATGCTTCTTGCCAGGTAATTCAAGAAGTCCACTTCCTTCCACTGCAAAAGAAGCTGCTACTGCACTTTGCAACAAAAGAGGTCCTGCAGACGTGTTGATGCGCAAAGCGCAAGGGCATGCACTTGTATACAGTGTGTATACCTTCCACCTTTAGTTCAGGTTATAGAGCTGCTGCTTCAAACATCCAGGACAATCCCCAGCATGCCAACCAGGCTAGCAGTAACTATCACCCCCCTTAAGAACATCTGTTCTGGCAAATGGATGGTATCTAGGCAGTGGAGATTTCTTTCCCTTAATAAGGTGTGGAAACTGGCCCAGATTATACTAAATAGACAGAGTCTGGCTTCTGATTCTTCAACTCTGTAAATAGCTGGTTCTTTTCTAAATGGATAGTTTCTTTTTTGGCATGCTTTTCATTTCTCACTGCCATTTCTTTCGAGACAGACAATGTGAATAAGGAGACATATATAGGAATTTGCCCTTAATAAAATAAATCCCAGTTTTTCTGCTCCAGCCACAGTGTGATTTTTTTACATAGTCCTATTAAGGATAGAAGTGTTGGGATGAAAGATACTGTATCTCCAGTATAATAGGCAGATGTAGATGACTTCTGTATGTAACATGAAAGAATCAAATATGAATAAATAAATAAATATACTAAACCTGTGTGTATGGCAGGCTCTATATTCTCAAAGTTATGTTTGTTTCCTCACCTTTTATTTGCCTTATGCCTGAAGACTCCCAAAGTTTTACCCTGCAAGAATCACATCCTCTTGCATGAGCCCTATTCACTTGAGCTGCAGCAAACTCTAAGTCATAAGATTATATGAAGTCTGGGTTTACACAAGATACAGAAACATCACTTGGGATTTTATTGTGGTTAAAAGAGTCAAACACTATAGGGGGAAGGTTTCTTTCTCCCCATCCTCTCAGTCCTTGTTTTCCCCCATTTTATAGCACTCACAAGTTGGATTTCAGGGTGTTAAAGGAGCACTGAACAAAATTTTGGAAGGTGTCCAGCTCTACACCCCACCCAGATGAATACCTGGAAGCACACTGTTAACATGGCTATCCCGCCAGACCAAAATCAAGTGTGGAATAAATGTTGAAAGGATGCCCTCTGAAACAGGTAACCACAGGACTGAAACAGAAAGACTTTGTTTACACTTTTACAACTCTCTGGTATATAATTTCATTTTACTGTACAAATCCTTTCGTGGTCGGAACAGACATGTTGCAAGCAAATCTTAATGTTGCCAGTTTTTAACGTATTTTATCTTACTGTTTTCTAAACCAATCTGATATTTTGGCAAAGCATATGTATTGATCAAGTTTAGGATATAGGATTTTGCAGAACTATCTGGTATCAGCTGTGCTGCCCAGTATCTGGCAAAAAAATATAAAGCATTTTCTTTGTGTGTCAGCACCAGAAGGGGCTGGGGATTTTGCAAAGCATAAAGTGCTTTGTGTACATTGTATGTACTTAAAAAAGCTTTCAGCAAGCCCAAGGCAGGCACCAGTGGAACTCTTCAGCCCCTCCTACACACTAATTTTGAACCAGGGATGTTAGTGCTCTCCTGGGTCCTTGGCTCTAGCTCCAAGATGCTGCAGCAGAAGACTTCCTATGTCTGAGGTTTAAGGTTTGAGTACAGCACCTCCAAAAGTACTCTGCATTTATGCTAGAGGAACTTCTAAAATTTCTGGCTCCAAAAGTACCGTCTGGCTTTCTGTCCTGTACCATGGAGCGAAGAGGCTGAGATTACAAGTTACCCATCAGCTAGCATTGGCCTCATGGATCT
>VWZN01011549.1:346204-373204 GCA_013396955.1 Regulus satrapa | reverse complement strand
TCAGTCAGGGCAATATTTTCTGGGTGCTCCACCTTCCTTAAAGCCACCCTCTTGCCCCAGGATCCCATGTACCCTCAGGAAAGCTGTGTGATGGTCAGTGTCACAGCTGAGTGGCAGGAATTGAGGAGTTTTCATGCCAAACTGTCATCCCAGTCAACACTCTATGCTATGACATTATTTGAAACATGATTTGGATGGGAACCATAGCAAAAAGACTCACAAACCAGCAGACAAAATCAGCCCACAAGGTGAATGTCAGTGCTAATTCAACAGCTTCATTTCCAGTACAATCTGGTGCAATTTGTGCCTCAGCTACACCCCTTCACCCTACAGAGGACCTTTTGTAACTTGTGTGCTGTGACAAAACAATGTCAGGGATAATGCTGGACACTGCTCCCAGAGCTGGGCAAAAGCTTTGCCTTTCTCACTCCTCTTCACCCACGAAAGGCTGGAGGGTGAGAGAGGCCACCTTTAACCTCATTGCTTTCCTCTGTTTTCTGAGCCAAAATATAAAACCCTTCTCCATCAGGGTGGTAGGGTTGGCTGATTTGTCCTCTGTGACAGATGGGGTTATATCTCTGGAGACAAGGTTCCTCCAGGTCTTCCTCTGTGACAGCTGGCTCCACAGAGGCCCTTGCATCAGCCCCCTTGTGTCTGGAACTGAGTCTGACTGTATTGATTTAGTAGTCCATTGTCCTGTGGGAAAAGTGCTTAGTGGTAAATACCAGAACATGATCAATAGCTCAACAGCCAGAGTCTGTGTTAGAGCTTCAGTTCCAGGCCTTAGGCTCCAGAAACATCACAAGCAACACCACTGTGAACAGAGCATTGCCTGATGAATGGAATAGATCAAAGTAAGAAGCATCAAAAATAGGCCAAGGACACACACTCTGCTTGCTCCTGGTGCCTGCTGAAATGTCATAAGCCATTTTTGGCTTGTAACACATGGATTTTGGATTGTAACACATAAATACTCTTTGAAAACCTGAGAGTTCAAAGGCGATAATCTGATTTAATGTACATGATTTTAGCACTTCTGAGGAGACACTGATTTCAATGCAATTGATCCTGACTCTTAAAACTGTAATATCAGGATGCAGCCTTTTAATTTTTAAAATGCCAACCTTGTGCTGTCACCAACTCCAAGCCTGGAAACACTGGCAGTTCATGACAGATGTCATCACATCCTCCTTCCCCTCTTTGGACCCCACCAATCCCACTAATGCTCCTACTACAGTACAAGTAAGTCAGGAGCAGTGTGATATATTCTTGTAAAACAAAATAGATGAGGTTTGAAGGACATAAACAGAAACGTACTAACCCAGTTCATCGTATGATCCCAGGCTCCAAACAAAAGGGCAAGGGTGGGGCCCACAGACCAGTCCAAGTGTCGGGTGGGTCCATGTTTTAGGAAAGATAAGAACATATTCTATAAAAAAAAAAAGTCTTTTGTACAGTTGCTCTTTGCGACCCTGAAGGGGGAAAAAATTATCTTTGTGCACAGACTGCAGTGGTGTGAGGCGGTGCACGCACATAGGCATGCCCTTGCAGTGGTGTTGCCAGGCACTGGGGATGTGTACGTTATTCACAAGTCAGCCTTGCCAAGGGAATGTCGATGGAAACTCCATCACGCAACAGCTACATGGCAACAGATTTGCCCTGTGGTATATTTTTATCTTGTTGTGGTTTTGCTAGGTTGTTTTGGTTTGTTTTTTGTTTTGTTTTTGTTTTTTTTTAATTTTAACTTCTGTCTTTGGTTATTATTGTTGATGCCAGTTCTGGTATGGTTCCTTTTCCTATTACCAGGATTTACAAGGACTGGACATTTCTGTGGATGAGGACATCCACCATAAGGATTCTGCCATCAAGACAATGTGAAAGCTTTCTTGCTCTAGGACACTACTGCTGAAGTGACCTACTCATTGTCCTGATCTACAGTGAGTCTGTTTTATGTGGGCCTTGTGAGGGCCTCAAATGCAGGGTGTGCCACACCACTCCAAGCCAGCCCCCAGTCCTTAGGGGGGCAGCAGCACCACCACCAACCCTGCTCTATATGGGAAACCAAACAGGAATGCAGTGAGGAGCACAGATTGCATACTGAGGCGAAGCAATGCAAGCAAATCTTGCCCTGAGGCAGGTACTCCCTGAATTGCCATGGGCAGAATTTTTATCAGTTTCAGAGGCAAAGAACAGGGAATTGATTGAACCACAAGTGCAAGCACAAGTACCCTGGAAGTGTTGTATTTCTTTGCTCTTATGTTGTACTCACTGCAGCTGAAATATCTTAAAAGTAAATTGGATTTGGTTTCAGTCCAAAGAAGCCAGATTTAAAATACTGATCTACACCTGGGTTCAGATTCCTCAAATATTTTTGACTGCTCAGATGTAAGAAGCTGGGTTGACCCATCTTAGGAATCATCACAAAACAAGTAGCATTACTGAAAAAAAAGAAAAATAATATGCTCCTCTGAAATCAAAATAACAAATAAATTAATTTTATTTCCTGTTTCTCAGTCAGAGAGATTGAAAATTTTATGTGATTGACTTTTTGTAATCCACATGTAACTCTTAGAAATTTGGACTTTTATTCCAACCAGAATTCTTTTCAGGAGGGATTAATTATGCTTAAACAAAACGTATGTTTCTTAGGAAGTAACTTTAAGTGTTTAGGAAGGCAGGTTTGCCTGTTTATGCTAAAGAAAATCAGTCCATCAAATTTAATGACAAGCAATATTGTCCCTAAGAGAAGCTTTGTAATTACCCATCTATCCCTTTCTATTCTTTGTAATTATTCACTTGCAATTATCTCCATCCTGTCTGATGTTTTTCTAAATCCTGCACGAATATAAAGTAAAGCAACAGTCAGATAAATCATGATAGTTCTTTAAATTTCTGCGAAGGTTTCTGCAGTCAGAGAGAGGATGGTGTGGAAGGGGTTACACTTTGTGCTCAAGTTCCTCTTTTTGTCCCAAAGGAGAGGAAAGAAGCAGAATACCTCCAGAGGCTAATGAAACATGGAAACAATTTGTGTACAAGCAAAAAACCAAGGCTTGTCGTCTCTCATTGCCAATAATAATACTTTATTTCCTATTTGTACTGTATAATGTTCAGGATGAAAAACAAGTGATATTACTTGGTAATTCCCAAAGATGTCATTTTATAGTTAGTGTGCCATCTCTCTTAGCTCACAGTGTGTAGAAATAACTCTGCTTCCATGCAAACAAGAGTCAGGAGCTACCTATTTTGTTTTAATTTGAGCACATTGAAATATCCTTGATGCAAACTTCAGCAATTTTATCTTCTTTGAGGGGTAAGACTTAGAAATTGAACTATTATAAGGCAATATAGAGCTCTCCATCTACAAAGGAAATCCAGTTAAATCTCCTTTACTGTTAGTATTTAAAATTTTATTTTTGTCCAAAACTAGACAAGGTGGAGCTCAGCACAGACAGTGTGTGAGGTTGATTATAGATCAGCACTGATTATCACTGATAGTTTCCTCCAGAAAGAATTGGTGTGAAAACCAGCACAAGCTTAACCAGGATGCAGCCTCATAGCATTAATGGAAATTCCTCTTTATTTTTGCTAGACCTGGATGTGTCCGGGGAAGCAGCCGAAACTGCCTTCTAGAACAATGCACAAGGATGCTGAATTTAGACCCCCTGCAAATGACCACAGGGATAATTATAGCAGGTGTCAAAATCCCTAAGAATAACCGAGAAACAGGACCTCCCAGCCCGCCTCTGGTGTCAGATCAACAGAGATAAAACAACAAACGAGGTCCCAGTGGGTCTCCCCAGGCACGGCAGGCAGGGAGCTGAGCTTGCCGTCAGGGCTCGGCCTCTCTCTGAGAGTTTGTTTGCTGCTCCCTTTGGAGGAAACCTCCCTGATGGTGGCATACATCCCCTCAGCAGGGACAGCAGACTAAGAGCCTGCTCTACTGTCCAGGAATGCAAGTTAAGGCCAACAGCATTCCCATAATGTGCTCCTAGAGACCTGAGCAGCTGACACTTGGCTGCACTGTATGCAGTGACTGTGTGTTTAGCAACTGCCTTGGCCCATCTGCACTCAAAGTTCTCATGAAAACCACAGTGGGCTTGCCTTTGATAAAATAAAGCATAAAAATAGAAGTACTATATAGCCCTACATACACAGAGGCACTTGCAAAGGTCTGCTACTCTGTTATAGCTTGTTTCAAACTTAGAGAAAACTGGAAAACTGCTGACAGTATCTCATGGCTTGGCTGATCAACACCAAGAACAACCTGTACTATGTCCTGGCCTAGTGCAAGGTGTCCCTGCCCGGGGCAGGTGGGTTGGAACTTGGAGGTCCCTTCCCAAACCATTCTATTATTCTTTTATTCTATTACTCTATTATTAATCCCTGGTGCTGTCTGCTATGTACCTCATCTGCAACAGCTTAAATTCTCAGATGACATACTAGTAGTGCTTGTATTATTTCAGAGTGGCAATAACGGGGAACCAACTAGTTATTACCAGAAATACTGCCCAGAATTGCCAGGTTTTAAAAAAATAGCCTCACTCTCATGCCAAGTAATAACTGCAACAAGGCAAAAAAAAAAGAGATGCAGCCTCAGCCCTGTCATAGCCTTTTGCATGCAGGTGCTTCACCATCAGACATGCACTAGAGACAGTGACAAGTGAAAACACAGCTAAGTTTTAAATGGTTTCCCAACCCTCAGGCAGTCCAGAATTTAAATGATGGAAGAGAGATATTGCTTAGTCATATCTTTGCAAAATCAAGAAGGGGGAGCTCAGTCTGCACCTCCCTTCCTCAGTCACTGTGGCAATACTGCTTTAGAGCTTGAAGTAGATACAGGCTTTGGAGATGGAGTTTGGGAAGCCAACTCAGTAACAAAGAGTGCTTCAGGCAAGAACTCCCTGTTGTTAAGTCCCTGCTGCTAAAACCAGGAGACAACCTTTAAATAAAATGCCTAGAATATCACATAAGGCACTCTGATATTTAAAGTTCTTTTATTCGCAGACTCACGGAACAGTTTGGGTTAGAAGGGACCTTTGTAGGCCAGCTTGTCAAGTCCCCTTGCCCTGGGCAGGGACACATTCAACTAGACCAGGACCCAAATAGCCTTATAATTAAAATTTACAGCCACCAGCAGTAAATACATATTCTAAAGCAACATCAAGTGCACTCATCACACCAAAGCCCCCTAATGTCTTGCCTTCATTTAACTCTGGTGCTCTTCTGGTCATATCCACAGAAGTTTTCTGGGATGAGAGAAAGCTCCAAGGGCAAACCCAGCCTTTGCTGCCCCAAACAGCACTACATACTATGGAAATGAATTGCTAACACTGTTGACCAGCTCTATTGTTTAAAGCAACGCCCTCTCAGACTTCAGCAATAATTCAACAGGGAAATAAACAGCTCTGATCAGATAGCCAGAGAAATTAGATAAAGAGCACAATAGCTGTGAAGATAGGAATATTTCATGAAGAGTCATATATCAGTTTATTCCTGATTTAAGTCCCTCTTGATTACTCTTTGTTTATACCTCTCATCTGTATGACAAGTCAGAAAGAAAGGCAAAGACCTTTTCTGACAGAATCTGTTTTCCCCCAAGATGACATGTGCACGTTACCTTCATGACTTAGCATTCAGCCATCTCCTTGTGACTCTTTCATGTTACTTGCTTTGAAATAATGACTGCATTTCAGGACATAGCAATTTCCTCAAAACTTGTTTTTATACTTTAGTGTGCTCCCGGGATACCAAACCATTCAAAAGTGCTCTTTTCCTCTGCGTCTGTTCCCACAGAAGTCCAAGGCAACTCCTTTGAGTCTCAGGACAGTATCTTTGAAATTCCGCCCCCACCATTGCTTTGAACATAAGCAGGTTAAACCCAAGCTTAGCACTTATTTTATACCCCAACATACTAATTTCTTTCAAAGCAAGTCATTTAACCACAAAACCCCCCTGAACAACAAAAAATCCAAGATGCCTGGATATGGAATTAATGGGATCACCACACTCTTTTAATAATGTACTTCCTAAAAATGTTACTGAGGAGCCCAAATTTGGCTGCTGTGGATGAAAGAAGCTACAGGCAGCAGGAGCAAGTGTTCAGTGCTGGGAAAGAAGAAATCTCCATCCTTGTCAAATGGGGCTACTGTGGAATTCAGGATGCTCTGTACACACAGCTGGCTGTAAAACTCTTCAGATCACCCAGCTCTGCTTCTCCCCTAGAGCAAACAATTTTCTTTGCATTTCTTGTTGCTCTTATCAAAGGTAAATAGGCTGGGTATTTTGTAGTACTCTAGGGTTTTCTGAAGATATTCTTAAAATACCTGGTCAAGCCAGAGGACCCCATCTAAGGGAGGAGAGGCTATTCTCTTTATAGATTTGGGGGGCTACTTTTCAAACCGACACATTGTGAAAGACATCTTTTCTTCAGACAGCTTTGAGAGGTAGGTTGATACCAAGCTAAAATGTACCCACCTAGGTTTTATAACCATTGTAAATAATTTGGGTATCTGATTTGTTATCATAAGTTCAATATTGAATACTTTCAAATTACTAAATTTATCAAAAGAGGCCAAAACTACTGGTTTTCCCTTGCCTTTTTATGGACATGTCATGCAGCTAATGGCTAGGCATTCCCTCTCAGTGTCCTACTTTCAGTTTGTCACTCTATGTCTTAGGAAACTAGACTTTAAATAGCACAGATAACACCTATAAATAATAAAAGGCCAAAAACTTTAAAGTTTTACTTTGAAAGTAACCACAGAAATCTAAAAATCTTTCAAAGATATCTCCTCCACCCTCAACTTGTGAATGAGGATCTTGCTACGTCAGCTTCAAGGATGTAGTATCCTTTTCCAGCTTATCTTACTCCAAGTTCCCTGGATTTGAGGACTTACTACCTTCAGCAACACTATATTTTAATCACCATCAATTATCATTAGTCCTAATTTACCTTCAGCATAGTATTTTAAGGAAATTACCTTAGCCTTTTTCCCAAAGCAGTTTTACAGGAAGAACAATTCACTTGAATTAGGAGAACTTCACTATGGAAGGAGAAGGTTTTTCTGAGGTGATGAGCAAGTCTTAAGCATTGAATAGAAGCCTCCAAAAATTCCTTCACACTTAGTCAGCCTCCTTTCTCTCCAGGTCTCCAAAAGTAGATCCTCTTCCTCCTGCAGTTCTGATGCTGAAAACTAGAGCAAACTGAAAATAGTGAGAAACCATGCAGAATTAGCAAATATCAAACTTGATATATTAATATTGATATATTAAATGATAGACTTTCCAATCATAATGATAAATAAATTGCTAATAATCTCTCAAATTTGCTCCATTATAAATATAGAGTAAATTCACTAACTGTAGTAAAGTTATTTTGGAAATATAACCTCACTTTATATGAGGCAAAGTTTTGACTTTATTCCTTGATGACATAACACCAATAGAGAATGTCTTAGTGTGAGAATTGAAAAACCCCACTAAGTATTTCTCCTCAGGTATAATAAATGCAAATTATTTTTTCAAAGCAATAAAATATTTGTGAACTAAGGTGAAAGTCACTGGCTTTACTTCTCATTTAAGCAGGAGTAGCAGAAATCAGAGTCTGGCTTGTTGTACCTATTATCAAGGTGGGGAGCAGAGGCACTCACTTTAGTAACAACTGCAAATACAGTTTCTCCAAATTGCATGGCCAGGTTCTGCAGATAAAAATAAGATTTGAAGATAATCTTAAATGACAAGTATGAACATTTAACAGTGACAGTAATTCTTAATTTTTCACAAATTGCTATAACTAGACACAAGAAAGCTGTAAATATATATTTTGCAAATATTCCACTATGGCCAAATCCTGCAATCTTGCTTGGGTAAGGTCTGGGGTAGTAGGATTTATTTCACAAATTCATGCATTTAGGATTTCTATCACAAAAGCCTTCCCAATGCTGTGTATTCTTTTTTAAAATCCTCAATATATCAACAGGAACACAGACCATATTGTGGGTTGCATCATTAGCTTCAGTTTCAGGAATTACTAAAATCCCCTAAGCTACAATTTGTCATGATTCTCATTCTTGGGAAATCCTTTAAAGGAACTGTTAAAGTAATTAAGCTAGTGTCCTCGATTTAATCTTTAAGGCTGCTTAGCCAACATTGAGTCACCAAAGTCTTCTAGGTCAGACAGGAAAAGAATTGACGTCATTGCAAAACGCCACTGCGTAAGTGTCTCTGAAAAAAATGGCAGCCAAGTGCACACAGTTGGATAATCAGATTATTGCCGTGAATAACAGGCACTCGACAGGTGAGCTTAGGGAATTAGGCACTTCAGAGCTGAACCAAGTGTGTCCTTATGCAGGTGATAAAATATCTGCGATGCACTTTCTCTGACATAACATATTTAGCAAACTTATCAAGATGTTTCCTCTGTCCAGAAAGTCAACCAGCCTATTAGGAGTGATAATTTGGCACCGAATATGCTCGAGGGACAAATACGATAAGGGATGTTTCATACAAAGGGGCTTCCACTACTAGCCAGTTATGTCAATCTGCAGCTAAAAACAGAGCAGCATAAAAATAAACTTTAACTCTTCACCCTGAGCAATTAAGCTGTTTTCTAACAAAATAACTACACCAGGAAAGACAGACACAGTTCTGCTGTAACACTTACTCTTTAAAAATCAAAACCAAGCATTTAAGCAGGGCACTGTATCCTAGATATTTTCCCATTCCATAATTAACTTTTCCAAATTCAGATGAACTGGAGCAGAACCACATAGTCCAAAGAGAGACCCCAGTTTCCTCAGAACCTGAAGACCCTTCAAACCTGAACTGTTCCCACTCAGACTCATTTTTAGAAAAGTCACAAACAGGAAGCGCATGTGCTGCTGTCCACAGGCAAATGTAGGGAGAATAAAGCTGTGTTTAGGCATACACTAACCTTGAACCTTATCCCAGTGACTTATACCTGCCCCAGCACTAATCAGAAGACTTTTCTCAAGACTAGCAAAAGCCCACATCCTTGCAGTAATTTGAACGATTCAGTAATACATCTAGCTCTGGCTGTCCTAAATTCTTATCCTAATCCCTGATGTAGACTCCTTGCATCTCAGAAATCCTTCCCACAGCAGAAATAAAAATGGCACACATTTGTTCTTTAAATATGTTAATGGCTCTGGTCTTCAATTTATCACTAAGAGCTTTATCTATCTAACTATAAAGCTATCACTGTTATAGTCATCCTAAACCTAAGCCCACACCCAACCCCAAGCCCAACTCATGGCTGTCAGAAAATTCTTCATTTGTTGTCCACTCCAGTTCTTCCTACAAGACACAGAATCTAGTAACAATCTCAGTTCTTCAGCCTTCTTTTACAGACAATATAAAGTAACCATAATTTAATGATGGCCCTACAGCATCTATCCACAACAAGAAAACTTCCCTGTCAGTACCTAGAGGAGCTGTGACTCTAACAAGACGGGCACAAACACACATCTTCCAAGCTGTGAGAAGCTTTACCAAGCCCTATCTTGAACCCAAGATTTTTAAATTTTATATTTTAAAACATGCCTTAAAGTTATTCCCTCTTGTCAGACTGAACTTTTGTCCTAGCACTGGAGGGCTTGTGGGATCCAGCAGTGAATGAATGATCTTCACCTTTGTGGCACAGGGTTAAGGCATAATCATAGTGGAGTGCCTCTGTGTAGCTTGCAGCATAAACAGTGATACAAAATGCATACTTAAAAATATATAGCTCTGCTAACTCTGCCATCATCCTTACAAACAAAAGCATATAGCTCTGCTAACTCTGCCATCATCCATACAAAAAAAAATCAGGCTACAAAATCAGTTGTGCATTGAGGTTAGAGTTTGTGCCCAGGACAGGCCTGATTTTATTACTGGACATGCAGAGTCACAGTAGGATGAAGATTAAGCCAAGAAAAAAAGGTAAATGAGTTCTGATTTCTGGCAGAAACAAGTTTGCTGTGCTGTACCTTACCGTACAGTTAGAGTTGGGCACAAGAAGAGATTAAAAGATTGCTTTATCACTGAATTTTACAATGCCTGGAGGCCTATGATGAGGGCAGGCACCCAGAGAGATGCCTGAAATGGATAAGATGCAGACTAGTGTTGAAACAACCAGCACTGACAGGGTTTGGCTTAATGAGCTATTAAAGTGGGGCTAGAACTAGTTGAAGCAGAAGGTGGTATGCAAAGCCCAGCAAAGGCTGAAAGCAATAGCAAAAGGCTCCAAATTTTTAAATGTGGATGGTGCCAATAATGCCACAAGCCTAAGTTAAGCATAGTATTGAAGAGGGAGCTTTAGATCCAGGACAGTAGGAATTGGAAATATAAAGATGTTGCAGGATCCTACAGAGACAGGCTATGGTCACTTTAGATACAAATAAAAAACTACCCTGAATGTATTTACTGTTAGAACTGAGACAGCAGAATGCTTATTGACCCACATACATTTCTACAATTTACTGCCTAAATTTGTAATTAGCAACTGTGCAGCTTTTATAGGATCCAGCAAAAACCCCCAAAACCAGAACCAAACCATTAGTAAAAGGCTTATTATTGCCCACAACATCCTGGGCCCTAATCCTCACTCTAATACTTTAGTTTTAATTGTGCCATAGAGATTTCTAGCAGTAACAGAACCAGCTAGAGAGTAATTCATGCTGGTCCCTCTGACTCTTTTCCTTGCTCTGCATGTTTTGCAAGATCCAGCAATAAAGCCAGCTCTTTTTTTCTCCCTACTCTGAAGAAAAACTCTTTCCCCAGACAAAATGCTGGCCTTCCCCATACAACAGTGACTCACTAACAAGAACCCAGTTGCTTCTACTTGCTTGGATTCTCATGGTTCCAGCCTTGCTCTTTATCCCCTCCCCACCCCCTGATACAGAAATAGTTCTCAAAATGGAATAGAGTTTTTTATGAGGATGACTGAATAAGACCATAGATCACAGCAGCAAAATATTTCCACCTTGATCTTGCCTCTCCCCTAATTTCCATTCTTAGTTTCCTGTTTCTCTTCCCCTCCCCTCTGGCCCACCAGTGCTCTCTCTTCTCTTTTCCAGCTCTGCAGCATCCTCATCACAAAATGTTGGTGCAGGTGGAGCAGCCAGGTGACTTAGGTCACAGGACGCTTCACCACATGGATTTGGCAGCAGCGGATTTGCTCCTTCCTTCACTTTTTCTTCCCTTTCACCACTTCTCCTTTCTAAGCATTGGGAAACTTCAGAACAACAGCTGCCCCAGCCACATGGGATAGGCAATTTGCCCAGGGGATGCTCAGACTGGTCAGGACAGTCAGAACATCAAAACACACCCTCAGAGTCACATTTCTATGGGAATGACAACTCCTTGTAATATTTTTGGCATAATCAAGAGGCTCAGGGACCAGGGGAGCTTGGAGCCAGCTCTGGCAGCCCTAGTGCTGCAGTGGCTTGGTGCTCCAAAGCTAATCTGGCCCCCAGAAAAACAGAACTGGTTATTGAAGTCTGCATGGCCCCATCATGGCTGCGCTGAGGATCTTTGGGGATAGGGTGTAAAGCTGCTGAAGGCACAAGGATTTTTTGTCAGTGGAAGGCACTTCTGGGTACAAGAGAGGCTGGAAGTGCAGGAGCAGGATCCACAAGCAGTCACACATAGATATGCAGGGATGACAGTTGGATAAAGAGGGGATGTGTCAAACCACAGAACAGAAGTGAGGGCTTATTCTGGAAAGTTGGTATTTCCCTGTTAGGAAAACTTGATTGGGGGATAATCAAGAACATAAGTGACTGACATTGGAGTTTCTGATCCAGACATCTTGAGCAGCCATAGATAGGTTTCCTCATGCCACACAGCCTCAACCTCAAGTAAGACAGGAGAAAAATCTTGCTTTTCTAATGAGTGGTGAGATAATTAACAGAACACTGTGAGGTATTCAGATAGAATTGCAGGGGAGGCTGTAGCCATGAATCAGCCAGTCCTATTTACCTCAGTGTATGAGAATATTATTTAACTACCCCTAAAAAATAATATACCTCTGCATCAGAATTTTCAACTGAATAATTCCCCAAATTTTTGCAGTTTTGGTGAAGAAATGATTCAAAATACTTAAGGTTTTTTTCAAACATGACAGCTGAAAAACAATGAGTCATAAAGCACATGAAAGATGTGTCTCTAGTGATATTCCTCAGTATTGCCAAGTGATTCTTTTACAATACAGATATCTGATAAATTGTTGGTTATGTGGACTTGTGCTCTGATAATCCAGACTTTTTTTCGCGTTGCCTTTAATATCCAGTGCAGGGTGAAAGCATTGTAGAATCCAGGCACAGTGAGTTCTGGCTCCCTCTTTTCCAGTTTGCACCAGGAAACTGGAAGGCAATGATGGGTGAAGTGATAATAAAGGCATCCTTGTGAGTAGGTGCCACAGAGCTGGTAAAGCCCAGCACAGAGAGCAGCTGAGATTTATGCTCAAAGCCTCAGTAACTCTCCTCCTTACCCTTTAGAAAACCAGGTCTGAAAACACTGTGCAAACAAAGCAAACAAAAGACAAATTCTAATGCAGCTAACTTAGTCTCTAAAAATAAACAGACATTAGCACTTAGCCTCATCCTTAATTAGATGAAATAGTATTCTTCCTACTATGAGGAAAGAATTACATTTAAGATGCATGAGTATTTGGCAGAAAATATATACTAATTTTCTAGAATAAACTCCTAGATTTGGACAAAGAAATTGCCACAGTCCAAAGAGAAACAAGCCCTTTGTAAATGAAGCTCATCATAGCTCTGGAGAAAAATGTGCAATGGGGAGACCCGGAGGGAGCTGGGCTTAGCCTGGAGAAAAGGAGGCTGGGGGAGGGTTGGGGGCAGCGAACAGACCATGACCTTATTACTCACTGCAGCTACCTGAAAGGAGGTTGAAGAGAAGAGGGTCTAAGTTTCTTTTGCCAAGTAGTAAGTGACAGGACAAGAGGAAATGGCCTCAGGCTGCACCAAAGGAGGTTTAGATTGGATATTAGGAACCATTTCTTCACAGAAGGGGTTGTCAAACATTGGAACAGGCTGTCCAGAGAAGTGGTTGAGGCACCATCCCTAGACATGCTTAAGAGATGTGTAAACGTGGCATGTAGGGACATGGTTTAGTGGTGGACTTGCCTGTGAGGTTTACAAAAGGATGTACGTGATTCTATAATTCTATGATTGGTTGATTTTGAGCCTGCCAAGCAAGGCTGGCAAGCCAGGGTGTCTGACGCTGGCTCCCCCTTGGTGGCTGTGCATGTCAATCCACAGCCCCTGTGTCTGCCACCTTGTTAAGCACCTTATTTACATGCCAGTGATTTTCAGCCTCTTCAATCACAGATAATAAAGCTGCCTGGTGACAGAAAGTGATGGCCATTTCAAAGACAGGCCTGTATTTTTCAATATCAACACCATAAATATCCAATGTCATTTTAAAGACTGCAGAAGAGGAGGGATAAGTGGGAGTTATGAAAGGAGTAGCAATAGCCATAAAATTTGGGCTAGTCTGTCTCTCTACCACAGCACCTAAATTAGAAGTGAATGTGAGCAGTGAGTGTGCTGTCAAGCACCATGAGTGAAATCTCTTCTGCTCACATTTTGAGCTAAGATTCTCATTTTCGTATGTCTTAAAGGTAATAAATTTGCCTCCAGGAGATTCCACAGCTTCTACTTTTAATTTCCATCTATTCTTTTAACTGTTAACTATGAACATAGGCAAATGCATTACTTCTTCCTCACCCTTTTACTTGATCAAAATCACAACAACCCTGAAGAGCTTTTCAGACCATTCTGGTGGTCACTTGGCCAATCATACCAGCAATTACTTCTACTTTATAAGTTCTCCTCCTTCGAAGGTTAGCTTGGCATTCCTGCTTCAACTATTATGAAAGCTGCCTTCTTAGAGAAGGAAGAACAGGCTTGTCCAAAGGACGAGAATGACCTTGTATGTTTAGCAGCCCTTTCTTACTTCTCGTTCTTCTTTCCCCCATTAACACTGCACTTTACTGTGGCAGACAGAAATCTGAATTGTGAACTTCTTAGCTCCTGGGAAGAGTTTGTATCAGATGAGCTAAGTAGTGTTTACCTCTATTTAAAACCTTAATTACTACAAGGGACTGTCTAGCCACACTATGGATTTGCTCTTTGGAACTGCAGCATGTCAACACTTCCTTTAGAAAATATTCTTCCAGTTGAGAGCCTCCAGAAACTGTCATAAACAGCTATAATTTAAGCACACATTTTATACAAACGTTGCCACTATTTAAAAATTTTTCTTTAGAGCTCAAAAATAGTTAACAGCTCTTCTAAAATCAGCTTAACAAATGCACAAACATATTTTTATAGGTTTGGAAGTCCTGAAATTTCCTTTTTTCATTTTATGATATTTTAAATGTTTATATATTTTCAAATGATCACTTTTGTTCAGGTGTTGGTAACAGCCACTGGCAAAATTTGAAAGAGCAGGCAAGCTTATAAAAGCAACTGTTTACAAGTCAGTTCCTGGTTAAGAAACTAAAGCAGAACAGAGCGTTTCTAGGGAAAAACTTTGCCATTTTTTGTCCCTGTCATTTACTGTCATACTAGAGGAACACCTCTCACTGTGGAAAGCCTCTGCTTGGCTGACAGAATATGTTATATACAGTCAGGATACTGCATCCTGGATAGTCATGCCTTTCCCAGAGCTGCCAGCTTGGCTGCCAGCCTGAGGTAATAGGAGGTGCTCAACTGATTGCTAACAACAAGCAGTACTTTTGGGTCCTTACTGGCTGGTAGATGAAGTACAGTATGTGCTGGAAATTACATTTCTTATTCGAAAGGAGAAACTGTCCAAGCAGTTAAGCACAGAAGGCAATTAGGCAGAATCAGGTTTCGCTCACAGACCTGCAGGTTTCTAGCTTTTCATCAATGATATTTCAGTGTCACCTGAAGCTTCTGACACTGACAATTCCAAAAACTACTAATTAGCAATAACAGTGATTTGGGATCCCATAAGAATCCCAGCTTTACAGCAGAGAGTAGGTAAGCCTGTCAAAGATCTAAATAAAGTAGATGAATGAATGCAACCGTCTGTCACATGTGCATTGTGTGTAACAAAGGTAAATTTAAGTTAGCTAAGGATGTTTTAAGAGCAAGTGTGCAAAGCTGAGCTTCTGAATAGGTATTATGTCCTATCAAGGACTCATTGTTTAGCAGATCCTATATCTAACAATGCTCATTGTGAAGGCTCCAAAGATCAGTGCATTAAATGCCAGTTTTTCAGACCCCTTCACATTTTCAGTGTCTTCCAGTGCTCCAACCACTTGGATATTCCTGCTACACTCATACCTGTGTGTGCTCTATTGGCTGTCTCTATGCTACTCTAGGAATGGGAGAAATAGCTCAGATCAATGGGTTCAATTGTTCAAGAATTTTATCCTGCCCCCTTTCAAAGAAATCTTTTTGGAATACTGGAAAGCTACTGCACACATGAAAAGCAAAATCTGGATTTCATGAATGGTTCCACGTGGATGGCTATTTCCAACAGAGACCAGGAGTAAAAGCACTGTGTAAGGCCATGGGTTAGCATGCATTTACAGGTTCCGACTCTGTGTGTACATCTGGAGGGAGGATATGGCCTGCTGCAGGAGGAGAAATTCCGGTTCATTGTGCTCTGTGTAGGAAGTTGTTTTATGCAATGCTGCCACAAGCACAGTGAGAAAAGAAATGCTTCCCTACTGACAACCTAAGCATGTGAAAATGCTGTGATCTGATTATCAAAAATAAGTGGAAGGCTGATGGCAGAATCAACATCGGAGTGGCATCATGCTGCAGGAGTGGCGGCTGAGAAATCTGCATACCCCTACCGCAGAGAAGGTGAGACCTAGCTCTGGATTTATAAAACCAGTGTCATGAATTGCAGCCAACATTTAATAATTCCAACAGTTCATGGGGCAGATCTCTGACACAAGTGGTAATGGTGGGGTATGGGTACTTTTCTAGCCGTTAAGGGTGATTAAAATAAGGATCTGCATTTTCTTTCTGGCACAGACTCCGGCAAGGAACCCACTAGGGGCAGGTTGGAGGAGGAGGAGGAAGACAAAGTGAAGGGGGGATATAAAGGATGTATGTAAGGGGAGCAGATCTTTAAAACCACTGTTTATAGATGTCAGAGGGATGCTTCTGTGGGTCTGACAGCTCTCTAGACCTCTGCACAGGAACAGGGAGTCTGCTGGGTTTCAAAGATAACTGAAACTAGTCCTTTTTATGCTGGCAAAGGTGAAAGATTACTACACGTCACTCACCCTTGAATAGTAATAGTTAATAAATGCCGTACAGAAAGATTTTTCTGGACTTGTCTCCCAGACTAGCTGTTTTCTGGTTTGAATCCCAGATTTTAAAAATATGAATCCCTGCTCCATCTTTGTGTCACATCGTGCTGATGCGGGGCATGCAACTAGCCACCGGCACCATAGCAAGAGGAAACAATGCAATCCAGTTTTGTCACTGGATAACAAACCAGCTTGCTGGCAGTTTGAGCTTACTCAGCTCAGCTGGGTTCCTTAGCAGTGCATGCTGCATTCAGTATACCTTTCACAATAAAATTATCCCCTCAATCAAAACCTTTACATTTTACACACACCTGATGCTCCTCTATAATAGCTGAAAACTAGTGAATTAAATATCTCGAAGTCTTGCATGTGCTAGACTTTCTGTTTTCAAGCATCTTCAGTGGCCAAGGGCAGCCAGGGTCTGGTCTATACCAGGACAGGATGAAGTTCAAAAGGCATGTCTGTAAAGCACTATAAGTCAGTGCAGAATGTGCCCACATAGTTGTGAGATGAGGCATGTTAAAGCACAATTAAGGTTAAGGATGTTTTCTTCCCCTTTGTGTCCTACTGCTCATGTCACTGTCTTTGGTTATTTAATTTACAAAGCTCCTCCAATTTAGAAAAATTTCCCATTCCAGAAAATCCATGTAGCAGAGTTACTGTCAATTCCCCTTATCTCCATTCCAAGCAGCCTTACATAAATGTGAAGAAGGAAAAAAAAAGAAAAAACTGGAACCTGTGTTCAAACATAGCAATCCCCAATATTCAAATGTTTCCAAATAGATTTTACTTCCAGATTATTACTGGTGAGAAATTTGACTTATATATTGACTCCACAATGAAGTAAGATTTAAGCTCAGCACCAATTTTGAAATGAAGTTTAAAATTAAGTGGTAGTCCTTCAAAGCTTCTCAGCTCTGCAAGTCAGCCATGAGTTTTCCATCTTGGGCCAGCTTAGAATGCTTCTGACTGTGATTTAAATTTTGTCAGTACAGAAATGCTCTCCACTATGTCTTCCTGTGACATTCAGTGGCCCTGAATTTCTGGCACTCTCATTCTTTCCCTACGAATCATAGAGTTTTTATCTGATTAGCTCTAAGTGATCTCAATAACTACTCAGATCTAGTTATTTCTTGAATCCGTTGCTTGGAGATCAAACATCACATCAGTTTGGCTGTATCCTCTTCCAAATGAAGCCAAGGACAAAACTTCCATTGGCTTCAGTGTGTTCAGGATAAGACCATAAATCTTTGGAAACTAAGTGTCCAGTTTTCAAATTAAAACATAATGAGCTTAATAGTCATGGATTTAAAGACACTTGCATTTTGCATCTTGCATGAGATTCTGTAGCTGGGTTACAAATACTTACAAAAACTTTGATGCTCTGAGGGAGAGTCATTTTCTGGGAGCTCCCATCATTATCTATCAGGCCAGTACACAAAACACACAATGGAAGTGATACTGCCCTGATGGCAAACAATGTCTTTGGAAAGCTTCAAACAATTTCTTTGTAAACAACTGATCAGGGTAATTACATTTTCTAATCTGAAACTCTGTTGTGACATTGTTTCAGGTAACACATGAATCATGCTAAAGGGTTTTCCTCTGCTAGCACTGGCTACCTTATCTAAGCAAGCTCCAGTGTAAGGACGGAGACCTAAGCCTGATGAAGTATTGTACTGGCACTGCAGGTAGTGGCTCCACAACCTGCCCTCAAGACCACTCCAATCCACTGCTACTGCTGGGCAGACAGCTCGCCAGGTAATTAGAAAACCTGAGGAAAGAGCGGAGCTCTGCCTAATTCCTCATGATCCCAACTCATTTTCTTTAAAAGATGAGGTGTTAGATGGGACAACTTTGCTGCATATCTGAATGATGCTGAGTCCAGGTGAGAGAGCTGCAGCTCCACTTAGCAGAAGGCAAACATGGCTTTGATGACTTTGCACTTGCTAATGAACACAAATGACCTAAAACACAATGAGTTCGTCTCCCACAGCCTCTCAGCCAAGTTGCGATGTAATAACGTGGCTGTCAAACCCTCACCACTTCATGGGATTATGTTAACAAACCAGTCCAAGCATATTACACAAATCACATGTAACCTTGCAGAAGAAGGAGCCCTAGCTTTCTGCCTTGTTTGGTTTTGTTTTCCACAGCAGTTTCAAAAGGAAATCTGCAGTATGGCCTGCCCCTGCAGTATTCTTTTATTCTTCAATTTCTTGTCATAGATGAGATCTGCACACTGCTTAATTTTTGTTATCATTTCCTTGGATATCTACCAGCTATGATTGTCATGATTAAATCAGTATTAACTTAATTATAAAGGGCTTTACTCAAGATAAACAGCAAAGAAGTGATCCAGAGCAGTGAGAATTGCACTGCTGAGTGTGAGCGTCTGGCAAAGGCCTTTCAGACACTCCAAGCCATCTTTTTTTCTTCACATAAGTTTTATTTTTAAACCAGATGTGCTGTTTTTGTCAAATCCCAGAAATTAGATCAGTCTGTCACCTTTGAGTCTGACCCCTGAGCCTTGTCAATACCTTTGACCCTCTTTGTTTCTGTCAGAAGCTACATTTTTAATTTCACTCCAAAATCAATGCCATGGTGGTCTGCCATGAGTCAGGCACTGAGGCTTTCTAGAGTTTTCTCCTCACAGAGTCGTGAACAAAGGACATCTGAATTTTGTGCCTTTCCCATGTTTATCTCCTGCAAAAGGTATTTCCATTCTGCAGGATGAAATCAATGGTCATTCAAATAATTATGATGTAGGGAACTATTGCATCTTTGCTCACCTCTGTTATTTGACCATGCAAAAATTTAGCTATAATTTAAACACTGAATCTGTCCCAGATGAATTCTACAGCAGAGCTCTCACAGATATTAATAAGACTATCAGTCCTTTCCTAATGAGTGATCATATATTCCTGACACAAGAGATGGCAATCTAGTTGGTTTTTTTTAAGTCTTCAAAAAATCTCAGATTTATTTTGAGAATACTGCATAGAAAATACACATATTCACATGTGAACAGGCAGCAAGGTACCCATTTGGGATTTCAAATGAAAAGCTAAAAGTTTAACACAAATTGTACAAGATTTGCTTAAATGTTTAGTATCTAAATGAAGTTTTTAAGAGATTGTGGACTATATGTTCAGCTGCTTGATACACAGCTTGTGGCTATCTATTGGCCAGGGACAAGCCTGGCAGAATTTCTATCAGGTGTGCAAATGTCCTGGTTTTCCTCAAAGTCCTGCCTTCTCAATAGACTCCTTTAGCATTCTCCTGAATACTATCGCCAGAATAGGAGACATGGAATTCAGTATAAAATTCAGTCCTCTGAGGTTCTTTTTCTGCCACCTGTGATAAGAAGAACATAGTCCCAGATAATGGAAGTTTCTAAATTTCTTATGCACTTGTGTCCAGAAATTTCTCTTGTATTCCAATAGGAGAAAAAAGCTGCTTTACACTTTTTCTCATCTTCAAGAGCAGAAATAGGGTCCTGCTTATGACATGCCATACCAATACAGAGTCATAGAATGATTTGGCTTGAAAAGCACCTTCAATATCTTGTAGTTATTGAAGTTAGTTATTGGTGTCCTAGCCATAGGCAGGGACACCTTCCACTAGACTACATTGCTCAAAGCCCCATCCAACCTGGCCCTGAACACTTCCAGGGATGGAGCACTGATGTTGCCATAGAAGAAAGGTCAGGGTGAACTAACTGATACCTTCTGGTGGCAATGTCTCATATGTTAATTTCTTGTACACCAATTCTTATATGATATCCCACAGGTTTTGGTTGGGTTTTCCTCTTTTTGTATTTCTTCTGTAAATGTTCCCTAACTGTTGAATACATTCTCCAGATGCTTAAAAATAGCTTAATTAGGTCCTTTCTCTTAATCTTTTTTTCTTCATTTTGGCCAGTGATACAGTCGCTTGCAGTCCTCTCTGCTGCCTTTTGGCTTAACAGAAGGTGGTGTGC
The DNA here is from genome assembly GCA_013396955.1 of Regulus satrapa. Taxonomy (NCBI): domain Eukaryota; kingdom Metazoa; phylum Chordata; class Aves; order Passeriformes; family Regulidae; genus Regulus; species Regulus satrapa. Next base: position 352,901 of record VWZN01011549.1, on the reverse strand, counting down.
TCATCTGAGAGAGTTAGACCTACCCTCATCTGTGAGTGACCTGACAAATCCTTTCTGAGACTATTCATAGGCAGTAAAAAGTGTTGTAAAGCACAGAGATTCTGTGGTGCAGAGCCAAATTTAAGGGGTGCAAGCTAGTTATTTGTCCACGGGCTTCTGACAAAAGCCAGAAAGTTAAAAATCAAATGCAGACAGATAGGAAAGATATTCTTGTGAAAGAAAGGAAGATGGGTTTGCTGATATACATCTTATATCCTTTCTGGCTGACAAACTTCACAAAGTTCATCAGAACAGTTGCAAGATCCTTCACACTGGACAGAAGAAGCCCCTGCAGCAATGCAAACTGGAGATTGCCTGGGAGGGCAAGCAGCTCTGCAGAGCAGCATCTGAGGTGAGGAACCTGCTGAAGATGAGTCAGCAGTGCGCCCTTGAGGCAATGAAAGCTAAAACACTGCAGGCTGCCTCAGCAGAGAGCAGCCAACAGCTGCTCCATCCAGTGAGGCTGCCTTTGGAGTGCTCTGTCATGCCCACTCTTGGGCTTCCCAGTGAAAGGCATTAGCGCGTTAGACCAGGTCCAGTGGGGAGCACCAAAGACGAGGAGCATGATGTGCAGGAAGGGCTGAGGAAACCAAGGTTGCCAGTCTGGAGAAGGAAAGTCTTAAAGGACAAGAGGGAGTCAGACTTGTCTCAGAGATGTGTGGCCAAAGGGCAATAGGCAATGCCCACAACTTGCATCCAGGGAAATTTTCAGCACGGATAAGAAGAAAAATTGTGGTAAGAGTGGTTAAACCCAGCTAGAGAGGTGGGGGAATCTCCACCCTCAGATATTTTCAAAACCTGATGAGGCAAGGCCATGAATAACCTCATCTGGCTTTTAAATCAGCCTTGTCAGGAGCAAAGGGTGGGACTGGATGACCTTCAGGGGTCCTTTCCAATCTAAATTATTCAGTGATTCTATAAATAAGGTAGAGGTTGCAAGAAAAAGGAGCTAAAGGATTGAGGAGGGGCACGAGTCTTTCCTGTGTTGAGAGGAGAGAACAAGCCTGCAGGCTGCTGCTACTGCTGACCTCTTTAAGAGCTGAGTGATTGAAAATCACTCCTGGATGCAGTGGAGCATGTGTTCCTGGCACAGCACTTGCATTGAGACATTCCCAAGTTTCTCTAAGCAGTGGTCTTATCTGGGTGGGGTGCTGTCAGTCAGGCATTTTTCCCTTCAATTTTGCCTCACCCCTTGCCATCACAGCGTGTTAAACAGAGCCTATTAAAAGGACTCACCAAACCACCACACTCCAGGAATAGGAACTTTTGTGATTCACTCCAGGAATAGTGATTTTTGCAATCATTTTAATATTTTTTAATTTAACTTCTTGTGAAATAATTTCTACCTTTGGGGAAAGAAGTGTTGCTCTAGTAAAATGACCAATGACACACAAATCCCACTTATAACCTCAATTAGAAGACTGGACAGCAAGAAGAAACAAATGGACTTGTGCTAAAAGTATTTTCCTCTCTTTCTATTAGCTAAAAATTATTTTAATTATTCAGATTATTTCAGAAACTCTAAGGCTGTAGTAACAACATTTTATGTGTTGGGTAATTAACCTAGTGGAAGGTATGCTCTAATTTTTAATTAAAAAAATGTTCTCACGTTTGTCTTAGAAAAGCTTTATTCCTTCATCAGCCACTCACCCCACACATACAACCCCATATATGCCTATTGACTCAAAAAAATTCTATCAATAAAAAATAATTTAGCTTGATTTTCAGACTAGTCAATTGGAGACAGAAATAATTTTCTTTTAATGATACTCACCAAAAATAAATCAAATTGCTGAAAAAAAGTGTTGGAGCCTGGATTTTCATGCTGTAAGCAAGGACATGTAAACCAGTCAGAAATTTTGCACATGCAAGCAATTCTAATAATGAGATTTCTCCTGTGTTTGAGTTGTTCCCTGTTGACATTTCATAGGTTTATGGTCTATGAGAAGAGCTACCACACATGGTAACAGTAATAAGAAAATGTCATTATGCATAAATTCAATTGGATTTTAGGATCCTACATGTTTCACGAGCAGCGTCTCACTTCATTATTTCAAGACCCCAAATTTTCACATTTCAATGAAGTTCCTAATTTTTTATCTCTCCATCATTTTGTGTTAGTATCACTTTTCCTTATATTCAGAATTTGACATTAACATGCCACAATTAGTAATTTTCATTTCTAGGCAAAATGACAAAAGAAACATCTATGCTATGAAGTTATTATCAGACCACACAGCCTGCGAACAGACTCACAGTGGGAAACTCCATTCTCCTGGTCCTTACTCAGAATTCCATACCATTGCCTTTTTGCCCAGGTGGAACTCAAACTCCAAACCCCCATACTGTGCTTATGATGAGCCAGACTCAAGAAGCCTCCCAGGATCTATAATGTATCACACCTGATCTGTCCAGCCTGTGGAAAGGAAGCTCAGATCACATCACAGTGTAAGTGTGATCCATCTTTTCCTGAGCACACCCCATCTGGAGCTAAGCCTAGTGTGACCATGGCTGTGTGTTGCACAGATGACTGACAAGCTCAGTCTCAGTCAGGCTCATGGAAAGAGCCTGGCAGTGAAAACAGCCTTGAGATGGTCCAAATCTCACACATGATCGTGAAATGTGCCCTCTGTTTAGCAGAAGACTGTTTTATGACCTTCATTAAAATATTCTAGAGTCAATCAGTTTTGTTTTCAGCTTGATTTTAGGTCACATGTCTAACTAATCCTCACATATAGTGAAGTGCCAACTCTTTAAAATACATTAAGGTGAGAACTTTCAGTTAGAAATTTGTCTTCTTCATTTTCAAAGGGACCCAACTTTTGGCATTTTTTTAGCTGCTAAATCAGGGATCTCAAAAAACAAGCAGAAGTTATCTGAGATAAGATGTGGAAAGAAAAGACTGATCATGGCAGCTCACATATCCCTAGCTCTTGTCCAAGTAGTCCAACAAATCACAAAGATTTTAGTACATGCTGCCACATCCCAGACCTTTTACAATGCATGGCAAAATTCCCAGTGACTTCAATAGGAGTAGGTTTTAATGCAAAGTTGGCAAGCTTGGAAAAAAATAAAGCAAAAGTATTTTTAAATCTTCATGTTAGAACAAAAAAAAAGCATCCTAGAGGGTCTATATCAAAAGTGAAAACTGAGGCTGGAACTTAACTCCAGCTTCGTGCGTACTTCTAACCTTTATGCCAGTATACTGACCAGTTTCTTTAAATACAATAGAAACTCTGTCACTTTGAAGATAAGCCCTCACAGTTAGCTTAAAACAATAATTCTGTACTTTCTTTCCTGTTTCTAGATTTATTTTAAGTATTAGTATAAAATGTCAGAGTCTGATAGCAGCCAGATCAGTTTGTATAAAAAATCAACTGCCTGTTTGTAGTATATTACAGGCTATATTTGACACAGGAAAGCACTTAATCATGAATGCTATCAGCACACCACACCCATCTTTGTAAGTGCCTTATAAGCTAGATTTATCACAGTGAACTCGGACTGGATAGAGACAAGTAATGATGAATAATGAAACCCCCTCCTGCAGAGGCAGGGTTAAAGGTGTATTATCCACAATATGACCATCAGACTACAGTTTGGAAGCTGTGCTAGAATCTATCACTGTCACAGAGGCATCAGGAGAAACTCTGGATTGATGTCCAAAGCATTATTTCCACTGGAGTCATCAGGCTCCGATAAGCAGATAAAAGTGAGATGAATCTGCCTCAAATACATGATCACACAGATTTTGCCCATTTTGGTATTTTAAACCTCTCAGCTCATTATATTTGCACAGCAGAACTGAAAACGCTTAAAATAATTTGAATTAAAACCAGAAGCACCTTTAACGCATGTTAAATTTGATTTTATTTCACTTGCCTAGCTTTGTGTCTCTGTTGTAGCTCTTGAGCTGAAATATGCCACTTCTTGGATGTGTGGCCTTCAGGAACGTACTGAAAAATGTACATGGTGTGAAGGAAATAAGAAGTTTCTTCCTTTCTCTGTTGGTGGCATATGCAGAGAATACTGTTCCCTTCCAGAGAGGAAGGGAGGCCTGACAGTGGCCCCTATAACTGGCCACTCTGTGGTTCTGTGCCTGTCACTGTGCAAAGCTTTTCCAAGCTCATGTATGGAGTCACCAGTGGAGAGGGAGCTGAGCCAGAGAGGCCAAACAAACTTCAGTCATTCCCCCACTCACTTCTGCCCTTCTGGTCTCCCCAGCTCCTAGCAGCAGAACTCAGAGAAGGGAAAGATCTGGGTGGCTGTAGGAACTGCCTCTCCTCTGCACTGCCTGTGACCTCCTTTCCCACCTCTTTCCTACAACCACTATGCCCCACAGCTAGCCCATAGGGAATGGAAAACAGAGGAGTGCAGCAAAAGGTCCATGGAGCTGGGGCTAGACTTCCCTCCTTGACAGAAAACATCATGAAACCAGATTGTTTTGCTAGCAAAACAAGCCAAAAAAATGCTCCTAAAATCTTCAGCATTTTCAAAAGCTAACAGGAGAGTAAGATGGGTCAGTCACTGGGGGATATGTTGTGGCCATTCACATTTTTAACACACTCACTACTAAATATAGCCCAAAAAAAAAGCCCCTTTGCCTATTTATGCCATTTGTTCAGAGCAGTCCAGTTAGGAGTCACATTTTAAATCTGAGTCCTTGGATATTGTCTTGATTAAACAAGAGGAATTTTGGCTGGGGTTTACTAGCATATTAGTTAAAGCTAGCTCAATCACTTTTTGTAATACAGGAAAATAAAGATTTTTGCCTACTATATCCTCCCAATTTAAACAATACTTACTGGAATAATGCTAGACCTTCAAATGCAAGTTAATGTATCCATGGGACTGTTATTAATTCATAAATCTCCTGAATATGGAAGGTACTGATGTTACTGATGTGTGTACTGGTCTCAAATTCAAGAGAAATATTCATAAAAATATTACTTAGGTCGGACACTCTCTGTGCAAGAACCTGGAGAAAACACCCTGGAGTTTCCAAGGGTTGGTTTTATACCTCATCTGACAGATGCCACCTCCTTCAACAGATGGTGCCCAGGTGCAGTGGGGAAGGATTTTTCCATGGAGACTCAGAGGGCAGCATGCCAACTGCTGTGCTGAATCACCAACACTTCCCAAAGCACCCACGAGATCCCAGGTGGCCCAGCCTTGCCAGCTTGGGATGAGGTAATATGGCTGCAATTTAAATAAAGACAGAAACCATTAAGTTGAATTTAAAGAGATGGGGCAGAGTGACATATTTTAGGTTTCAATAGATAAGAGATAATTTTTATTCAGTGATCATGCAGAATAGACACCTATCCATTGAATAACTTCTTTTTGGATGCTTCTAATAAATATGTTTTTATTAAATTTGTTTTCCCATAAGATATGCATTCAACTGCATAATGCTGTACCTGAAAGAAATATATGGGTATACCTATTGAAAACTTTAAGCACTGAAAAACAAGATAACACTAGGAAATGTGTCCTTTAGTTCATCACTCTAGCCCTAGCTTTTTAGTTGAATCTGCCAGCCAGCACTCTGGGCTTCCAATTTATTTATTACAAGCAGTGACCCACAGTTGCCAGATCTAAGGTCAAAAGAGTGTACAAGAAAGAAAAAAAAATCTATTAATGAGATATCATTGGTATTCAGAGCTTTAAATTACATAAGGCATTAAATTAGCAAAGGAAAAATCAGGATAGAGAAAATGTATAGAGCAATCCAGATCCCAAACCAGCTCATTCCGGTCGGTGAGACTAACAAGTAGATTCAGAAAGAGGTACTGAATTTCTGTCTTCTAAATTCTGAAAAGTACCATGGGTAAAACTGAAACAATCTCATAGAAAGCTCAAACAGAGGTTAAATACAAGGATTATGAAATCACAGAACCCCAGAATGATTTGGGGTGTAAGGGACCATAAAGATCACCTTTTCCCAGCCCCTCTGCCATGAATAGGGATGTCTTCCACTAGAGCAGATTGCTCAGAGCTCCTTCCAACCTGCCCTTGAACACTTCCAGGAGCAGGGCACCCACAACTTCTCCAGGCAACCTGTTCCTGTGCCTCACCACACTCACTGTAAAGAATTTCTTTCCAGTATAATTTAAACCTATGCTCTCTCAGTTTGAAAAACATTCCCCCTTGTCCTGTCACTACATGCTCTTGTAAAAAGCCTTTCTATTTATATCTTTCTTGTAGGTTTCTTTTGGCTACTGGAAGTTTCCAAATTGGAGGATTCCATGATTTACCTCAACTTTCAGTAATTGGTGAGTTTCCTCAAAACACCATTTAGGAAAATAATTCCTATAGGATACATTATACTTAAAAGTAGATAAAACAATGGACAGAAAAATAACAGAATATAAAGACAGTACATGGTCATGAAAAAGCTTAAATTTGCTACTAAACCAATGGCAAGTAAATGGATATCAAATTAAATGGCAAGGACCTATATGTTTCATAAAGGGAGCATTAGAAAGAAGAATTAATCAGTCTTAGCTCATTAAATTGCTAAGCCAGCTTAGCCACTGTGGATTCCTATGCCTGCCATCCTGCCTGTGAGCTGCTTTTCAGGATTCCCTGGACAGATTTATCGTTATGGGTGCTGCTGTGACCTACAATGAATGACACTGGTACAGAAACAGAAAAT
>VWZN01011549.1:329970-346150 GCA_013396955.1 Regulus satrapa | reverse complement strand
TTTTTACTTGAAGTGAGCCTGTATCACTTGTTTGTCTATTCTCTTCTGGTATACAAAGTGGATCAAATGGAAAAAAAAAAAGGCCTCTTTTTTCTTTTTCATTCTTTTATGGCATCAAAGTTCCCCTGGAGAAACAGACTTCAGCTGAAAAGAAGTTTTACAACCCCAACACCAGGGAAACCAGGGGTCTGGAACAAAGACCTAAGAAGTTCTGAATCTATGTTCGCATGTTTCTGTTCTTGTCTTCTACATTCTTTCCAGGCAATATTGCAAAGACCCATGCCCCAAGCACTTAGTGCATAATTTGAGGGGTGAAGCAGTCATGAAGGCCCTAAAGGAGGAACAGAAAGATGTCAGAAGACATCCCCATGGCACAGGCACTGAGCCTGGCTCCATAACCCACATATGAGCCAAATCCACGTCCCTGCCTCAATGCTGATCCTCTGTTGCCCTGCCCAGTGCTACAGACTCTGGTGCTTACTCCAGACTGTGGCACACCTGTATCAGCTGCCCCAGGTTCTGCCCAAGGAATCTGTTCTTCGTGTGAAGGTGTGCAGCACCCACAACAGGACTCCTTGCTTCTGTTGCTCTGACACATACACTTTACCCAGATAACACTTGAAAACTCTCCCAGCAGGAGCAATGCACTGACCAGCAGGAGAAGCCTGTGATCACTCATCTGATGGCACTCAGCAGCCCACAGCTACAAGAAGGAAAATGCCCGAAGAGTTTCTTCTCCAAAGTCACCCATTCTTCCCCCTGGAAACCCGGAGGTTGTGGCCACTACTCATGAGATCACACATATCTTCCACACCTCCTTCTCATGGAAACAGCCTGGGTTCTAGGGAGCAGACACACCCACCAGCCTCTGCACAGAGAGCCAACAGGGAGAGTGTGTGGCTGGATGCTCGCTGCACTCTGTAGCTCTGACCTGTCTGGGCTGGGGGGCAGCTGTTATGGAGTGTGAGTGCACAGTTCCTTTCAGCCTTTCTGGGCCCCTTCACACAGCTCTGTGCTCAGCACTGCAGGTGTTAGTGGGGCCACTACAGGTGCCAACACTCCCAGCTTCTCTAGCACAGACTTGTTGCTAGATGTCGTGCTTGGGGCCATGCTTTTTCTGGGGATGGATAAATACAGAGGAAATGGGAGATGGTGTCTAACCCACAAAGCAGTGATGGGCCTCACAGAAGGTTCAAGTGGCTGTGGTGGCAGCCTCCATGCAGAAGAAATACTCTGCATATAGTGGTCTCTGTGGGGTCCTGCATTGTGATCCGGTGCTTCTAGTGCAGGGCAAGTAGCAGAGAGGGAAAAATCAAGTACATCTGACTATGACAATTTTAAATACAGAAGTAGACCCCTGTACAGCTACACAAAGAGCTCATCTCTCTTGGTTACCATCAGAATGCTTGAATTAAAAAATGGCTTATAGATCCATGATAGGGTACCTAACACTGTTACTATCCAAAACTGACCACCTCAGCATCTCACAGATATGTGGCCAAGAAATGTAGTATTCCACTGTAAGTGCAATGATAGCAAAGGCAGAGGTGGCTCATAATGTGCTATGCCTTGGGAAGATTGCTGACGCTGCCCCACTGCAGAACTCGTACAATCATTTAGGTTGGAAGGCCCTGAAGATCATGTAAAACCATTCACCTAATGCTACCACATCTACCACTAATTCCTTTCCATTTGATTTCTCAGCATTCATCATAGTATTATTATTAGTTCAGCTTAGTCACAGAGTCTTCCAGGGACAAATAAACCCAAATTCCTGATGTTAAAAAAACAAACAAACAAATCCACAGGCAGAGAGGGGAAAAAATCAGGAGGAACATATGTCCTTTGTGCACTGCAGTGCAGTCAAAGCAAAACACACCCATGCTTCCCCCTTCTTTGCAGTTCACTTTTAATTTGTGCTGTGTCCAACAACAGAAAGCTGTCTCACTGCTGGACTGCACACAGGGATGTGCCAAAGATTCCCTCCTGCTCCCACGGGTGGGATGTGAAGAATTCTTCTCTTCATAGCTGACATTCCTGCTGCACTGAGACAATAACATGCAATTCTTGTCCAAACAATCCTAGATAGACACTCTGATTTTTTCTAATTATATAAATATGAGAATGTCCACTGGATACAAAGTTTCCTGGCCAAAACCTGTATTAAAAACAGAACATCCCATGCTCACCACCTGCAGTTAAGTGACATACATAGGGTGTTTTTATCCTGCCTTCCCAAGATTAATTATTCAAGACTGGAAAGGAGATTCAAATTCACACATAGCTATTAAAATAAATTTTCCTCCTGGGAGATGCAGAAGTCAGTATTATGGTCAACTGCTCATTTCCCTGAATTAAAAACTGGCACAAGCACTAAAGTCTGTTGTAGTGTGTATTGTACCTAAACATAAGCCAGATGCTTTATCAGAAAGCCATAACACTTTGCCAGCAGCTTTAGGATAAAGTGTCATTTTGTCTGAGATGTTTGTGCTGCAGGGAGGGGTGGAAACAAAAGGGTTTGTGGTTGTTTGGGGGCTTTTTTAGGTTATTAGTTGGAAATACAAGCACGAGTCAAAACTGAATATGGGTCACAAACTGCCAAAGGGCTGTTTCTGTTCTGAAAACATTACTATAGCTAGTTGAAAACAAATTTCACTGTTATCACTGTCATCACTCTTAGTTTAGGTTCTGGTGGAACCCAGTGCAGACAAGTAGAGGAAGGAGATGGCTCTGATCTTCAGTTCAAGTTCTGTGTGTTAACAACCCACAAAAATGGAGGAGTTTATATTTGTGGTTCCAGAGCAAACCAAAATGAAAGAGAAGCCTTAACTGCAAAATTAGGGTTTGGGTGTTTGACTTGGGTTCCCACTGCCTTGCCAGGCTGAGGTTGGCAATATCAGTGATTAATGTCCATCTGGGTTCTGAGACTGTTTTTAATCAAGGACAGCATCAGAGCTCTTCATGCACCAAAGAAACACTGGGGTGTCAGACCTGTTTTGTTGTATGAAGTTGTCACCCCTGATTAGGTTATGCTTTATTACACTCCAAAGATCTCAAAAAGATTCTCCTTGTGCCTTTGCTCACATAAAGCTTGCTCCTTGCCATGCAGATTGCCCCTATAGAAAACACTTTCTACTCTCAAGATTAATTTAAAGTGTCAGCTTTTCATTGTGTGGGGTTTATATATTTTATTCAGTTTCTTAAAGTTTGTTGCTTTTTCTTTGCCCTGGAATCTAATGGAGGAAATTTGGAATGACAGCATAGCAGATCCAATGTAGCTAGTACTCTGCACAGAGCAAGGTTGTCTTGCCATTCAAAAGTAAACCTATAGAAAACAATGGGAATAATTACTTTAAAAAGTATTTTTTTCTTGAAATAATTTAGTGATACTGTAGCAAATGAGTGAGGAATTCTGGCTCTTCCACAGAGCTACTCCTTTATGGAGCAGACAGGACTCTGTTATCATGACATACTCTTGAAATATTGCTTAAATTTGTGAGCTAATATCTCAGGGTTATATCGGGGTGATTCAGTCTTTCTCATTTTGCATACTCAAAATGTTAACGTTTCAGTCCCTCCACGAGCTCTCAGCTGGGCAGAATAGGAATAATTTTAAACTGCAGAAAAGTTTAGTGGTAATCAGACATAATTTTTCATTCAGTTTATCCAATTCCTATAGAAGAGACAAGACCTTCCAAAAATTGACTCTGCCTATAACAACCTGTCCCCAAAGGAATTTGGATTCTCAAAGACTGCAAATATAGCAACAGATGTTATGCAGAGATAAGAGTTCTATCTTCTGCAAGGAACTATAAGCAGAATATCCATGGGATAAGTTTTTGGAGCTATTTTACTATAAAAAGATAGATTTATAAGTGCACACTTACAGACACTAAAACACGTAAAAGGGTGTTGATGCATAGCACAAGATAATTTTCATGGAGCACAAATCATTTGTGTTCACCGTCTTTCTAGGCAAATCACTGGCTTTCAGCCAAGTAAATTTTTCTAAACACAAGAAAAAATGAAATCACTTACTGGAACGAATCTACTGATTCATTTTTGGTCACTTTCACCACTCAGACCAATGTCCAGGCAACAAATGACTCCTTTTCCTGAGCTGGTCAGGACTACGAGGTGTCAAACAAAGCCAGATTCTGCAGAGCTGTGTGGGAAGGGCAAGCCTTCAACCTACAACCTACAATCTGTAAGTGAAGAGCTCCCTGCTGAATGAGAGACTATTTATCCAATCTCTCATACAAAACTTTAGATACAGTGTGCCAACACACACACACCAAAGATAAACTAATTTTAAAAGTAACATTTACTTACTATTTTTAGTATTAAAAAAATCCCCCAAAACAACATAAACCAATCCAAAACCCAAACTTCATTCACTTTTTGCCTTCCCCCCCCCCCCCCTTTTTTTTTTTTAAGGAAAGTAAAAGCAAAGGCTAGAGGGCAATGTAAGAGTAGTGACATAAAATATTATATAATAAGTACATATACTTTAAAGAAAACTTGGATGTGGCTTTTAAAAGCACAGCAATTACAGAAGGCATGGTTGCTATACTATGGCTGTGGATGGGATTGGGTCATTTGGTTTTACAGTTGTAATGTTAAGTGTCAACATATAAAACCTCTGCCTTGTCTCACTGTGTAGTGAAAAAAAAGTCCTCTCTGGTATTTTTGCTGTTCTTCACTCTCCTTCCTAGTAAATTTCCTAGTAATGTTACACCAAGTATGGATTTGATATGGTAACCAAACCTCTATAAAAAAAAAGTTTTGCATTGCTCATTTTATTTGGATTCAGAATTAGTCAGCTAAGGTGTTGCAAATTATCCTATTTGGCCCCTGAAATTACATTACACTGATAGCAACTGCCCTTCAACATGCAAATGTAAAAAAAGTGCCAACTCAATTTTTTCTTAAACACAGAAGTAATACACATTAAGTTCCTCTAGTGGCCACACAATGGGAAGAAGGGATTCATGGCTACACTCCACTTAAATATCCCACAGTTTGTCCTTTATGTCTGTGTATGTTCACATTTGATTTTGAGGCCCTAGTTAACACTGTTTTGACTAAAAATCATCTAGTGTTTTCTGTCTAGGTACAAACCCCTTTACATTAAAACATGGTGCATTTAATAAAGACCATAAGATCTTGTCTCTCACTTTTTATTTAAAGTGCTTTGTTTTTATTCTTGTGCAAAAACACAGAATACGTTCTTGCTGCAAACATCTCAATACTACCTGGGGATTTTTTTGTAGATTGTAGAATTTTTTTGTAGATTGTAGGTTTGCAGATTTTGTGAGCTCCTTCATCACTAACTTGTTCATGAGCCTGCAAGCAGGAGCAGGTTGGGCAAGGTTTCTCCAGGTGCTGGAACACCTAAGGGTCTTCCTAATGGAAATGTGGAGACCTGCATCAGCAAGAGAGCTGAAGAAAACTTAGATTTCTTTGTTCAGGCTCTGATGCACTCATTTAGTGTTGACAGAAGCTTTAATGCTGGATGTTTCTCCAAATACCTTCCGTCACTTGACCATAAGAGTGACCCCATGAATGATCTCTCTCAAACATATGGTGGTGGGTCTGTGGGAGTAAGCAGCTCCTACACACACTTTCTCTCCACAATCAAAAGACTGGGAAACAAGGGACAGCCATGATATGTTTCCAACCACAGCACTTGCTGCTTGCAGTCATTACAATCATTATATGACAGTGCTGATTCTAGGTTGCTCTGTTGATAGGATCACAGAAGCATCAGGGGTTATTTCACTGGGGAGACACTGATTGCACTGCTGATAATGAAGATGTGACCACTACTTTCAACATGATAGCGAAAAACTGATAAACCTTGCTCTGAAATGGAAATCAAAGTGTTGTGATCACCTGAACATTTCTTCAGTATCCTTCTCCTTCTCCTTTTGCAAGATTATTTTTTTCACATATGCCCTTTACATAAACATTCTGCAGACAGCTTTACCTGCATTTTCTTTTAGAACCATATCATGCTGGTTGCTCCCCCTTTTCTGGTGCATGTGTGTGTGCTTTTGTTACTTGTATTGTATAAGGTGCCTTGGGATATTCGCATCCTGTGCATTGTGTGGCATTGTGTTGAATAGGAGGTACAGAAATTAAAAGCAGGTCTCCTCCTACCCACATATGCCTTTTCTTTGCAGGTTTTCCTGGAAGTTTTGTGCGGGGAGGGAAGGGAAGAGGTAAAATATGACTTGGCTGAGACTGCCGGATGCTGAATCAGCTGTGATTGCCTCACGTTTTCCTTTCTTTTAAAATAAGGGGTACAGTTCTCAAAAATGCCTATCTGACTTCTCTACAAGCCCTATCCAGCCCATCACTTCTCAGTAAGTCAGTTTCTTAAAATGGTGTATGTGCCTCTAAATCACATGGGACTCTGGATAACATCTTTCTAATGCCTTTCTCCTAGATCTGGAAATACGATGCTCTGGGAATACGAGGACCTGGTGCAGCTGCTGCAGGTTACCACAGGGCTCATTATCAGCCACACATAGTTTTCCCCTCCCAGAAGCGTTCTTTGCAAAAACAGATGAGGCAGCCATACTCATTAACTCACAAAAAAAAAAAAAAGTACCACCACCACCTAAACCCCAAACCACACAACATCTTAAAACATAATTTTGTTCTGCTGCACTGCTCTGGTTAAAGGAGCCAATGCCTGAAGTGTTGGCTCCTTGCTGCTTGCACCTGCACATACCAGCACAGACTGCCCTGATGAGGCTGGTCAGCCATGGTGTGGTGATGCAAAAGTCAATGAACAGGGAAGAACTTCAGAAGAACCAAAGAAGGAGCGTGGCATCAAAATCCTAAACACTCCACAGATGGGCCTTTTCAGAGGGCTTACACATCCTGAGGTTGCAGGCAGATGAAATTAGGCATTGATTAGAGATCAATAGCAACTCTCTGGAGGTGCGTCATCCATTTTTAGCAGGGGTCACTATTTTGCTTTCACAGTACCCTTAGTTTCATAAAGAAGGGAGGAGTTTGATGTCTTCTAGTTACAGGATGAACAGCCCCACAGCATCCAACCACATAATTGGCGTTCATCTTTTCCAATGTTGCTTCTCTGCTGTACACTATCTCACTCAGATAAAGGTTCATCCAGTCTTGCTTGCTACTGCATCTGAATGCTTGAAACCCTGGTAAAGGAGCAGAGGAAAATGGAGTGTTAATGAGGGTTGTGCCCTCCAAGATGTGTAAGAAAAAGGACTGTCACCTGCCAAGCAATGTTTTTGTATTCAAAGGTGACAAAAGTAATTGTCAATTGCTTTTTTCCCCTTTTTTTGTCCTCATAGAAATGTGTACATATTCACCTGATAGGATTGGAGGTCTTGAGAGCTGGTTTTATACACTTTCCTAAAGGTTATTAATTCTTCCTACACTGTTCCCAGTTAGACAGGGCACCTTATAATATAACTTCCTCATTAACATCAAGAGCTGTGATTATACAGTCGTGTTACCAAGGGCTTCAAAGACATGAAGCCTAAATATAATCTTACAGTACCTTGTTACAATACAAAGCACATCCTCTAATACATTTTTTTTTGTTTGCATAAAATGCAGCACAATAATGGTTCACTTGACCTTTGCCCCTTTGTATAGTTCATTTTAACATTGTTTGAGGAGCACAGAGTTTGCTTTTTGCCGGGCACAGGTGCTCTGCCCCACGCTGGAGGCTGAGGCTCAGCCAGGCGGTGTGGTGCACCACTGCTCCCCGCCAGCAGCTGGACTCAGGGGATTGCTTTTGTGGTCCACCAGGAATTTCCTGTGATAGAATATCAGAAACCTACTGGTGACTAGTAGGAGGTGACTTCACAGGGCAAAAGTTCTCTCCCTACAATAAACATTCTCAGCACTGCTGTGGAGATTTCCTACTCAGACCTGACAGCCGCCAGCGACTTGTCATCCCGACAGAGAATGGCTCAGGGAAGGGATCGTCGCTGTTTGCTAGCATTTCCCACTGCAAAAGTGAAGTTACACCCCCACTGCCATTTTATTAATGTCTCCCGAGAAAAGGGAGAAATCAAACTACCCATGCCAATTTTAAAAATCCCCAGAATATTGAATTAAAATACTTTTACGAGTATACAAATCCACAGTGAGAGACAGAATACACTGATATCTGTATAAATATACAGCCTATAAATACCATCTATCTCGGTGTCTGTAGGTACCACGATACATATACTGTCCATATGTGCCATATATCCTGGTACCTGTAGGTACTACAGCACACATGTGATCAGAAAACTAACACAACAATTAGGAAGACACTGTACTCCCTCCATACAAAGTTGCTGGGGAAAAAAACCACAGGGATATTCATCCACCAGATCTCTCGCAGGGCACTGTCATTTGAAGGATTCAAGTAGTAAATCTGAGTCTGACACAATTCTCTTGGCTAGCACTACTAAAAGGACTGTCAGGGGCACTAGATTTGTTTGGCTGGCTGAAATATCGTGCAACTGGGCAGACTGCAGTGAAGTTTAGAGACTGAAATAGCTTTGGGGAAACAATACATTAATTTCCTGTGGAAAATACATCTATTAAAATGGAGACTAGCATTGGTTGAGTCCAACGTGGTAAAAAAGTGTGCTGAAAAGCCTAGAAGAAAGTACATCTCCGTGTTGGCTTGGAAATAAGAAAGTGCTGAAAAATAATATTATCCTCAGAATCAGGACTGTGCAAGAGGCCCACTGTGGTAGAGGAGTGAGATAGAGCAAAGATTTCTAGAAGGTGTATTTAAGCTGTCTCACCAACTTCTCTACACGCTCGAGCACTCAGGAACAAAGGCTGTGGCCATGGTCTTCATTTTGCACTTTCTGAGGTTTCCAGTCCACTGGACAAAATTTGACTCAAAGCAATGCTCATTTATTTTGAATAAATGCTGCTTTTGAAATATCATCAGGTGGTGGCCATTTTCACAGGTGAGTCTTCATAAGGGCTGGATAGAACTTACTCATCTCACTTGGCTCAGCAACTTTTGCATCAGGGAGAAGGAAGGAGAAAAAGGCAGTAAGAAATCTGTAGAAATGCTCATCAACACTGCAGATGTTTGATACTGCACTCCTTGTGTGCTGTTCTTGAAGTGCTTCTATACTTATTGGCGTTTGCACAGAAATCTGTGCCCAGCCTGGTCAGAGTAGTCTGTGCCTTTAGGCAGAGCTGTGAGGACTATGGGGGTCAGCACTTCAGCTCTTTTAAGCATTGCAGCTGGGACACACCAAAGCCTGATTTTAAGAGTTGTTTCTTCTATATGATCAGACAAACTTTTCTTTTTTTTCCCCAGCCATGTACAAACAATAAACCTGTGTGATTCCCATGAGGTGACCTCTGACCATTCCCTCTTGAGGGAATTAATTTGAGGAAATAACATCCAGTTTAACCCACAGTCTGTCAATGATGTGCTGGGAGACAAGACCAATGAACTAACCAAACTTTTAGTGGCAAATAGATGTTTGTGCTGAAGGAAGACTAAATCCGTCTGTCAGGTGCTCTTTTTTTTTTTTTTTGTGATCAAGGCTGATATTTTTAGTCTCAGTGATTGGATTTCCAGTCAGTCACTATGTACTCAGGAGGAAGAAACCAGTTTGGTTAGCTTTTTTTCTGTTTCTCAGCAAGTAGAACACTGTATTCCATTTCTGTGGACCGTGACATCCCATGGCACATTAAAAGCCTTATTCAAACCACAAGACAGCCATATTTTACACTCAGCAGGAGACTGTAGGAAGAAGTATGAGGCCAGGGTTATACTGACTCTGGACAGTTTGTCAAACTGGGAATTAGGAAGAAAGTTTAGGACATTCTCTACCAGCTCATGTGATCCTGAAATAAATAAGTAGAAGATTGCCTCAGCAGGGACTTTCTTTATATTACAAGAGTCTCTGCAAAGAAGAAGATTTATATTCAGAAGGAGTTGAATCTGCCCTTGTGCTTTTGTTCTAAGTCTCCATCAATTTTGGAAGTATCACAAAATCTGTGTGAAACACCAAGGGCAGTTCTGAAAAAAGCAGGATTTTATTTTCTGGTCTACACCTGAATAAAGCAAATGAACATTAAGATCTCAGCTTAGTTTATAAACCAGGTTCATGACATCTGGGAACTCATCTTCCAACCTGGATCATATTTCATAGTTTTACCTCAAAATCATAAGAAATTAATCAGATAGTTGGAGAGTTTGAGAAGTCCTTTATTAGCCTGCTCAGCATTTTATTCTGATTGATCTTTTCAAAGAGATGATGACAGGAATTTCAGGAATCACTTTTGCCTTCTGAAACAATACTCTGCATTTACTGAACTCTACTGCAAAACTCTCAGGCATCATTCATCATTTATTATGCTGAGTACATTATATTTCCTATGGCAACCCAGTCTATTTATTAAATTGGAGCTGGGTCTTATATATCAAACATATATCAGCGGCAGAAATACACTGCTCCTACTTTCTGTCGTCCTCAAATTGGGCATTTTGCGTGTGGGTCTACATAACAGCCCGTTACCTGATTTTAGGGTGAAAAGTATCTTTTTCTGTATGATATTTAGAGTATCATGTTATAAATAGAGACTGTACATCACAAAACAGGTTTTCCACACTTGCTAGTGGAAATGAACATGAAAATGCTGTGCATTTGTATTGTATCTGATTTTCCAAGGCCGCTTGTTCCCATATTTGACTGCTTGGACCCGTTTTCCCCCCCAGAAGAGTAAGTTTCAGCATACCTTCAATTCTTTAACTTGCAAGCAAGAGGAATAAATTCACTCCCACCAAACAGTAACTTCACAAGCAGGTCAGTGGGGCTGTTTGGAGGGTGCTGTAGCCTAATGTGATTCTAAGCCTCTTGAAATCTGGTCCAAAGACATCATGGTTTAATGGATACTTTCCAACAGTGTTTAAATCTATAAAGGGGAGAAAAAAAAGTGTCCTTGCAAGAAACCTTTGCTTTTTTGTATTGTAATACTTCTTTTCCTGACAATCTTAAAGTGTTCACCACCACCTCATTATTTCAGTGTAATAAGGGTATTCATCTTACCCTTGCTGACTTACAGATATCCTCAGTAATTGCAGCTTTTAACACCAGGAAATGTAAAGGTAACATAATGGCAGCTTTCCCACTTACTAACCACTGTCTTTGAAAACTCGTCTCCTTCCCCCCGAAGCAGTACCTTCATTAATCTCCACGCGCGACTGAAAGCGTTAAAAGCTTTCATGGGTAATTCGTTACAAAAAAAAAAAAAAACTCCAAAAAAAACCTCAAAAAAACCCAAAAAAAAACCAAAAAACCACAACCAAAAAACTTCTGGGGGACATTTCCCACCGTTTTAAAGAGCTCGCTGTGCTGTGGTGCAAAACACATTTTGAAGCATTCGTGCTTCGGGATTCCCCCCTCCTCAAGGCAGGAGCCTTCGATGCCAGCTCGGGGCCCGGGGGAACATCTCCCCCCAGCGGCCGCTGCGCCGCTCTCCTTCTCCCGGGAGCTCGGATGTTCGCTCTGGGGAGGAACAAACCCAAACAAACACGCTTCAGCCTTGATGGTAATTTCTTGTCGGGCAGCGGAGGTGATGGGTGTACCTCTCACTGTGCGCATCTCGCTGCCGGCAGCCACGGGTGCTGCTGTACTCGGGAAGCCCACCACCGCGACTGGCAAAGTTGTTCCAAGCGAATTAAACTCAAATTCAGTCTCGTGAATTGAATGTTTTCACATTGTTTTGTATCTGTCTCCACTCCCCACGTTTTTTTCACTTGCCATTTCCAAGCAAAACAGATTTTGGTAATCAGTGTCAGAAAAACACCCTTGACCACCTTATCCAGCAATGGCACAAACCCTGCATTGAAGAATGATAAACTGGAGATTGCTGCTGCCACCTTCCTCACTCCTGGCCCCTGCAGCTGTGAGAGACATCCAGCTCAGACCCAGCCCTCACGGGGCAGTGGGCTGCTCCACATCATTGGTGCTGGTGTTCTAGCAATAAGCACATTTTGGTGGCTAGATTCCTGTGGCAGATGCCAGGGATTACCAGCCGGTCTCTTTCTCAAGCAGTAAAAAATTGACCCTGCTCACCCCATGCACAGCTCAGTGAGCTCCCTTCTTGCTTCCCACTGCATCACACAGAAGTGAATTCTCAGTTGCAGCCAGAGAGGAAAAGAAGCTGGTTCCTCTCATAAAGTAGACTATTAGCATCAGAAGAAAAATATTTTAGGCATTTGAAATTGGTCTACATCTGCAACATCAGTTTAAGCAAAACATTATTCTTTATGGTTGTCTGAGTGAGCAATAAAAGCAACCACCAAGTCTTGCACAGCATAACTTAGGAAGAGGGATAAATGTTTCTTTCACAGAAATTTAGGAAATGATCTTAAGGAGAATCTTCTAGGCTGATAGCAGCTACCAGTTAGAACTTTTATTCTCTGTATTGGTTTGTGCTTCATGTCTATCTGTTCTGACACTGACCAGCAAATTGTTCTCCTTGTTTTGAAGTGGAAAGTGGAAAGAAAACAAAATAGCAAGTGGAGGCAAAACTGGAACAAGGTAGCATATAAAAATTCAACTTACAGAGCTGAATTTGTGTTAAATTCACTTGCAAAATTTTCAAAAACTTCAGGACTGTTGATAGGAAAACAGGTTACAGTTCTAAATTTTCCAACATTAAAGGGTGTCAAGCTTGTATAAATCACAGCACAGCTGAAAAAATAGTTCTTAGTACTGGTGCAAGCAGTATTATGACTTCTGTGGCTGTAAAATACTCTGAGAAAAAATGTTTCTATTGTACTTTTGATTGGATATTTTGTGGATCTGATTTCTTCCTTCTCCTCTCCAGTCAGTGCCTTTGTGCATATACCTTTCCAACAGCACCAAGGGCAGCAGACATGTGCCCTCACCTGTGGCTTAGGAGCAGCACCCCTTCTAAAGCCTGGATTCTCCAGCCAAAGTCTGGGAGCCTGTGTTTGCTGTTGGGTGAAGTGAGAAAAAGAACTCACTTATAAGCCCCAGTCTATGGGGGACATGCGAGCCTCAATTCCCAGTGTTCTGCTTGTCTTCACCTTAATGCTTCTACTCCTCCATAAAGCAGAGCTGAAACAGTTGAGAAGGTTTCAAAAGAAAGGTCGAGGGAGCCAAATGCATGCACAGACAGGCAAGTGTGTGCTGCTGCACAGCATTTTTCCTTAGGGAAACAGATAAAAACACAGGAAAACTTGACTGTATCGTTCCCTGAACGTGATCAAGGGAATCAGCTTTTGACTGCAAGTATATCATAAGAAGCTGTCATATTCTAGGAATGTCAGCTGGCACTATTGTTAACTCCCAAACCATATTTCCCCTCCTTCCCAGATGGGCCTGCAGCTGAGTGCTCTGCTTATTTAGTGAAGTAGTGGCAAAACCAACACAGCCAGTTCTTGCTCTGTCCATGCCTTCAAAACTCCGTGAGCAAAATACTAGTTATCAACCTCCCAGAAATTCTATACACTTACAGGCATCCAGGTCAAAGTTTAACCTGAAAACTCTCTAAGATTATACACAGGGATGATGTATTTTCAGCTCCTGGGCTGCAGTTTGATGAAATCAGTGGTTTATGTACACTATGACTTCTACCAGAACAAAGTAGCAGCCAGGGAGTAGCTTGCTGATTGGATTTTGATTGTCAGTCAAGGTGCAACAAACTGCAGTATTTTCATAGTAAATAAGGGATATATTTGTTTTTAGATTGGATGTGAAAAAAACTTCAAAGATATGTAATCTAATTGATCTGAACAAATTAGTAAAGATAGGTTAATCAGAAGAGAAACGTGCCATGAGACAGGATGACATATCCTATGGGACTCAGTCATTTATCTCATTTCTTTCCATGACATAGCAACTTATTATTTCATAATAGACCTGTGACCTATTTATTTTAATGAGCATTTTCAGTTCATGTTAATAATTTGAATAAGCTGATCAGGCATAGAAAAAAAATTTCATTCATTCTCCAATGACCACAAAAGTTTCATTGTTATTTAAGTAACACTGTATAGCATAGCTTAATGCATGAACCTGTGCTTCACCATGATGTCTTCATTTGGACTAGTTGATAAACTTTTATAAGAAAGTGGAATTAAGAGTTTTCAAAAATTCCTGTTTCAAAAAGGAGTCAATAATAGTCTAGGCAGAAATTATTACAAACAGTTGACTTCTGATAAAGAGTATTAGTGGACAGAGATACAAAACAGTTTTTCAGTGTAGAATTATGTATTTCCTGAGGTTTAAAAAAACAAACAAAAAAAACCACCAAAAAACCCCCCAAAAAAACAAAAAACCCACCAAAACCCCAACAAACAATTTCAACACTCTAAATTCTTCCACCTAAGGTTTAATCAATTGGTACTCTTAGAACACAGCTGGGTAAAGGGAATTTGCAGTGGGGACATATCCTGAGTCACAAGAAGAAAAACAAAGATCAAATCCATACACTGAGCTTTAACTTTCATTTAAATGTAACTTCAGCCATGAATGAAATTAGGAAATGCCATTCTACTTCATATTTGCAAGTTTATGATGAATTAAATAGCATTATCAATAAAATACAGGCAAAATCCAATTGAAGTATTGGTAAAGCTTATTTTTTTAAAGGGAAATATAAGTGGTCTGACTCCTTGGATAGTCAAAAGTAGCACTAAAGCTCTGAAAATTTTGGATACAATACAATCAGATGAACCACAGAGCTACCTGCCTAACTTGTTGGTTCCTAAATGCATGCAGAGTTCTGACAGAGGCATGTGAAACTGAAATATCATTCTCTGCTTTTGTATGATGGCAGCTGGTCTTATGAGCATGCAGAACTAGGCCAGTGACTGTCCTGACTGGGTTTGACACTGCAAAAAGAAAGGAAGGTCAGTTCTTACCCCATTGCCATGTGAGTGGGGCTTTGCAGGTAAGTTCTGTCAGAGAACTCTTCCAAAACCCTGTGTTAGGCCAGGAGGCAGGTCAACCCTTCAGCTCCCAATCCAGCCACAAAGCATTTCAACCCAGAGATCCAGAGCAGGAAGGACACAGGCTACTCCCCATCCAGGTCACAGCAGTGAAGAGAAGATGGGAGTACCTGCCTGGGTCATGGGGCTCTCTGTGTGCCACCATCTCCAGGCTGGCACAATGCTGGAGTACTGTAGTCACCACATCAAATAGGTTTCAGGGGATGTTTTGAGCCCAGGGGATTGCTTTGAGTGATTTCCCTCATGTCATGGTTTAACCTCAGCCAGCAGCCAAGCCCCATGCAGCCACTCACTCACTGCCCAACCAGTAGGATTGGGAAAAGATTTGGAAGGGTAAAAAAGAACTCGTGGGTTGAGACAAAGACATTAATAGGAAAGCAAAAGCCATACAAAGAAGCGAAGCAAAATGAGTTATTAATTCAGTGCTTCCCATGGGCAGGCAGGTGTTCAGCAATCTCCAGAAGAGTAGGGCCCCATCACCTGTAACAGTGACTTGGGAAGACAAATAACATCACTTCCAATGCCTCCCTGCTCCCTCCTTCTTCCCCCCACTTTATATACTGAACATGTTGCCACATGGTCTGGAATATCCCTTTGGTCAGCTGGGATCACCTGTCTTGGCTGTGTCTCCTCCCACCCTCCTGTGCATTCCCAGTGTGCTCACTAGCATGGCAGTACAAAAATCAGAAAAGGGAGTAACAAAAACATCACTGTACTATCATCACTGAGTTCAGCACAAATCCAGAACAGACCCTCATACCAGCCACTGTGAAGAAAACTAACTCTGTCCCAAAAAATACCAGCACACCTTGGCTCTGCCTGCACATGTTCCCATGTCTGCACTGCTGAAGCTACACACCAAATGTTATTTTTGAGCCAACATATGGACTTGGATCTACCCTTGGGCACCTGCTACTTTGGTACTACTGCTACCACAGGTCTGACAAGGACTGAGGCTCTGAGTAGGTTTTCCAGAGATGTCTACCAATAGATAAAGATGGAGCTCTGAGAGATGCCCTGCTTTTTTTTAATTATTATTTATTTATTTGATAGTAGAGAATTTTATTTTTCCCCTTTGCTCTGAACAAAGGCAGGAATCCTCCACTTGGAGTCTGAAATAATGAAAACAATTGGCTTAGTCTGGCCAATTAACAAAATTTCCATTACCTACCA
>VWZN01011549.1:276261-313703 GCA_013396955.1 Regulus satrapa | reverse complement strand
CTCGGCACCTGGGAAGGTCAGCGGTGCCCGCTGAAGGGGAGCGGCCGCTGATGGCGGCGGGGCCGGGGAGGGGAAGTGAGCGAAGCGGAGTTTTCTTGGGAGAAAGTGGTGCCGTGCTCCGAACTGTGCCTGACCTTGGGTGGGCGCCTGGGGCTCGTGGGCGAGGTGCGTTTGGTTTTTCGGTGTTCCTAACCCTCTACCTTTGTTGTCTTTTTTTTTTTTTCTTTCCTCTCCTTTTGTTGTTTTATTCCCCTCAGGTCATTTTTCTTCACGGATTAGGAGATACCGGGTATGTATTCTGATCTATTGCATACTCAGTAGCTATTATACTTTCAGATATAAACCGCATATTTTAAACACGTGAGCAGTTAAAATTTACTTAAGCTTCTTATTTTGCCCTTTACTGAATTCAGCAGCCAACAGCAGATACAACTTCATGTGTCCTGCAATGATGGTGACAACTATTTAATTAAAAATTTTCCACCGAGTCCTTGAATACTTTACTCACCTAATTTTGGTCTGTATGTGATCTCTCTTTTGTTCCTGAGACAAACTTTGTAGAAAAAGAAGTCCATGGTTTTCTGATCATTTGCTTTCCTGAGAGTGGGTTTCTGGTTATTCCTGTGTTTGTCTAAATTTAGAGTTCTTTTTTATTCCAGACTTGTGGATTGTTGGTTTGCCAGTAGCTGCAGTTAGTCCATGGTTTCTTCATCAATATGTCCTACTTACACTGAAATGCAGACCTCTTTGATCTATATAAGCAAACTCCAAAGTAGTCTGTAGATTTCTGTCTCTGAAATACGGTCTTCAGACTCCAAAAAACCCACTCAAATAAAATGTGTTTTGTTCCTGTTATTTCTATATTTGAGTAGAAATGGAAATAGTAGGGCATTTCTGGGAGGCGTTCTAGCTCTGGTGTAACGTTTCCGTTTGAAGCTTGTGTGTGCCCAGAAATCAGCATGCATTCATTAAAGCCATTGAATTAACAAGTTAAGAGAGCGTTGAAGCCTTTTTAGTGGAAGACTTTAAAGGAATTGGCACTTAGATACTGAAAATAAGTAGCATGAATGCTTTGTCTATTGTGCTCCCTTGTGGCTAAAGTTACATAATATTTTTAGAGAACCTTTTTTTTTTTTGTTTTTGTTTTGGTTTGATTTTTTTGTTACCTGGAACTTGAGTGTTGCCCTCTAGGTTGAAACTTGCTATGTCATTTTTTTTCCAAACAGCTAATGAAGGTTAGCTGTCAGAATTAAAACTTGCACGACCTGGGCATTTCGCAAGTTAAAAAAGGGTCAAGTCCATGCACTTGGCGATATTCTACAAGTGGAGGTTTTTGCTCTGATTTGTTTTGCTGGCACAACACCTTGTTTGCATTACCCCTCTTCCTTTTTGAGGCAGCAGTACTGCCTGCATCTTGGCACCAGAAGTTGAGCAAGTGATTGCAGAATCTTTTGAGCTTTTGGAATTTGAGTTCATGCAAATTGGTTTGATGTTGGTTTTGGCAAGGGGTAAAAAACAGAGGCTTTCTCTTTAACTTAACTTGTATTCCCTAGACAAGGTGGTGTTTCCATCTCAGTGTCAGAGCTAATGCATAGCCTCAATCTTGCAAATGCACTGAGCACGCTGGAATGTCTGCATATGACAAGATATGACACTCTGGAAATACAGTGATCTAGGTGTATTTCTTCTTCCTGTCTGCTGCAGATCAGATTAGATAGACTGCCTTTGACATACTGCTGTTTGGGGTTTTTTTTTTAAGTAAAAGCTGTAGTTGTGACAAAAAATTGCCTGAAGAAAACCTATTAGCAATTTTATAACTTTCCCCAGTTTAAACTGATCTCTTCCACTTCACATTAATTTCTAAATTGATCACTTCCATTTACCAGCTGTATTTTTCTTACTCTAGAAAGTGTCTAACAGAGGTTACATGCTTTTTCTGTCTCAGCTCTTATATAAATAGCACTTAAATATTGGTACATACTTGTCAAAATCTGAACAAAAGGTGCAACATAGAGAATTGTTCTAAAGAGTTTACATTAATATGTACACAATGTTGCTTTCCCAATTTGTCAAATTAGTCTTTGGCTAAAAAATGTCCCCAAATTATTATATAGCTGTTTTTTTCTCAGTCTTATTTCTCCTTTAGATTCTTATTCTGTGATACTACAAATATTGTGCAAGTAATATTTCCTGCAATTTGTTAATAATATATCTAAAAGCACTGATAAGAGGTATTCTGAGATACAATCTGCTTCAAATGTCTGTGGTGCCAGTATGTTGGAAATGCCTTCAATTTTCAGTAGCATATATTAACTTTTCAGGATGACATTAAAACTAAACCAAACATCTTTTATGGCTGGTCTGCTGTTGGTCTGATATAGTTTAACTGTATCACTGACGAATTTGTAAAAGGTTTTTCCTGCTTAGAACCAAGTTTCCAGTATCTAATTTAGTGGATGAGATAGGAATACTAAAAGATGAGAAAAATCAGGAAATGCAGGTGCTGTCGAGTGTTCTGGAAAGCCAAGTGCAAGCTCATGCAATGGTTCAGGTTTGGGTCAAGATCAGTTCCTGTCTAGATGAGGCCTGGAGTGAGTCTTGGCCTTACACTCTCCAGTGTTCTGGTTTGGAGGAAGCTCATTAACTCACCTGCTGTGCAGGTCTTGTTTTGTTACAGACATTCATATACAGTGTCTGCTTAAAAACAGAGATTAAAAAGCTGCTGCAATCTGGGGTGTTGCTCAGGACTGCCTGAATCCAAGAGCATTCAAGCTGAGCTGAAGTTAATAGGGCTGATTGATCGGGTTGGCTCCATGTGGAGTTAGCTTAAGTGTCTGTTTGCTACTGTCCCGAGTCAAGAAATGCAGTTCACAGAATGCCAAGTTGGCTGTCAGAGAAGCTGTCTTAACGCTGCAGGAGCAGCAAAGCAGCATCTGAGCTGCCTGGGAGCAGGATACCTGTGTGCATCTGTTGTGGCACACAAATTAATAAAGCCAGACAGATACACAGTGGGCTTTGCCTGGAGCCAAAGTGATATTTCTGTAACTGTGCCACAGCTATGGCCGCCAAATTAGATCAAGTCTTCCTGACTGTATATATGCCACAAGCATTCAAGGGCTGAACCAACCTTCTAAGTTTAGTATTACATTCATAGTATACTGTGGTTGATGTAAACATTTTCTAGAAGTGTGTTTGTATTGATCTAATCCAGCATGTTTCATGCTTGGTCTGTGCTGATGCACCAACTTGGAAGTAAGAGCTAAGCCAAAACACAGATGCAATTGAAAATGTTTTTGTTAACAGGCATGGATGGTCAGAAGCGCTTGCCGGTATCAAAAGCCCTCATGTGAAATACATTTGCCCACATGCGTAAGTTTGTAACTTTCTTGTTTTATCCTTTTCTGTAGAAACATTATCTGTTAAGACACACAGATGTCAGAGAGACTTCTCAGAAGTGAGGCGGTATCAGGATATCTCTGGGTTTCTTTTTTTTTAATGTAAAAGTCCATTCTAAAATAGTTTTGATGCTATGTTTTTTGTTTT
Organism: Regulus satrapa; assembly: GCA_013396955.1. Lineage (NCBI taxonomy): Eukaryota > Metazoa > Chordata > Aves > Passeriformes > Regulidae > Regulus > Regulus satrapa. The sequence continues at coordinate 310,160 of VWZN01011549.1, read as the reverse complement.
CAGGAAATTCTGTATGGTTTACTTTGGGGAAAACTTCATTTTTATTTGTACTTTGGTTCTGGTACTTATTCAGACTGAAAACATGTTTGGAAAGTTTTAGGAACAAAGTTATAATATTTTGACTTTTTTTCCCAGTGGATTGTGTTGTTTTTTGGTTTCTTTCCCCCCACTGCCCCCCAAAAGTCTTCTGTCAAAAAGAGTTTTATCAAGGACTAATTTTTTTTTTCTTTTACTTACCATTTTGCATAATTTGCATTAGCTACATGTACTATACTCATGTGTGTGTATAGCAGATTGAAACTCGCTGTAGGTTACAAAGAAATTTTAAAATTGACAGGGTATAGATATTTTTAGCAAAAACATGCAATTTGAACTGTCTTTGCATGCAGTTTGAGAAGTGAAATACTTCTAAGCATCAGTAAATAAGGCAGTAAGATCTATCTACTATTGACTTGATGGTAGAAAAAACTAATAAAAGTATAATCTTAATTTATTTTAACACAAAATTCAGATTGTGTCTTGCTCCAGTGGTCTTGGCAGACGTGGAACAGAGATGATAGGGAGAAAATGAAGCAACGTTTTGGTGTATTACTGAGCTGTGGTTTATTCATTTGTTTTACCACACGGCCAAGCTTTGCTGAACCATTCAAAAGGAGCTTAGCAATAGCTGCTGTTTTCTTTGCTTGCCCTTTGTCTTCTTTCAGCCCTTCCCTGCAGAACTTATGCTGCTCAGCTCCTCTAGATTAAAACTCAAGCCAGATTTGATCCATGGCATGATCCCATGAAGCTGTCTTGCTGTGGCTGAAAAGACAGCACAGAGCAGCACAGGGCTGGGAAGGAGTTCAGCGGTGAAGGCAGGCGCTGCCTAAGCAGATTCAGCTGCTGGCAGAAGCATGTGGGGCCAGGCTCCACCACCACGTGCTGCTTTTGGCTGCTTCCTGGTGATGCTGCTGTCTAAGGTGCCTTAAGCCACTGGACGTTTGAATGGAACTGTGAGAAATAAGTCAAATAAGTAAATAATATGTGTATATTAAAAATATGCGCATGAGATATATGCACTCGCACGCACGTATTTAAAGCAACCCATTAACGTTTTGCTGGCTCTCCAGAGAGAGTGGTAATTCAACCCTGAATATTAAATGTGTTTGGGCTGGCAGGTTTCAAGAGAGTTTCTTCAACAGATGCTGCTAAGCAGCTAGTGTTAATTACTGCTGAAAAGTAAGACAGAGTTAGAGGATGTGTAATTTTATGATGTTACTGTATCTTCATTATTGAATTTCAATATACATCTTGCATCAGGAGTGTTCATTCTCATTTCTAGGCCAGTTATGCCTGTTTCTTTGAACATGAACATGTCTATGCCATCGTGGTAAGTATTTGTTCAAATGCAGATGGTTCTAATCAAGTTATATCTAGGGCTATGAACTCATTGTTCTCAATTTAAAATAACGAACAACCTGAGTATCTGGTTTTAATCACATGCAAGAGTAAAAACCTTTTTGCCTTAGTTCTGTTCTTATAAAAGGGCTGTCATGAGTACATTCTAATTATCCTTTTGTATCTGTGGTAGTGATTATTCCTCAGGACTAATCTGTATATCTTAGAACAAAACCCCATTTTATTTACAGGTATGGTCTGTAGTATGCTTTGTGTCTGAATTCAGTCAGTAGATGTAGAGAATTTGAATGGAAGTACTATTGCTGCTAGTGAGTAATATTTGGTGGGTCAGTAGGACATGTACAAACTGTTCTTTAGAACATCCATTCTGAATAGAGAATAAGAATATGATAGGTTTCAATGATCTTAAACCAGTCTTCAGTTTTATTGGATTTGGGGTTTTTTTTCCCCCCTTAAAGTAACTTGTGTTGGTTTTTCTTGTGTTCATGCAGCAAAATTCCTGCTAATATTTTTTGAGCAAATATCAAAACTGTGCTGCTTAATCTGCAGAACAGAATCTACAGATGTCAAAACTCAGAAAAGCCGTGTTGACTAGATCTAGTATTTTAAGCCACATTAACAGATTGTCCACTGTTTCTTGTGATCTATGGGTAGTTGGTACTAAACAATATGATAGCTAACAGTTTTGTCTGGAAAACATCCCAATTTCATTTTTTGTGTATTAAGGAAGTGGAATGGATGCTCTAATGAGTAATGCTCTTGTTGATGTTTTTGTAAGGTTTGATATCATTGGACTTTCTCCAGATTCACAGGAAGATGAAGCTGGGATCAAGCAGGCGGCGGAGAATGGTATACTTAGGAGTATTTTTTATGTCTTAAAAGTACTTCCAGGTATTCTTGAAAATGAACTATCAATCTGAAACAGGTCTCTCGGTGACAATATTTATTTTTTAGGGACCAGAGTACGTATATATGGTATTGGTATTATCACTGACCAAAGTTTAGCTAGATTAATTGTTTATTGCTTGTTTTTTAAGTTTATTAGTAAGTAGAGTAATTCACCAATATAAACACTTCATATTTTGAAATATAGAAACAAGAGTAGGATTTTTTATGAGTTTTTGGGTAGTGCAGCAGTTCAGAGCAGTATTAGCATCCATTAGTAAAAGCCAAAATGTTGCTTTTACTTGGAAGAGGATACCATCTTCCCAGCACTGGTGCTTCTGCAAGACCTACTTGCATGTTTTTTTCTTTGGAAATGATACAGTGGCACTGAAATTTCTGTCTATGCTCTATATTTTCTGGTACTTTTAATGTCTAGAAGCCCACGTTTTTCTTTTACTAGTTTTCTCTTGATGCCCAGAAGAAGGCATCTTTCCTCTTCTGGACTTTGTAGAGAATGGAATGGATTTTAATGACTGGCCTTTATTTTTGTGGCAGTTAAAGCACTGATAGATCAAGAAGTGAAAAACGGGATTCCTTCTAATAGAATTATTCTGGGAGGCTTTTCTCAGGTAAGGTATGGTTGGAAAGAACCATTGTCTTTTTTTATAGGGAAGTAACCTAGCTTTATTAATTTGGGAAACCCAGACAATTAAATTGGAATCAACTGATGTTACATGCCCCTAAAATTTTAAGGTGTCAGTTTTCCTTTGCTTTAACAAATGAAGTTTTTTGGTTTTATGCAAATAATTACTGCTCACTGGAAAATGAACATGCATGTATAAAAAACGTACTAAAATAAATAGTCTGTTTAAAATATTTATGCACATAACGTGCATAATTTTGCTTGAAAATGTTGGTAGTGTTTTTCATTGAATTTGGTAGATATTGGGTGGTCTGGATTTGTTTGGGAAATCTTTTCCTTCACACTTGGAAGCATCTGTGGTAGATAGGTTGTTAGATTAATTGGACCACACATTAACTCCCCCCAGTCTGCACGCAAATACATTAAATATTAAAGTAATGATAATACTGTTGTAAGTGACAGTCTTTGGCTTTGGTTGCTTTTGGTTTGGTTTTGTTTTTTGGGGGGTTTTTTGACAACTTTTACAGTAAATTTACTGGCTTACTTCTGAGTTGACCACATGGACTTGGAGGGGAGGAGAAAAAGAAAAACAAATGTTGTACATAAATACTGGTTTTAGTTGTTGGCTCTAAAGAATAATAGATTGCAATAGGAAAAGACTTTTAAAGGAGAAATCAGAGATTTTGAAGCAAACATTAAAAAGAACTTTACTGTCATCATTCTAATACTTATATCTCTTTATTTTAGGGAGGTGCTTTATCATTGTATACAGCTCTTACAACACATCAAAAATTAGCAGGTGTCATAGCCCTCAGCTGTTGGCTTCCTCTACGGGCCTCTTTTCCTCAGGTATTTGTGTCTTTCCTAAGATTATTTGCCCTTGGGGGAAGAGTATATCTGAAGATTGACTCTAGTGCAAGAATTAGCAGTCATCGTTATTACCACATGATGACTGTTGTTTGATAATTTAGAAGTTTTTAAAATAGAGCCCTAAAATTTTCGATTTTGTTAAGTAAGGAAAATGAAAAAACACTCAGTAGCTATTTTTGCTTAAAATGACACTGCTAGAAAATTTAAAGGATATAGCAAATTTTCCTTGAAGGTTAATTTTGTGTCTGCCATTTGTTCCACCTGCAAGGTACTCTCCTATTGGACATGGGGTATTTGAGCAAAGTTCCAGGTTTCTTACTTGGCCAGAAATTATGACTTTTTGTTATAAAACTTTCTACCAAAATTTTATTTTCAGATCTTTGAGCTTAATGTGTTGTCAGGTACAGGAGCTGTTTGCAGACTATACATGGTATATTTCCCCTCAGAATTCAATTTGCTTGTTATGCCAGAGACTATAGTGCCATGGCATTGTTTTATTTCGCTTATCTTCACTAAGTGTCTCTTCCTTCTCTTCTGTCTAATTCCACCCCTCCCAGGGCCCTATCAGTGGTGTCAACAAGGATATTGCTGTTCTTCAGTGCCACGGGGNGCTTCATGCTACTTATTTTGCTGAGTAACTGAATTCTGGGCTAAAAAAGCATCCAGAGCAAAAGTTTGTTTGACTAATGAGAACTTCCTCATAAGATTGTGTTTTAGGGACTAGACAACCTGGCCAATAAAATGCTTTTTTCCCCAAATGTTTATTATNATACAGCTCTTACAACACATCAAAAATTAGCAGGTGTCATAGCCCTCAGCTGTTGGCTTCCTCTACGGGCCTCTTTTCCTCAGGTATTTGTGTCTTTCCTAAGATTATTTGCCCTTGGGGGAAGAGTATATCTGAAGATTGACTCTAGTGCAAGAATTAGCAGTCATCGTTATTACCACATGATGACTGTTGTTTGATAATTTAGAAGTTTTTAAAATAGAGCCCTAAAATTTTCGATTTTGTTAAGTAAGGAAAATGAAAAAACACTCAGTAGCTATTTTTGCTTAAAATGACACTGCTAGAAAATTTAAAGGATATAGCAAATTTTCCTTGAAGGTTAATTTTGTGTCTGCCATTTGTTCCACCTGCAAGGTACTCTCCTATTGGACATGGGGTATTTGAGCAAAGTTCCAGGTTTCTTACTTGGCCAGAAATTATGACTTTTTGTTATAAAACTTTCTACCAAAATTTTATTTTCAGATCTTTGAGCTTAATGTGTTGTCAGGTACAGGAGCTGTTTGCAGACTATACATGGTATATTTCCCCTCAGAATTCAATTTGCTTGTTATGCCAGAGACTATAGTGCCATGGCATTGTTTTATTTCGCTTATCTTCACTAAGTGTCTCTTCCTTCTCTTCTGTCTAATTCCACCCCTCCCAGGGCCCTATCAGTGGTGTCAACAAGGATATTGCTGTTCTTCAGTGCCACGGGGACTGTGATCCCCTGGTTCCTGTAATGTTTGGTTCCCTCACTGTTGAGAAGCTGAAGACAATGATAAATCCAGCCAATGTAACCTTCAAGACTTACTCTGGCATGATGCATAGTTCATCTCTTGAGGTAATTTTCTTAATATACCTGTTTTAGCTGAGTATAGTTAATTATTTTCCCTCAAAACTAATATTTTTAGGCTTTTTTTTGGGGGGGAGTGGGTAATTTTTGTTTGATTCAGTTGGCTTTGGTTTTNAAACCCCCCCAAAAAAACCAAACATCAAAATACAAATTCCTGTAACATAAATCCAAGATGGTATTTTGGAGAGAAGAATGAAGAATCCTGGTAGCTCTGTGGAGGGGGACATCGAAGGAGTAGGGAGGGAGGACTGACACTGTGGAAGAAACCTGTATTTATGGTTCTGGCTCAGCAGACAGCTGAGCTGATGTAATAATTTCCTGCTGCCAGAAAGGGGTGGACTCCCTCTGCTCCTGACCTTGTGGCCCTCGCTTCCTCCTTGTACGGGCTCTGGGGCAGATCAGAAACTTCCTTGAATCATTTGAATTTGCTAAAATGGCAAAAGCTGCGACCTTCAGTGTTTGCAGCCTAGGGAGCTGGAGCATCAGCACTCACACAAAATAAGTGATAGGAGCAAGAAATCAAAGAAGAGGCAAAGAACAGATTAACCATTTGTCAGCAGCAGTAACATTGTCAATTCAGATTGTTGCAACTTGTGGGAATTATACCTTTGAACAATCTTTTTGTAACATTTACAGAGTAGTCTTGCATTGGGACTGTAATGATGCTTACTTGTTACACAGATCTTTTAGTCTTGTGTTCTTACAGTGGTGACTTAATTAAAAAAAGCTTACGATGGATTAATGTCTCAGTCTGGTTTGCTATATTGCTTTTCCTTAAGGAAGGAAGCATGCTGAAAATGAAACTGAATGGTTAGGAGGAGTCGCTGGTTTTTCGTGCTGCTGCTAACTTGTAAAAGTTTAAAGTATTCAGGAAGCTATGGCCTTAGCTACATTGAAACACTATACATAGTCAGCCTGGCGCTATCAAGATCAATTGATGATTAATGTATAGTTTGCCTGTTCAACTTCGGAGGGAGAGAAAAAGTAGTCTTTGTTTCTTGAATTTTAGCCTCTTCTGAATGCTTAGTGCCATGAAGTTATCAGCTTTGACTCATGTGCAGAGTGGTAATCAAGTAACTAATTGCTCAATATTTCTAGCCCAGCTGCTCATTATTACTCAAATATTAAAGCATGATTTAGTATAGCTGATTATGTGGTAGTAGAGGACTTCAACTAATACATACTTGTATCTTTAAACAGGAGATGATGGATGTAAAACAGTTCATAGACAAGCATCTACCTCCCATAGACTGAACCGATCTGTGAGAAGCCTTCTTAATAAATACACCAGCATCAACTGTGGTAGAGTGTTAAATCTTTTCATATGCCTGATAGGAAACATTATTTCTATACCTGCAGTGTTACTACTGTGTTGCAAATTTATACTTACAATGAAGATTAAATAATACACACGTACAAGAAATGATAGTCTTTTTGGTATTTATCACCCAGTGGTGGGAAGGATGTGAATGAGGGAACTAGGTAACAATGACAGAATGGAACTGTTTTAGGATGTCTGATTATTTTTTTTTTTCTTGATTGCACAATTTCAAAGTATTTGTACAAGTAATAAAAAACTAAATTTAAGTGAGCAACATAGATGTGATCAGTTTAGTTTTACTTGAGATGTGATTTGTTCTTAATACTCGTTGAAAACTTATGGCAACATTTATTTTATGTAATGAATGCATAAAGAACACAACATAAAACACAATGGGCATAATGTAGTGGGCATATGATGGTAGAATAAGTGCTACCAAAGCTAAGCTTTAAGGATTATATATTAATTGTTTAACGGATAAGGAAGTTTGTTCTATAATGGCTAGGAGTCAGCAAAGGTATTTCTTATATTTAAAACACCTCAATTTTAAAATGAAATTTGTATAGGTAAATACTGTGGGAATTCTAAAGGGACTGATTCCTTATTAGGCTGTTGTTTGTTGCTTATTGTCTTTTCTTTTCAACTCATTGGGAATGTTGACTTGGAACAGAATTCTGAAGAAGCGCATAGGATTAATTTGAGTTTAATTTTAAAAATTATTGTTTTCATACTGAATATTCATCTGATGCTTTTGTTGTTGTAGTTTTCATTTGTTTATGTATTTCGCATGAACAACTACAGAATAGTGTTTTGATTTTTGCTCTGTGCTTTGGAGTAAATAACTGAAAATAGTGCAGCTGTGTAGTTCTGTGTATTGTTGAACTCTCATCTGTAACGCACACTTATTTACTTATTTGAATTATTTTTTACTAGAAATATAAGTGCAATTGGGATATAACTTACCTGAACTTTAAAGTGAAATTTTTAGATGATACCATATAATACTTTCTCTCATTACATGTTGACACTTGATTTTTTTTCTTCTGAAAGGGAGCAAAACATTTTGTTTTCAAATCTATCCCTCTACATTTCCCCAGATCAGTATAGCCTAGGAATATGAAGATCTATCCTGGGGAAAAAGAAAAGAGTAAACTTACAAGATACAGAATGTTTCTTCTTTCAGAACCTTAAAATTGTAGAATGCACTGGTTTACATGAGTTGATGCACACTCAATAGCTTTTTTTTTAGTTAAGAGCCATAATTTACTGCTGGAAACAGCTGTTCTGCAGCGTTCAGAGGCTGTCACCACACTAGGAATGTTTAAAATATTGCACTACTCTTTTTACTGCATAATTTGCTGCATAACAATGTTCTATCCTGTAATATGCTTTCAGTAAAGGAATATTTCTGTTTTGGATGTATCTGTTATGTCAGCACTGTGCTTCACACCTGCATTTAAGGTCCTTTTCCTCTCGCAGGGGTCCTCTTACAGTGTATGTGGATTTACATCAGGTATCTGCCAGTACAAATACATACATGAGGAATAGCACCTTTATATCTCTCTGTAACATGGCTGCTGCCAGAGATCTGACCTGTTTACTTAGTCTGTGTTACCATTTTTCAGGGCTATGTTTTCTTTTTAATGTTGCACTTCATGTTTAGGAAGCTGCTTCTTTTCTAGCCTGGTTTCTTTGGATTATTAAACATACCTTAATATGTAAAATTGGAAAGGAGGTTTTTTCCTTAATGGTAATGAAACCATTTTAAATATTCCATCTGTGTTGTTAGGAGGGCATTTTTATTAGCTTTGAAGTTTAATTAGTAATTTCTCTCAGTCACTCTCTTCTATAGATCTGCCAATTTGTCTTTCAGTTAATTTAGTTCACAGAAGAAACCATAATATTCTTGCTGTAGTTGTGCCAAAGTGCTCTTGAGAAAACATTATGTCCCAGCTTGGAGTCATTCCCAAACTGCATTAGCTGATTTTGCAATTCTACTGAGTTGCAGTCTTGGTAAGCAAACTATATGTTATTTCTCCTAGTTTTTAGATTTATTTTTATTCCCCTGTTGTCAAAATAATTCCCTGAGTATTGTGTGTCTCCAATGTGCTTGCACACGCTTCTAATTTTTCCTTCATTGTTTTCATGTTCTGTTTGTAGATTTGTTGATAACTCTGTTCATCTGTCTTAATTTCTAATTGACTGTGTGCTCATTTCACCTATTTTTCCTTCTGCAATAATTAGTTTAAAAATGTATTTCTAGAGATCTGCCCTAGCTTCTTCCTGTGTTAATGTCATAACACTTCCTTCAACTTGGTGAATTGTGTTTACAGTTTGTGGTCACATTTTAGTACTTAGACACTCTAATCCAAGTCAGCTTCAACTGTCACTGTCATGATGCTTTCAGATGTTTTTCTGGAAATGCTTTTTATGTGTTAACTTTGTTAAAACATTCAGCTATCATAACAAGATTCTTTTTCATGTTGTTGTTATGCTGCTTGCTTTATCTACAAAGGGCTGTGTTACCAAAGTTAGTATGAGTAAATGTTTTGACTTACTTTGAATTTCTGTACTCTAGGAAGAATTCTCCTCATTTTTTTTTCCTTCAGAAATGTATGTTTAAATTGTAGTTGGCAGTTCTTAAAGAGCTCAGAAGCTAGAGGAAACCTCAAGTCTGTGTGTTCTCCCATATTACACTGTGTATGTTGAGCTCCTGTCTTTTTTAACTTCCCAGCTGCTTTGAAAGCTTTGTGCACAATATTGTACCTGAACTTCTTCACTATTTGAAGTGATTTGATGCTGGGATTGTTCTTATAATGCATGTACTTGAGACTGAATAATTGTTCAGTCTGATGGGGAAGTTTCCATAGCATTCTATTAAAATGGAGAAATTGGACTGTCAGTGTCCTAAATATGAATGTTCTCTCCTCATAAAGTACAATTTTAAACAGTCCAATAATGTTTATTTTTTATAATGTTAGACTTTCCACCAAAGGAAATAATGTCTATCAAACCTGTGAAAGCATTGATAAGAAAATACCTTGCTTGCAGATCAGTTTGTTTCAATGGGTATCTAACTTGTTAATGTATTCTTAATTTTGAAATGGTACTGAAATCAGACTGCAGTTTTGTGCTGTCAGAAGTCTCAGTTCTTGTTGGAATATTTTGCCCACTTTTGAATAAGCATGTTGAATTCCATATTATAAGCCAAATTTTTCCAGCTATTCTTGAGATGAAACTTGACTGTGTTGAGGGCTGTATGATTTGGTCTCTTTGTCTTATCTTGTATAATTACAACACAGTAGATTGGTAAAAGTACTGTACACTGTAACTGGTATTAGAACTGTTAATTAAAACATGTTCTCTCTGATGGAGTATACTGCACTTCATTGAAATCATTTGGATGTTAAAGGCCTGTGCTTCTTAAATTTTATAAACAAATACTGAACACTTACTCCTTGTGTTAAGAAATATAAGCCATTTATATTTATTATAAACATCTGAAATGTAATTTATTTTACTAATTTTATTTATGATAAGAAATCTTAACTTTGGAAATTATTACTGTAGTAGGGAAAATGTAAAAGCTTTCGATTTTTAATCACTGTGAAATAAATTTAAATCAAGCTCTGGGCAAGTACTAAAGATTTTTTCCATACTTACCTAAAGGAAGTTGAGCCTGTCAAACAGGCACTCTAGAGGGTCCTTGAAAATATATTGCATGGTAATGTATGCATACTATAACACAAAAGAACAATGGTTTGTAGTTACTGAAAAGAAAATCACCTACCAAGTTATCTTTTGCTACTTTGTTGTTTTGTTTTTTGGGGGGATTGGAGGGTGGTTTTCATACTTCATATTTTTAACTTGTTTTCTTAGAAAGTGCAATAATTTTGCAAGATAGAAGAAATTTAAGTGATTTTCTAGCAGAGTTTTTCTAGGACACTGAAGAGCCAAAGTCTTCTCATTCTGCATTGCTGCGCCTTTCTCTGGGTGTTTTGGGTTGCTGGAAAGACTTTGAAGTTGATTAAGGTTTGGCATACACATCACTTAAGAGATTTGTTAGAGAAACAGTTTTCAGGTCAGGGGTTACATACACTAGTTTAATATTTGAGGGCCATCAGTGCTATACATAGTGCAGGGCACTCAAGAGAAAATGTGGGATTATCTGGGAAGAGAGGGAATGGGATGTATGTGTGTGGTAAAGGCAGACTTCCCCCTTCAAGCAGCTTAAAGCAACTTAGAGGTCGCTTGTCTCCACCGACTGCAGCGTCCAAAAGTCAGTGTGGAGTATAGTGAAGAATTCCATGAATGTATGGGAGTGTGTGGTACATGCAGTGCTCTATGTGAGTATGTTGTGGCAAATCAAAAATCTAAGAATAGCTAGTAACAATAAAGATGCAATATTACACTGAGTAATCTGCCAGTTTATACTTTTTGAAAAACATTTTGAGTAATGTTCAGTTTCTATTTATTTTCAGCCCTGGCATTCCTGATAAGGTAATTGTGAGGAGAAAAATTGCCTAAAACTAGCATAGTAAAAAGACTATGTTGTGTATTAAAGTTTATCAAATATAGTATGAGAGCAGTGTTGTAAGTGAAGAACGTGACTCAAGAAGTTTTCAGAATGTCTGTCGGTTAAATTGAAAATGTTTTTCTTTGAAGATTAATAGCTGTAGAACAGATTCCACTTTCCTGCCTTCCTCCCCCCTTTTTTTTTTTCCTTTTCATTGCTTGCCACTCTCATCTTACCACATTTGCCTGTGGGATAACCTCTTTTATTAATTCTCTTTGAGTTGAGCAGGTAGCTTTGATATAGCTGATTAAAGTTGATTTAAACAGAGTACTTGTATAATTTAATGGACATCCCCAAAGTGAACTAGTAGATAATGATTTTCTTTTAGAACCAATTACTAGAAAAGACCAACCCATTGCCTCCTTTTTTATCTGCAAAACTAGTAAAACTTCCAACCACTTTGCTGTGGTGCAGTGAACTTGCTTCAGGCATCTAAGTGGGAGGTTTAGCTTGTGAAAAGAGAGACTTCCCTTGTCTAAGGTTTGTTTTAAAGAGCTACTTCTCTGTATTAGCAGATGGAGCAGATGGAACCTGAATGTTCCTCAGCTGTGAATACAAGCAAACTATTAAAGTAGCTTGCGCTCGAAATGATCTGATAGCTGTGTTGTAGTATTTGAAATTATCAGAGGGGATCTTTAAAAGGCTTAAATATTTTAAGTCTATATTGAAAAAATAGATAAACTTGCTACAGAATAGAGAGTTCTAACTAATTTTAAAATTCTAGAAACTAAAAAAGAAGTTTAAAACCCCAAAACATTAGGTTTTGAGGTTTTTTTTGTATTCGAATCCTTGCAGTTACTGCTTTTAAGTTGAAAAAATAAGACATTTTGAAAAAGTAAATAAAAAAAACCCAACTCTTCTGCTGCATAGCTATAGAACAACAAATCAAGATGTTAACTGCTATTTCAGAAGTCTTTGAACAGCATCTTGTTTTGAGAAATTGGAACTTCGGTTTGCTGAAACTCCCCTTACATGTCTGTGATTGGACTCATCTCCTCTTCCTCTGCAAAGGTTGAGGACCACTTGGCTGACTCAGACCAGCTGAGATTCTGTTGGAAGATCCGAGGCGCTGCACTCAGGGCTCAGATACAGAGGAGCAGGTTAATAGCCTCTTACACAAAACCTTAATAGCCTTTTACATAAAACTTTTTGCAATGCTGTCAGTATTATATTTTGCATAGTTGTGTTACTACCCGATTAGAGGAGCTTTTTCCATGCAGAATATCAGTCCTGAAAATGTAGGATTTAAAGTGCTTCAATAGCAGTTCAGAGACTCTTTATTTCAAATTCTGTAGTAATGAATGTGCTGCTGTGTTGCCCCTCCTGCCCCAAATTTCTGAAAGATGTGGTCTCATATCAGTATCATATCAAATGAGTAAAAACCTACATTACTTCACAAGTGCACTCTTTTAGGAAGTCATCTCTGCCTGCTAAGTCTTAGTGTTGTAGAAGGCCCCATGGTCCAGCAAATGAGAGTTGGACCCAGACTTTCTGCACAAACAGGTATGCAATACCCTTTAGAAAATGTTGAAAAGAATGGTGAGGATGTGCCGTAACAGGTAAACGCAGTGCAACAGTGTGTTATTTCTTCTTTCTAATGTGTTAATTTGGAAGAAACATGCTAAACAGAAAGGAAAAGGTCAGTTAGGTTGCTTTTCCATCTCCTACCCTTCTTTGGACTTGGAGTGACATGTTATAGAAGAGATTGGTGCTGTACAAAGCTGCTTGGTTTAGAACCAGCTGAAAGAGAACAAGCACTCAGAGTGCTGTGTGTTCCTTTTTGGTAAAGACTTGTTGTCCCAAGGTTAGTGGAGCAGCTGACATAAAGAGTTTGGTTGGTACTGGTTCAGTTAATTGATTCTGATATTGTACATACAGAAATAATGTGAGCTGTATTATGTTTTAATGCATCTGCTTGCAAAAAATAAAAAGGATGTGCATTGCCATCTGATTATTATTTGATTTCCCTGCTGAAATATTCCCCTGATACTACATTTTTAAGATTAGATGTTAAGTAAGTGCTCTCATGTGATTTAATTGTCAGTTTCTCACCGGATACATTTTGGATGTTAATAGATTTCATCTGCATTTTGAACTCTTTCCGTGCATTTCCAGTGAAGTAGGTGTAGAACTGTATTTTTAAAAGAAATATTAGAAAAGTCTGGATGACTTCAATCCAGAGTTTAAATACATTTAAACTAACCAAACTGACTGATTGGAGATTTCTAGTTTTGTGATTGTGTTGTCCCTGACCTAACTTGCACTTACTGCAGAACATGTACAAGCTTGTTGATCCTGTAGTGTAGCAATAGCTCTGCTGCCAACACCCTGTGTGTTGTTTTTATCATTGATGTGATTGTGGGGAACAGTGATGCTCAACTTCATTTGAGGTTAGCATTGGGTTAAATACTGGTGTTTGATATTACAGGTACTAGGTAACTAAATCTAGACAAAATGGAATTAAACCTGAACTGGCACAATCCCTTAAATGTGGTGAGAAGCAGCATTATTTTATTTTTGTCTCCCCAAAATCTGGTCCTAAATGTAAAGGTATTCTTTTCCTTAAAAAAATATTTTTTTTGTTCTTGTGGGGATTTTTTGCCCCCTGTTGGGCAGAATAAACAGAAAACCAGCAGACAAAGTTTCTGCTTATCCAGTTCATGGCCCAGATCTAACCTCTGGGGGAAGATCCTGTGTAGGTCCCAAATAATTGTGATTGCTTTTAATATATGCAGTCCTTATCATTGACCATTGTGTCCACGGAGGAGGATGTAGAAGTGCCTAAAACCCACCTGTGTCTATTTGGCTTCAAAGCACAGGATGATCTTGCTGCCCAGTGCTTGTGTGTTGATGGTTCTTGCCATAATGGCTTCCTTGAGTATTGTTGGAGGAAAAGGTCTGCATTGCCTATTCTCCAAAATGTCCATATTTTACAGTCCTAGGTTCACAACTGGAGCATCCACAGCATTCCACTGCTTACTAATAATGGATCTGAGTGGCAGTGTAAGCCCCCTCCTGGGTCTCGGGAAGAGATGTAACCTTCAGATGTGCCTACTGTTTTTGTCAAGTAGACACTTCCAGTTTACAGCAAAAACGGTTCATGATGCTGCTCTCAACCAAAAATCACAGTAGCGAGGCATCTAGCTCAGCTGATGAACAGAATTCCATTGGTAACGATGTGCACTGTTTATAGTCAAACTTCATAAATGTGTGTGGTCCAGTGGAACACACACGAGGTTTGAACTGGATCTAAGACTTAGATGCACGGTAGCACCTCACAGTGTGATGCTTGGCCAGTGCCAAAGTTAATCTCCGGCTCTCTTGTACCGCCTAGGAACTTGTATCTTCCAAACTTCACTCTGGAGCTGCAATTTGAAAGCCTCACACCATTTTATATAAAAGTCATTACAAGCCCCTTGAAAAGATGCATGTATAAAAGCCTTTTCAGTTAGAGGGGACAGGGGCTTTCCCCCTCTCTTTGACTCTGATAAAAACAAAGGGTCTGCTGTAATTCCGAGCCTCCTGCCCGCCGAAGAAGAGCTCGGTGGTAGGAAGGGGATTGCGGGCGGCGTGGTTCGCACTGCGTTAGCGGATACGAGCAGGGGCAGCGTTAGCAGCGCTGCTGGGAGACGGAGGGGGTAAGAGGGTCACGGAACCACAGACTCTCCCCATTGGGAAAGGATCCACCACGATCATGGGGTCAGACTCCTGGCGCCGCGCAGGCCGCCCCACGACTGACACGGTGAGCCTGAAGAGCGATGCCCAAACGCCTCCTGAACGCGGTCAGAGCCGGTGCGGGGCCCGGCGGAGCTGTGGGAGGCCGGACATCGCGCTGTACCTTGGCGGGCTTTGCTGTGGGAGGCCGGACATCGCGCTGTACCTTGGCGGGCTTTGCTGTGGGAGGCCGGACATCGCGCTGTACCTTGGCGGGCTTTGCTGTGGGAGGCCGGACATCGCGCTGTACCTTGGCGGGCTTTGCTGTGGGAGGCCGGACATCGCGCTGTACCTTGGCGGGCTTTGCTGTGGGAGGCCGGACATCGCGCTGTACCTTGGCGGGCTTTGCTGTGGGAGGCCGGACATCGCGCTGTACCTNCGCTCCCCTGGGCGCCCCGCGGGGCTGCGGCGCCTTCTCCCGGCCCCGCCAGAGCAGGGGGCGGCCCGGCAGCCGGCTCTGCTCCCCGGCGGGGCCGCCCTCGGCCCAGAGGAGGCTCCCGGCCTCCGCTTCCTGCTCGCTGGAACGGCGGCGTGGCCTTGGCGGGGAAAGCCGGTCAGCCCGCCCGGGAGAGCGCCTGCGGACAGAGCCCCCCGTGCGTGCGGCGGTGTCGCTTTCGGCTGGGAAAGATGCGGTTTTAGCGGGGATGTAAGAGTTAAGACATGAGTGAAGAGCCCAAACCCAGCTGCGGCAGGGCCAGAGTTGAGTGGGTAAACTTCACAACCAGATGGTTCTCTCTCGTTTTCTTTTTTATTTTTTTTCCCTTTAACTTGCAGCGCTTTTAATTGTGTTTGTTAATCTGGAGGCGTGGCTCAGATCGGAGGAAGAATATAGTTAGGTAGGATGCAATTGGTTTAACTCGAGTGTTACTGACATGTATGTCCTTAATACGAACGCAGATAAGGTAGGGGGTTTATGCGGTGCCTACAAACACACCAAAGTAAATAAAATCAGAGTGTAGAGCAACTTCCAGATAACTGATAATAGCTATACTTAAAACAAGATGCAGGTAAGTTGTAAACTCTGTTTACTACTTCTTTATCAAGTGGGCACATTGTTATTCTCTGGAAATTTGTGTTTGTATATGTGGTTGTTGTTCTTCCTGGAAGGTACTATTATATACGTAAAGTTAAGGGTATTTTCTTTATGCTGGTGCATTAAAACTATTATTAGTAACAGTAATAGTTCAGAACTCCACACTGAGGAGTTCCACCCTATAGAATTGGTTTTGTTACTGCTTAATACTGGACAGTATAAAGAGCATTATTAATAACATTTGCATATTTTTAGAAGTACTGATTGTATTAAACCGATGAGATTTGTTTAGTTCAGGATACAAACAAATTTGCTGTAAGTACACACAAGCCATGCTTCAATCAGTGAGGTTCCATAGTATGGCGTGGTTTAGCTCTGATATATTTGAACTCTCAAGTGATACATTGTGGCAGCAAAACCCTTGTCTAGAGGAAAGAATATTTTATGATTGGCATTTATTAATTCCATCATTTTTCCTTCTTTAAAAAAAATATTCTATTTTCCATGCATTTAAGCACAGAAGCATTTGCTGTCTTGCTTTCTCTAAAACTGAGGTAGTGGCTCTTTCCTACAAGGTGTTGAAAGGGTGAAAACTTAATGACTGAAATGCTAAACTATCACAGCCATGAGAATGATAAAGGGCAGCCACCTCAATTTCATTTGTAAAACTTCTGATAACAGAAGGAAGACGACAGCTCTCAGGTAGTATGAGAACAACTGTTGATCCTGGGGAGTAGCCATTCCAGGGATGCTGCACGGGGTCAGCTGCAGACCTCTGTGGTCTGAGAGGCTTAGGAGTTTGGATAAAGTTCCTAACAGCAGCTGGGAACATGTATTCACACTCTAGCCTGTGTAACGAAATAACGTTCAGAGCTCTGGGGGGCAGTGCGGTGACTTCCGCGGGGTCAGCGTGGGTCTGATGTGGCTGAACACAGCGGGCACAGCTGGGCCAGGTTGTGCCTGGCTGGAGCCAGGGCTGGGCCTTCATGTTCACCTCTCTCCGAGGAGTGAGACCGTGGGAGCACCAAAGGCTTGGGCTCCCGTACTGTGTTGGAGCAGAGCTCCTTCCCGCCGGCTCCTTACTGCGCACACGTGGCTCCATTGTGAGGTCGGTGTTGTCTCAGTGAGCTGCCACTGTGCCAGGAGTGGAGATCTGACAGTGTGTGCAAAGCACATGTGTGTAGCATGATAAAAACCCTTAGCAGTGTCAAAGGAGAGGATGTACATTAGTGTTCAAACCAGGTGAGGCCTCTGTGTTTTTCTTACTAGTCTGTCGTTTACGAGGTATTTCTTTAATTGTACAAAGTGATTTCCTAGCTAATTCCGCCCTGCAGTTAAAATGCTAACTTTAGCAAAAGTGGTAAGGTAATTTCTATGAAGAGGTACTTTATTGTCTCACAAAGATGAAGAAGAATTGAGAAATGCGTTCTTATGCAAGTACCCGCTGAATAATGATGCTCTTGACAACCTCTTGTGTTCCTTTTTCCATTTTTACTCATCAAGAGCAGGTATTTGGTCTGTGTCTTTGAATGAGAATGATTTGATGAGATGCATTAATAATAAAAGAAGGAAAAGCTTTGATACTTGCTCACTCTGAAGCTGTCAGGAGTCAGATGACAAGAAATGTTTGATCTCTCATACAAAAGGTGACTCTGGCTTGTGGCAAGGCACTCAGTGGCGTTTCTTTTGGTGAGTTAAAAGGACAGGCCATGCAGACACTCTTTCTGAGTCAGACTCTTGGTGATTTGCCTTGACTAAGGATTTAATTGATAGCTGTGCAGATCTTTTAACTATTTTAGTGAAATGATCTATGCAGTTCTTTTGCTTTGAAGGAGGAAATAATATGATTTAGTATTTAATGCACTGTGTGATATGTATTTCTGCTGTTGCTTCAAATAGAAATAGATACTGCTCCTCCTTCAGAACTATGATTGGATTAAATCCTGTAGTGCCTTCCTTTGAGCTGTGTCATACATAAGTACACCTTTCTTTCATTAAGCTGCTGTAATGAATAGGTATGAAAAGTAAGGCTGCACCCGTGGATTTTAAAAAAACCAAGAATGCTTGAGCAAGTTTAGAGAAGAAAATAAAAGTGTCTGTGTTATTAAACGTATACTCCTTTAAGTAGAACAGAATTATAACGATAGCTCTGCTGTCTTCAGAAGTGTACTCCCATTTTCTATTGCCTGAAGCTCAGCTTTAAAGTGTGACTATAGAATTCTGTGCTGTTGTGATCTGACCAACTGAAAGAAGCTGAGAGGAGTAATCTACTGGATCTGTGTGAAGCTGACTTCTGCTAATATAAGTGACCAGGTAAATTCAAAGCCAGCCGGTCTAGGAGGATGGGACATGTCTTTAATTTTGTATAAAATTATAGAAATGCCTTTAAAAGAGGCTTTATAACAACCCTCTACTGGTCTTAGTAGTTGGGGAGCTTTTTGAACATACAAGTCTTATGTTAGGAGAAAAGCAATTGCAAGTTATACTGTGCAACTTCCACACTAGTTTCGAGATACAGAGAGCATTTGACTTTAGGCTGAGAAAAGTGATTGAGAAAAACTGTTTAGTTGGTATATGAGTTTAAAACCAATTTAAATTTAATTTTTAAGCATTTAATTATTGGTGCACAGTATAATTTATTAGAGAAGTGAAGGCTTATAAAGGATTAGTGCATTATCAGTTTTGGTATTTGGGTACAGAAACCATAAAATGTAGATAACATCTCTTAACCTCTTGTTTTTGTTTTGTTTTGGCTTTTTATTCTTTTTGTTTGTTTTATTTTTTTGTTTTGTTTATTTTTTTAAATTCTTGTATGTTTGTAAGTTTTTTGTTTGGGTTTTTTTGTTTGTTTTTAAAATTGTTGCATGGTTTGTTAACCTGCTGTGTATCAAGTTGCTAGTATTGGAAAACATTTACTCTGGGAATAATAAATTTGTTTTCACATGTGCATTTAGGAAGGGATATAACAGGCAAAGGAATTTTGACTAGACTGTGTTTCTAAGATGAGATGAAGAAAGTGCTCCTTTACACTACAGTATTAACTTTCATACTGAATTTGCAGACTACGATAAGCTGTGTTTATTTTGAAATTACATGCTGTGTGCTAATCACTTAATTGGTTTGGAGGTAAGTCTCATCAGATTATATTTTTTAAATGGCACATTGACTTCTGTCGTTAGTTTCATTTTGGCTAAGAAAATTTTTTTGAATTTGATTTTGTTTTGTAGCAGTGAGGATAATTAACTTACTTTATTTGGCTCTGTGTTTGCACAGAGGAAACCACGCTTGTGCCTGTTAAGATAAAGATGTGGTTTAGTATGCCAGCTCAGTTTAGCACCTGAAAACATTGTGACATTTCTCAGTCTTGCATCATTGCTGCTAAAATTCTGTGGTTAAAACTAGAGAAGCTTTGTATATAATGATTAAAAGTTAAAGGAGGCTTTTGCTAACAGGGAAAAATAGTAAAACTTCAGCTCTACATGTTAATTGAATTTGTGTAAGGTGGAATTTGGTGAAATGTTTGGGTTAAGAGGCTTGTTTGGGTCAGAAGTCTTTGAAAAACAAAGGTTGTAGCAGACATTTGAAGGTGTCCAGAGCTCATGGTTTTTGGATGCAACACTGACGTTCCACTTCCATCTTTCTCAACATCCTGGTGGTTATTTTATCTTTAGTTGTTAAGGTGTAGGACTGCAGATGTAGCAGAATTTTTAAAGTTTCCTTGCAACAGGTGTTATATTAGAAGTAGATTAGGGAGAATTTGAAAAGCAAGTAAAATGCAAAATAAAATAGGATGAGTTGAGAGGTAAGGAAAGAAAAATGAATCCAATTCCACAGATTTACAGAAGGAAATTTTGTGGGCTTTATTTCCAAACCTCGTGAATTTAAAAAAAAAAAAATTTAAAAAGTAATTAACTGAGTCTGAGTGAACTGAATGGCCTCTTGGATGCACAGGCAGTTGTTGCCTCCCTTCTGTTCATAGCTCCCAGGTTCAGCACCACGTGCACTTGAATAACAGCCAAATCATCTCAGCCTTTGGGAGGTTTGTGTAGGCTGACAGCCCACGTGCACAGTCAGAAGTGGATGGTGCAGAGCTTTCTGAAGTGGAGCTGGTAAATCATCAAGGTTGAGGGGTTGAAGAGAATTACAAAGCTCATACTTATGCAGACTTCTTTTAAGAAAGGCCTATATTGTTAAGGAATGAATTGTTAGAGGAGCTGGGCATAGACTTTGTTAACATCTAATAGTACAATTTCTGAACTTGAATCATCTGTCTAGAAAGCTGGAAATCATCTGTCTAGAAATTAGTTATCACCTTTCCTGACAGTCTTAGCAGGGGAAAAAGAAAAAGCTGCAACGTGTGACTTTACCACATCACCATAAATACAGTTAAGAATGATGTCTGTGTATGTTATATATATATATATATATATATATGTGCATTATTGATGGACTGTGCAGAGCTTCTCAACTCTTGAGTTCTTGTGCTAAAACTGATGTGGTTGTTCTGAACAGAAAACTGCTGCTGTTGTCCGGATTGTTTCTGATGCTGTTAAGCAAAGCACCTCTGAAGATGTGTGTAGGTTAAGTAGTAATTGGTAGAATGTTTTAATTGAGTTACGTGGGATAAAACTCCCTTAATCTTTGAGTGAATACTTTGATTTCCAAGTTAAGGCCTGTTAATGCTTAGAGTTTATGAGATGGAACATTCCTTGTTCTAATTCTGTGGATAAATTGAGAACTGGTGGTTTGAAGCCAGCGTGTGACCCTGAAGGCAGATAAGACTATATTGTTGATATTAGTTTTGAAGTTTCTGTTGCTACTAAGTTGACTTTTTAATTTATTTTTTTTTTAGGCTGGAGCTCTTGATTTGTTGAAGGAGCTTAAGAATATTCCCATGACCCTTGAGTTACTACAGGTATGATTTTCTTATTGTTTTCATGTTGCAAATGTTAACTGGGTGATGAAGGAGGAGGAGACAGCAGGTTTGAAAGGTTACACTATTAAATTAGATTCCTACGTCCAAAGTCCTTGAAAGCATCGGTTTCATTACATGGTAATCTAATCTCACTTCACCTGATTTAGCACACTTATCTTAAGTATTTTCTTCCAGTAGCAAACTATTTAAGCTTATCTTTCTGACTGAGAGTAGTGAATTTTGTCGTGGAAAAAGGAGAAGAGCTGATTACAAAGTTACCAGACATAAAATCTTATATTTTTACTGTAACACAAATGTGGTATGTTTCCTTTCTCCTGAAGGAGAATGCACCTGATGACAGCTGATACTGTCTTTTCTTATGTAGTTACTTGTGGTTTTGCCTTGTAAGCGAGGAGAAGCATTGTTGATACCTTTTAGGAAAGATGTATTTGACACACTCTCCACATCCTCTCTCCCTCACTCTGAGTAATGTATTTATTTCATAAGGTAATTATCTTCCTCTTTTACTCACCTGGGGTGGAGTGATGGAGGGGTACAGTCTCTCCCAGTTACATGGATACTCTCACTCAAGTTGCTTAGATTTGCATCTGAACAATATTTCATATATTATTTGTAAATGCTTTCAAAAAATAAACTTGGTCAACTTTCCTTACATGTCAAGTTTCAGAGCGTGTCATGTAATTCAGTGAGCAACTTCTATTCCAAACCAGCTCGATATTCCCTGTCTGTGAACACTGTCAAATGGCAGAGTTGAGTCTGAGAGCTGATTTGCTGTAGTAGCCACCTAAATTGGAGGAGATGGAAAAGTAACTTTTTGCTAAGGGGCAATTAAGGGTCACAGATAAAGAATTAGCTATAAAGTTCAAATTTTAAAGGTGTCAGAAGCAGTGACATTTTTGATTCATCCATCCTATATACTTGCAGAATGTACTTAGTAAGTTATTCCTAATACTATTTCTGACAGAGAATAGGAATTTTAAGGTGTTGCTTTTATGTATTAATGCTGGTAAAACTCTGATACTTTGTCCCCCATGTTCAACCTTCTTCTTCTAAAAGAAAACAAACTCCAAACCCCACAGAAAAAATAGCCCACAAAACAAGAACAAAACCCAGAAAACCCGTCTGGTGAACCTGATTCTTTGGAGTTTCTTTTGCAGGTCTTAATGCAGATTCTAATTTGCCTTAAGTGTAATGATGTAAGACTTTTGCATACTCTTGCATAGTGCATTGACTGTATCTGAGTTAGGAAGCTTTTCATAAATATCCATTGCTATATTCAAAACAGTTCCACAGCATAAGACTGCTTTTAGCAACATATTTGGACTCAGATGTTTTTCTTCCTTGAGAGTTTGAAAGTCTGACTTTAAAAACTTTCTTTGTTGGCCTCCCAAATTTGCTTAAGCAATGGTGGGCTCAGAGCAAGAGTTGAAATGCGAAGTAATTGCACTCATTGATTGCTCTGCTGGTGAATCATCAGTGTGCCAGTGTCAAGAAAGGTGATGCTCAGGAGATAGTGGAGACACCAGCTTCCTCTCTGTAGGTCCAGACTTCTGACCTGAAATGCGTTTGAATTGATGAAATGCAAAAGATAAGTGAAAGTTGTACTTCCATACCCACTTTTAAGAAGTTTTGAAAGCTGGCTGTGTTGAGAAATGCTCTGCTAGCTCTGTTATTCCTGTGTGATAAGAGAAGTGATGATTTTTTGTGTAATACCACTGCTACTTCAGCCCAAAATGATGAGGTCCTCTGACTAGTTTTACAGTGTGTGCAATAGGAGGATGCATATTAGTAATCTGGACTTTTGCTGGTGTCCTGTGTCTTTCTTGCCACATTTGTTTTCACAGAAAGCTGAAGCGATTGCAGGCAATAATACCACTGTGTTGCATCTGATGAGTTTTATGTAAGCAAGCTGATCCTTGCTCAGCTAGGCAGGGAGCCAGTAGGCTTCCTCACACGATTTATCCGGTGGTCTGACTTGCAAATCTGTTTAGCAGCTTCACAGCATTAAAGGCATCATGTCCCTGGTGCTGTGGTCAGTGCACATCCAAAGAGTGAGTGAGACAGCCAGGCTTTATTTTAATAAACAGGTTTTACAGGAAATTACACACACATGTGCAGAGCGAGGCTGTGATATGCAGCACTTGTTAGTGGCTTCAGGCCACTTCACTGGCAAGCAAGCTGTGGAGACCTGGGAATCCAGAGGAGGTTATTCAGCAGTGGTGGGGTTGGCTCTGCTTTGCTCTGAGTGCTCACCAATTCTCTGTCCTCATACACTTACAATTTAAAGTTGGTAGCACCTCTGCTTGCTTCGGTGGTTGCTTTTCCTCCCTAGCTGTGTTCCTTACATTTTTGCATTTGTTCCGGTTTAGAGAACATCTGCTGCCACCGTGTGCTCTACTTTGGGTTCAGTCATAGGCTACTTATGCTCACTGCTGCTCGCACCTACTGAGGGCTGCTGGCCAAAGCTTCAGTGCTTCAGGATGAAAACAGCCATCTTATTCTGTCTTGGACTGTCTTTGCTCTGAGAGCAGATGAAAAGTGCTCTTGAATTTAAAGTGGGGAAAGATTAAAGCACTGGAGTTTTTAGCTCTACAGACAAGGAAGACTAAGGAAATTTCAAATATTGTCACCTCGTTTGTCACTAAAACATAGTCATTTTGAGAATATAACACTGATCTTTTGTGTCTATCTGTGCCAGCTGGCAGGCAGGTAAATTAGTAGATCATTACTTCTTCTCTTCATGTAGACCTGATCCAGTGCTCTATAAAAGCAACCAAATGACTTGTTTTTATGTACTGCTTTAAGAAAGCTGTCAGTTCAGACAGTTTCCATAAACTGTCTCTCTTGTATGATCAGAAGAAGAAATTCTTCTAGTTAGTTTTAAGTTTTACTTGAGTTTGTGGATTTTACTTAGCTAAGTAAGTCTCTAAGTTTGTGCTTTCCCTTTGCTGAGGAGCATAGGCTGTTGTGCCCAGCTATTAATGAAGGGCTGGGTTTTTTGGTAGATACATTCTTCTCATCCAGGTGTGATATTTTATGGATTTTCAAGGACATGTTGATCTTTATTGTCTGAACATAATGTTGAGATTTAAGTGTTCAAAGTGCCAAGAGAAATGGCCAGTACCATTGATGTGAGTGAGCAGAGTCCATTTTGGAATGCTTTAGTTACAGGTGAGTAGCCATCTGTTTTCTTTAATCCAAAATATGTGTTTAGAGCTGATGCTCAGGCTGGAGGTTATTTGATGTGTCTCTGTGGCTAAAAGAGCTATGGATTATTTCAGTATGTTTCCAGTCATTTAGCATATCCATAGTGCCTCAGAAAGTGTTGTATGGGTTCTAAGATGTAATTTACAGGAACAAATAATTTTTAGCAAACCCCAAAGATTTAAATTTGCCTTTTAAGAAGAAGGAAGTGTATGATGATCTATCACAAAAGTAAGTAGAGTAATTTATATTTAGTGAGTCCTGGAAATGGTAATGCAACAAAATGGAGCATCATAACCACAAACAAAAAATTTAGTCAGATCAAGTCAGTCAAAATACAAAAAGATAATGAAATCCTTATTTGTACTGTTAAATGCTTTTCTCCTATTGTGAAGCTAAAAGGGTGGAAATTTTCTTCTTGTTACATGAATCCATTAGCCATAAATCTTCTAAAATGTTACTGATGAGCTACATTTATGTCCTCATCTTCTGAGTCCTGAAAGGCGTGAATTGTAACTTACTCTCAGACTCACTCTGTAGGTGGCAGTAGTGGCAAAGGCTTAAAGTCTGTCACTGTCTTGGCCTTTTCAGAAAGATAGGATAGCTCATTCTCTAAAATCTTAAACACAGAGAGCTCTGCTTCTGTCTGAAGTTAGAATTCTCTATGCTAAGCATTCTGAAGAATCTCAGTATCACAAAATTATAGATACCTAAAAAGATCATAGATACCAAATAGATGCCTAAAAACACACAAAAGATACCTAAAACATGCTTGCTCCCAGCTGGTATTACAACTTTTTCTACAGCCACTGAATGGGAATTCTAAGAATATTATGTCAGTGAAGAAGTTAGTAAGCTTCTTACGGTACTGACATATAAATACAGTCCTTAACCCTTGTGCCCACCATCACTGCTTGCCCCTCCCCAAACTCTTGTGATGCAGACAGATGGTAATACTGCTGTATTTCTTTTTAAAATATCCATGTTGTTAAAATAATTTTTATAAAGGCTTGCACTAATTTGTTCTGATAATCACAGGACAAAAGGAAACAAACCCACCACAAAAGAAAAAGAAAAAAGATACTGTAAAAATTAATATCTGTCAAAGTACAAATTTATAAATGTTTATTTGCTAAATTGTCTTCATGTCACTTGTGATAATGTATATTTCTATTTATTTTGCAGTCTACCAGAATTGGAATGTCAGTGAATGCAATACGCAAGCAAAGCACAGATGAAGAGGTTACATCTTTAGCAAAATCTCTTATTAAGTCTTGGAAGAAGCTGTTAGGTATGGCATCCTTACATCCCTGCTCTTGCATGTTTTAACTCTGTGTAGCCTTGGTGCTCATCAACACTGCCTTGCTTTAGATATATTTGGTCTTTTTTGTGAATGTTGAAACTTCCTGTGCTGATGTAGTTGGTTTTTTACTCTTTGGCTGTCACCAGGCCATTACTGTGAGAGTGTATGCAGAGAAACAGTTAATGTATTTTATTGGGACTGGCAGGCAGTAGGAAATCAGATTCTCTGATGTGATTCATTTCTGAAGTCTCATTGCCTGCAGTTGAGCTGGAGTGACTGTACTGCAGCACTGAGCACTAACAAACCTCTTCTTGGCTATTTTCTTTGTCAAATATAAAAAGTATTCAGAAGAACTGGTGCAAAGTCTCATGTGAGAATGTGGAGGCTTTGAAGTTCGGTTATGAAGTGATTGTGAAGAGAAAAAAACAGTAAAAATTACGTTAAAATCTGTTAGAACATACGGGTAGTGAGAAACAGAGCTGCACTTTCTAAAACCTTCATAATTTTAAACAGCCTACTAATTAGTGACTTAATTTTTTTTTTTTTTTTTTACATTTGCCTTAAAGCAATTAATGCACTTAAAACCTTTCTGTTAGGGATTTATTCAAGGGTATTTGGTAGTATTTAGCATACCTGAAAACACTTGAATCTCAAAATGTGTCCAGATTAAACTGTGGTGCATTCTGTTTTGTTTCTTTGTGTGTAAGTTTTGGTAAATTAAGTTTTTTGAAGCTTAAAATTTTAAAAGAGAAAACAGTTTACATTTTGATTTAAATATTTACCATTCTGTCTGGAAAAAGATGCCAAATACCAGGAGAGTGTGAATCCCCTGTCATTTGAACTCAGCCTCATTTTTATCAATTGTGAAGTTTTATCTACTGTCTTGTAAATTATATAGAAAATACTGTCTGTAGAAACAGACAATTTGTCAGAGCCTTAAACTTCAATGCTCTGGTAAGAAACAACAGCCGCTCTAGCAAACTTTTTAAAGCTACTTTAAAGACTTTGAACCTACCTACTAATAATGTTAGTTTTAGTACTTAAGATTAGATAATTCTAGACATGGTGATAAAATACCTTTAAATTCATAATGACCTTTATAATAAAAGTAAATGCTTATACAGGGTCTTAGTGTAGGATCTGATCAGAGTTAACTGGTAAATAGTGAAAATAATATACTTTTTATTTTTAAACTTAAATTTAGAAGTCCAACTTTATTATAAAAGTGGTAAGGTATATAAGTGGGGAATTGACTAGCATATTAGCATCAGTTACTCTAAAGACTTCTAAAATTAGCTGCTAGACTGAGTGATTTAGCCCCCAAGTTATTAAAAGTTATTAGTCTAAGTTTTAAAAACAAAACCCTATCAATATTTGATGGCAGTTAATTTTTTTTCTTGGAAGTTCAAATTTTTAATACTTCAACTTAGCTTAGACAACAAAGTAGAGGAGATACTCTCCTTTTCAACAGAGTTCTCATTGGAAGTGTGGTCAGATGCTGCTCTTTTTGGGGAGTGGGAGATCTGCCTGATTATCACTGTCCTTTGACTAAAGGATTTGCCATTTGTTTGTTGAGACACTAAAAATAATTGTCTCCATTTTTAAACACTTGAGTACCTTAAGTTAGTCAAAATTGTCTTAACATGTCGTTATTTAAAGTTTGGGCATTGTGAAACATGGGGAGTGTCCCTCCTTCCCAGAGGGCTTCATGCTGTAGAAGCCTGGGTGGTGTGGGAATGTCTGGGAATGTGGTGCCTGAAGGTCACAGCAGGTCAAGCTGGCTCTAGGCTGCTGTGCAAAGGAGGGCTCCTGACTTCCCTTCTGCACAGGTGCCTCCCTGCTCCCTCCTGTGTTACAACTACTGCTGGAGTGGCTATCCAGAAGACCAGAGATGGGAACTGACCAGATGGAAGCTAATTGTTTTGTTCATTTCTTCTGGCTTAAATTTCAACTATCACTTCTTGGTCCTGCCTGTTTGCAGTTACTGTTTCCTGCATGGGGATTGTGGCAGCAACAAACAGCTGGGGCAAGATGGACCTTCCCCTTTGGTAGCTTGCTAGATTCAGATTGTTTTAACACAGTTGGGAGACTCTACCTTAAGGCATTTTGCATGAAGTGAAGTCAAACATGTAACTAGCTGGAAAGCAAATAAGAAATATTTGGCATTTATCAGAACTGAGAACTTCTTGAGGCAGTGGGTATGTGACCTTCATTCATGTGATAATTTTTGTTACAGAACAGATATTATTGTGTCTACATTATTGTGCCAGCTCTAGTAAAGTTGTGATAATGCACTTATTACATAAAATCAAATGAATCCTGAAAATACAGCACTCCTTACATTCAAAACTTAGGTAGTTACATTTTCCTTGGTTGTAATGTAGATCTGATAATAAAGCATAGTAAGGCACATGTTTTGCCTCATTTATCATTGCTCAGTAACTCAGTAAAAGTAATAAAGTTTCATAACTGTGAAAGAGAGGGTACAAGTATGGGTGGGAATCTTACAAAGTACTTTTATTCTGTTTTATCATTAGTTTTGACTTTCTTGGAAGAATACGAAATACCGTATGTTGAGCTGCTTGAGAGATCAGTTTCGATTATGCTGTTTATAGTGCATGTAAAATGGTATGGAGCAAAGATGGCAGCAGAAGCGGACAGCTGTTAATCGTACCAAGCATTGTACTCAGAGCTCTGAAGTCTTTGTGAGTTATTTTTATAAATGACATTTTGAATTTAGGCAAGAATTGTTGACTGTTAAGGCTGCATGTAATGTTTCAGTTCAATGCTATCAGAATTCAGTTTTTAGAAATGCATGGGAAACATGAGAACAAATAAAAGTGAGTTGTGAATCACCAGATCTTTGTGGCTTGACTCAAGCCTTCTCAGGTTATCAATGGTTTTTTGGAGGGGTCAGAAGCTGTGGAGCAGAGGGCTTGTGACCATCGTCCGAAGTGACTCACTGGGTGAGCCACAGTGCAAGGTCCCTTTCAGATACTATCTGAAAGTTAAACTACACAGCAGAGATGGTCAGAATTTGCATAAGGAGCTAAATTCAGTTCTCAAAATAAAATGCTGCTCAGTTATAACATGGGATTTAAGAATAATGGTTGTTTTGCCAAGTAGCTGAGTATACAGAGTATGCTGTGCAGATAATGAATCTATGCACACTCATTTAGGTTGACAGGAGTGTTTCTTATGTTAGAAAAGCAACAAAAATTGCTTAAGGAATATAACCCTCATAATAAGTAATTGCTTGCTGAACTGAATAGTATACAGTGAAAAAGAATGTCCAGATCTTTAAGTCAGCTTTCCTCCAGTAACTTTATATACTGAACTAAAAATGCAGAATCACAGCACAGTATCCTTAACATTAAGTGATCATCTGTTGCCAGTATTGAAAACTGAAAGTGAGGCCACAAACATTTTGAAATGCCTATTTCAAAGAAGGTCATGCCTGAGTAAGTTTATTTTTAAGGAGTGCTCAAGTGTTAATAACATCAGTCAGGCATCTAAGGAGTATTTTACTAAGATACCTTTGCTCACAAAATCGTTTATTTCAAACCTGGATTTGATTCTCGTGGAGCCAGCAGGTGCAGTCTAGGACTATCTTACAAGTATCTTAATGCTGTCATAAGTGAAGTTGTTCCAGGACATCTCAAAACCTACTGGCTTTGCTCAAAAAACAACAACAACAAAACAAGTTCTTAAA
The DNA here is from genome assembly GCA_013396955.1 of Regulus satrapa. NCBI lineage: Eukaryota > Metazoa > Chordata > Aves > Passeriformes > Regulidae > Regulus > Regulus satrapa. Next base: position 280,946 of record VWZN01011549.1, on the reverse strand, counting down.
TTAGAGTGTAATAGCATTTATGAGTATTATTTACTATCTATAAGAAGAGTGCATATCTTTATAAGACATCAAGTAGAATAAAGTGGAAAACCAATTTCAGTAGTTTCATTTTCATATCAAGTATGAGTTGTGGAAACTTGACCTACTGTCAAGTGCATATTTGGAACTGTTCATATACTGTTAGTAAGTCTGTAATTCGTTAAACTAATCAGTGGAGAGATAACAACACACAATGCATTATACTATATAAGAGAAAAACACATACTGCGTGTCATGGTCTTTTGTCACTGATGATAAAAAAGCTTTAGAAACAGCAAACAGTTCATTTTTTTATTATTTATTTGTGGATTTTTAGATATTTCTCTTCCCAGTGCTACTAGTGAAGAGAAACTTTACTGATCTTACCTTCATGATGTATTGCATCTTGTAGAGGAATTGCTGACAAGTGTCGATGCTTTTGCATCTCAAGATTATTTGGTCAGAGTCTGGAAAATGGAGCCTTAAATAATTATTGAATATGAAGGTTGTTGTTAAATTAATAACTATGTAATTTGATGCCTGTTCTCTTATCTCTTTCCTTTAACTTATTTAAACTGAATACTCAGAAAACTTCCCAAGTTCTGGTGGTGATTCCTGAGTAGGCAACACAGGATATCCCGCTAAATTAAGTTTTCATGTGCTTCCAGGTAATAACTAGCCACCTTTTATTAATGTTTCTGGAAATTTTTTTTACTTTAGTATTTTTCCTAATTTAAAGTTAGATGTATAAATTAATAGCATTAAATGTTTATATTTTCTAATCTTTTCTTGTTACTAGCAAATGTCTAGTATTGGCTTGTAATATAGTTAGAAAAATCTGGGAGAAAGCTATTAATGACTTCTAACATTCAGATCTGTTATGTTATCTGGGTGTATCTTGTTGCATTAAAAGTTTTGGTTTGGTAACACAAACTACTGTTATGTCCTATTTGACCCTGGAGAGATTTTTCTCTAGAGAAGCTTCAAATATATTTCACATTAATTGCAAGTCCCAGGTAGAAACTGCAGTGCACTTGCTGAACTTTGAATGTTTTATTCCACTGGCTAATAGTTTATTCTTGTTACTACCATGTTCTTTGTATTTTAAAGAAGTATTAATGCAAATTAGTTTCTCTTATAAAAAAACTAAAGCTTTGAAATTATTTTTTTTTATGGCTGCCTGAAGATGCAGTAGCTAAAACTGCAAAGTTACAGTTTTCAGTCCTAAAATTAGTGACAGTTTCCATTTCTTTCTGAAGAAAAACTTGGTTAGTTTGAATAGCTATATGGAGTTGCAAAAAGGAACTGCACAACTTGTAGTTTATATTATATAAATATTTATAATGTTCTGTAGACTTCCTGAGGTGAATCACATTGGAATTTTTAAAGACATTGCACAGAAGAGCCATTTTTTTCCACCTTACTTTGTTGGAATTTCTGTGGTTGTTCATAGTTCCCATTACATGTCATTCTTCCTTTCTATTAGAGTCTGGTCATTGAATGTAAAATAAGCTAATTAGTAGGGACTTTTAATTTGTCAAGGATAATTTTTCTTCCCCCAGAGGGTAGATGAAATGCTGCCTAGCAGGCTGTTAATTGCACTCTGTTCTTTTATCAGTACGGTATTTCAGTAAAGCAAGACATCCTTATTACTGTGTGAGTTTAAAGATGGAAAGCATCTCTTCTAGTGCTTTCCAATTTACTATTCATAAGAGTAACTTAAATACTTAGGATAATATTAACTTTATTTTCAGCATTCTGAAACTAGATAAAGCAAAAACATTTATAAATTTTTTAATTGTTAAAGAAGCTGTAGTATTGAAGACATACTTGCTGCAGATGTCCAGTCTCAGCTGCTCAAGTCTGACCTTTGTTTGAGACATCCTTGCATAGACTGATCTGCAGCTGTAGGAGAGGCTGTACTTTTTTATCTGTGTGCCGTGTGTGTGCCTGCCCTCCATAAGGGAAAGAAGCCATTGGGATATTGGCAGGTGCTGGCAGCTGCCTGGCCTTGGTGAAATGATGCTGGACTGAATGGAAGTGTTTGATAAAAGAGATCTGGGTGGTGTGTATGCACGCTGTGGTGTGTATGCATAATAAACAGGAGGTACACAGGTCAGACCTGAATCTGACGACTTGTGGGCCATTAAAAAACATGTAGGTGAGTGGGCTGAAGCAGAATTCCTGCTTCGCAGGACTTGAGCAGTATCCCAAGATACCCATTTGGTCTACTGGTTTGTCTTAAAGCCTCTGGCAAAAATAAGCATTGACTTAAAACGTTACAAAGTTAAATGAGATTGCATGCATATTTGGAACATCGTTAAAGATTATATCATGTAATCAGTTGTTGCCATAGAGAGAGTGAGTATGCATGTTAAAAATGGGAGTTGTTTTCTTTCTCCTAGTGCACTTCAGTTGTCATAGCACAGAACTCATGTGATCCATTCAGTTTATAGTCTTGTTTGCTTTCTTAGTAAAATTAATTTTATAAATGAAAGTTGTTAAATTGGTATCTTTATTAGAAATTTTTTTGAATAGCATCTTCAGCTTATTACAGTCAATCAGCCTGAGTGCATCATCTGTGTTTAATTAGCTTTTTTTTTCTTAAACAAAATTTATCAAGGATTCAATACAAACATGCAAACAATGGGTAAGCTCTTGAAAGCTGGGGGAATACTCTGGGGAAGTATCTTCTTGTGCTTTTCTGGTTCCAGAAAAGCACAATTTTGTGTGCATCTCTTTATAGGTGCAGCTGGAGATAGGATAGTAGATTGGTGCCTGGTGTGATCCAGTGCTGCTGTCTCTGCTCTCCTTTTATGATGATTTTTTTAATAAAGTGGTATTTGATTGGATAAATTCCTTAACTCACAGGCTAAGGAAAGGGTCAAAATCATGTTCAGTTTATTGTTCCTATAAAAATAAGGCTAGTACAGTTATCTTCTACTCTACAGGAATAAAATTTTAAATCTCAATGTTTGAAGAGACCCAAATCTGTGTGTTACATACAACCAAGTTCCTCTGAGAAGCACGGGGATGGGGTTCCTCTGGAAATAACGATACTTTTACATGCTTAAAAAAGTATTTACATGTTTAGTTCAGGACATCCTTGTTGGCAAGACTGTGCCTTAACATATTTCCCTCCTTTTCTTGTTCTGTTTTAAATTAATTTTAAAGTTTTTAATATATGCTTATTCCAATAATGCAGTCTACAAATTTGGAAGTGTAATACCAGCTTTATAAGGGCTAGGAAAGAGGAATTAACAAAATCTGTCAAGCAGTGATGACAGTCTCACTAGGCTTTCTCTGTAGGCAGTAGAGAGCTAGCCTTTCTAGAGAACAAATCAAAGCAAGCTCTCAATTCAGCTTCTCTGAAATCCTCTTTACAATAGAAGGGTGTATGCATTCTTGCTGTGCTAGGAGTTAAATGTTGTGATTGCTCTTTTCCATAAAGACTTTCGTATTTATTCTTTATCAAATCGTACTAAAACATAACTTGCATGGGAATGGCAGATTCAAATATATCTAAATATTCAGGCAAATAATTTAAGAGCTGTCTGAGAAAATACTGCCTGTGTGTCTGGAAAACTCGTTTGAAAATATGAAAATGACTTTCTGTTTTGCCAACCATAGTGTCTTCCACAATATAATTAAAAATATTGGCATGTATGTAGTAGGAACTTCAGTATATAAAGCACGGAAGTCAAATTCCAGAGACTTGATGCAGTACCTAGGAAGTTACTGTCTACCTAATGCAGGAATGTTGGAAAAAATAAATCATAAAAGTCTATGTTTCCATCATGTCTTCACTGCCAGTTTAAGCAGATGCTGGACTTGACTCAAAGGATCTGAAGTGTTGTCATGTTTTCCATTTCCTGCTTTGGGAGGGTGTTGGGAAGTGGAAGGCTGTACTGCAAGAGAAGGTCAAAGCGAAGAGTGGGAGCTGATAGCATTTCCAACTGGTTCAAGAGAAATGATATTTTACCACTGCTTTAAATCAGTTACTATTTCTGGGTAGAAGAGAGTTTCTCATGTTTTGTATTTCCAGATGGACCTTCAACTGATAAAGATTCAGAAGAAAAGAAAAAGGAGCCTGCATCTTCCTCACAAAACAGCCCTGAAGCCCGAGAAGAAAGGTGCTTAATTATTAATGGCTGTGCAAATAATCTCACTCAGTATAAATTAACATTAAACGATTTGGTCTGAATTTTCATAATAGAGACAGCTGCCATGTTATTTTCTGAAAGACAAAGTTGTACAAGAAACAGTGTTGTTGGGGAAGTAAACTGTGCTACTGTTGGCTTGAAAAAAAAAAAAAGACATAGGTCAAGATGGCTGGACAAGTTTATTCCATCTGTTGGGTCTGTCAGATACTCTGTCCTCTCTCAGTACTAGCACCCAGCTTTGAGAACTGTAAAACAACTTTCACTCTTTGCTTCGTGGTAATTGCATATGCTTCTTTTGTGCGTTAGCTTTTATGTTTAACAAACATTCTGCACTTTTTTTGGTAAACACAAAATATGTTACCAGAAAAAGAAGCCTACAGTAATGTCACTGCAGGAGCTGAAGAACATTTACAAAAGAATATTTGCAAGCCCATTTCTTCTATACATTTCTGAGTTTAGGGCTCTCTTTTCAGCAACCATTTTAATATGGAAGTTTAACTTTTA
>VWZN01011549.1:249675-276247 GCA_013396955.1 Regulus satrapa | reverse complement strand
AACCTTTAACTGTATGTCCGGATGGAAGCTGAAAACTTGTTTTACAGTTTGCAAAATGACATAAATTGAGGGGGGGGTGGGTTTGTGTCCATGGCACCCCTTCAGTACAGTAAGCAGATTGAATGCAAGGCATTTGCTGCCGAGTGAATGTTGGTGTGATGTATCGTCACTGTTTTTTAAAGTAAAGTTCTGTGGGAGGAAAAAAAAGATTTCATGATAATGTAAAGAACTGAGAATTAAAGCTTATGTGCCACATAATGGAATGAAATACCTGCTGGGTCTCTATTGTGTGGAATACCCTAGTGAATAGTCTAAAGACACTTTAAAAATTGTATTGACTCTACAGCTATAAATAACTTTAAAAAGGTGGCCTGTGTTCTTATTCTGGAATACCATCAAGTCGATGCAGCAAAAGACCCGTATTTTGCTCAGAAGCAAAGTTATTTGAAGAAGGGGGGAAAACATTAATATTGGTTTTCATTTTGCCTTTTTTTAGCAGTTCAAGTAGCAATTCCAGCAGCAGGAAGGAGGAGGGTAGTGCTCCCTCAAATTCTTTCATCCCTTCTTTTCCTCGGGCTCCAAGCACTTCAGACTCTGTACGAGTGAAATGTAGAGAAATGCTCTCTGCAGCTCTCAGAACAGGAGGTGAGCTTTGTAGACTATGTTTTCAAGTTTAACTATTTCCTTCTCTATTTCTGTTTTTGCTACTCTATTTTTTCTCCTGCTCTGTAGGCGGAATAAACCCTGTTTGTATCCGTTTGTGTGTGTAGACCCATAAAACAGTTCACCCAAGGTGCAAGTAATGAGTAACCTTGACAGCATGGGAATGTTTCAAAATGCATTTTCGGTGCTGCTAATTCAGGACATTTTGTGGCTCAGTTCATCTGATACCTTGCCAACAGAGGATCTTCTTTTCAGAAATGTTATTACCTCCTTAATGCTTTATCTAAATATTTTTGTAGTGGCTGATTTTTTTTTTTTTGTCTTGATCTCTTTGAGGGGGGGTGACTATATACAAGACTGCCTTTATTACACCAGAGGTCCTGAGAACGTTCAGATTTTAGTTTTTGAAGGCTACCTTTCTGGTTTGATTAATTCTTGACATTTCATCTAGATAACTTGCAGCAAGAGAGTCTTGCAGTGCTCTTAACCTCATGCCTTCTTTATAGCTGTAAATTCCTTGACTATTCTGAGTTTTTTTCTTTTTATCTCTCATGTACACTTGGGTGTCTCTAAACTGACAAATTGAATGATTTACTAGATAAGAAGCAAACTGAAAGCTGGACTTTTCTGGATTACCTGGTTTTTTTTTTTCTGGTGTGTCGTTCTCTTTATCAAAATTATGACCCAGCTCCTGTTTCTCCATTCTTAGCTAAGTGTAACTCGGCCCAGTGCAAGTAGACTTCTGAATCATCCGTGTTCATTCTCTTCACTCTTTTATTCTTTCTTTTAATTCGTATAAATTCAGGTATAGACAATAAGCAGAGCTGACTAAAGACCTTGAATTAGTGGTCATCTGGATATATAGTTCATAGGCTTCTTTGGGACCCATCAGTCATATACAGCATCTTAGTATTCATAATTCTGTGTAGTTTTAATTTTAGATGGTTTTCCAAAAACCTTTTTTGCTATGTTGCTTTCTACAGCACATGTATACTGATGATCCCTGAGTTAAAAAAAGAAGGTTATTTTCTTTTTTATGGCCTTTGGTATGAGATCAAAGGACAAATGATGTTTGGATTACTCACTGAAATATACCCTTGTTGAGAGGAGGCAGACATTGTATGTAGTTTGTTCTTCAGCTGTCTTGGAAAGGTAGATGTCTTTGTGGGGAAGCATTTTGGTCAGAAACAGTAAACAGTTACCTTTAGACATTTTAGTTCAAGTGCTGTATTGCCTTCAAGACTGCTGTGGTCTATTTCTTCTGATTTACATGTTTTATGACACATCTCTGCTTTGCATTAAAAAAAAAATCTAGTAAGATTGTTTATTATTTAATACTATGTTTCTAATGAAATCTTTCTCTTCCATGCATGCAAAACATTTATTTGCTTATTCTTGTATTGTGTGGACTAAAACGATTGATTAAACACAATATAAATTGTTTCCCTTCTATAATAGTCAGTTCTATGCATAGGCTGTGGAGATGGGAGAGATGCCAAGCCTATTGGAGTATTTTAGATATATCTGTAGAGCAATGTTTTTTATTTCTATTTGTGTTTACAACTAGGTGTCAGAAGTTGTTTTGGTTTTTAAATGTTTTTAACTCTTTTAGACTTTTGGTCTGCTTCTTTCACTTATTTGTGTTCTTCCAAGTAATAAATTTTGAAGGGTCAAGTACACAGTAAATTAAAATTACATATACAAAAAGAAGACTCACTGCAGGTGTTCTATAATTTGCTGAACTATAGGGATCTCAGGGATATAGAACACAGTGTGTCAGGTTGCTAATAATTTATCATTTGTTTTCCTCAGATGATTACATTGCTATTGGTGCTGATGAAGAAGAGCTGGGTTCTCAGATTGAAGAAGATATCCTTTGTATATCTGTCTTCTCTAGAGCAGGAATATTTTTTAAAATGCAGTTATTTTCAATTGAGTTAACTTGATCTATTTACTGAGTGTTTTTATTTTCCATATAAAACAAAAATGGCAACGATGTTCAACATATCAGTATATAAATTTATTATTTAAAAAAAAACATTCCAACCTAAATGATTTGCCTTAAAATATGTAGGAATGCACGTAGGTGAGTGTGTGGGAGTTCTTTTCAGCTCAATATGTTTTCCTTGTAGCACCAATATTATATCTTAATGAAACATTCTTACATAAAATGCTGGGCTCTTCTATGCTATTTAAAAATCCTTTCTTGCTAACAATTTAAAAATTTTTCTAGTGTATTTATTTAATTTTCTTTAAGTTTATTCCTAAATGAATTCACAGTTTTAAAAAGGGTGGTTCTGGTAGCAGTGTTTGAGTAGTTCCAGAACAGAGGTCTGGGCTTCTTTTTTTAATTAAAAAAATCATGTTAGTGAGCTGTCATTGTTTGATTATTTGGTTCAGAAATGAATTAATTCTCAGGATTAGGTCAAGAAACTGGACATAAATTTCTGGGTAACTTTTCACAATTACAGTTGAGATTCTACTACCCCAAAATTCATATTTCACTTAACCCTCTGCTAAACAATGTTAGGCTTCAGAAGTTTGTGGGTTCTGCTATGTTGAGCAGGAAGGTTGATGCTGGTTGGGGTGAGGGGAGGACTTGATGGACACTGGAGAAGTACATTGGTTTAGAACTTGCCCCCCAGAATTCATCCTTTCTAATGGTCTGTTTTACTTGTCAATGTTTTCCTCTATTTTACTTACCCATGTTTTGTTCCTTAAATCCAAAGCACCTATTTTTCAAGAATTAAAAAACACTGATATGAAATACAAAAATAGGGTACGAAGTAGGATAGCGAATCTCAAGGATGCAAAGAACCCTAACCTAAGGAAAAATGTATTATGTGGAAATATTCCTCCTGACAAGTTTGCCAAAATGACAGCAGAGGTAAGTAAAGCACAGGTCTTGAACTATTGCCTTCTTGGACTTGCATCCTGACCTGTATTTATTAGCCATAAAAGTAATTTATGTGTGCCTCCCATATTTCTGAAAGACTGGCCTTTTAGTGGCTTGCAGAATCTGAATTATAGGGCTGTGTTGGAGTAGAGGGCATGAAAGTGTCTTTACAAGTCCAAATAGATCTAGAAAGTAAAATGAAACATTAGATTTTATGGGAGAGAAAAATGAAAGCGCATCTTGCTAACATCTTGTTTCAGTTCTGTAGTTCTGCTTCTATGTATTAGATTCTGCCCCCTCAAATGAGGTATAAAGGAGTGCCTTGCAGACTGAGAGAAATTAGGTATGGTCAACTAATGAAAATCACGACTAACTTTATTCCAAAAGAAAGTTGTAGTGGGTTTCTTTTGTTGATTGGGGTTTTTTTTAAACTGAACTGTTACATAAAGGTTGGGCAAACAGAGGCTGAAAGAATGTGTAAAAAAAAGCAAATTGTACCTTCAGTATGTATTTTGATTTTCTTTGTTCTGCATATTTATTTAGAACATAAATACACACAAATATGTATTTTGTCCTGGCTAGTGCACATTCTTTGTTTGATTAATGTTTTTAGTGGTTTTAGCCATTAAAATGTCAATGGCTAAAACCCTCATAGTCTTGAGATTACTACTGAAGTAAAACAGTATTGATACAAGATTTTAATTACACATCTACATGGGATGATGAATAAAATTATATTGAAGAAAAAATGTAACAAATTGGTTTTGCTATACACATTTGATTACTAGACCTTGTGAAGATCTTGTGCATTAAAACTATTTTAAAGGAAAAATAAAATAGGTGATTCTGAACTCTTTGGTTAATTTATATGATTTCTGGTAACAGATGGTAAATTATGGCTGTACTGTATTTATCAGTACAAATATGGAAGTAGTCAAAATAATGCAAACTTTTTCCTATAATAAATGTTATGTAGGGCAATGAGAGAATTATCCAAGGATATAACCTACGGAGAGCATCTTTTTTGCCTCTTTGGATGACTTTTAAGTCCTCTAGCTGGCCTCGCTTGTATTTCTGAACTTCAGAAGTGTATTTGCCTAGAAATGTTTCTAGATGTTTGACGTTTTACCTTGTACTTTTTTTTCATCTCTGTGTTAAAAAAGAACATTTTTAACTTCTTTTAGCTTCTGTGCTGTGAAATAGCCCAGCTTAATTCTTGTAAAATTAAAAATGTGTAGAATTACATTGCCTTTCAACAGAGTTGTTTTTCCTGGATTCTAAATAAAAAACTGTATTGGCTTGCACGGTGGTAACTTGTTTTAAAGCTAAAACCCTCTAGTAAACTCTGTCTGCTCTTTGTCCTTTGTAGGAAATGGCAAGTGATGAGTTGAAAGAAATGCGCAAGAATCTGACCAAAGAAGCTATCAGAGAGCACCAGATGGCTAAAACAGGAGGTACCCAAACTGATCTGTTTACATGTGGCAAATGCAAAAAGAAGAACTGTACATACACCCAGGTGCGTGGTTATTCAGGCTCTTCATTTTCTTTTTCCAACCTTAAGTCCTATATAAAGATTGTCAGAGAAAGAAAAATGGAATTGCAAAATGAGCTTTTAACAAAATGCTGACAAATTACAAGATGTGAAGATAGCTGGATCTACTTAGTTGTGCCTATGTAAAGCAAATTTGTCATATTTATTTGCCAAAAAATTCATATAGATCCAAGCTGAGTATCTGTATAGACTGAAATTTCAGTTTCTTTGAAGTGATCAATTTTTGCTAATTCTTTTTGATACATCATAAGGATTCATAAGGATTATATGTGAAGGAGAGATACTGTTTTAAATGTGTCTAAGTTTTTTTTTTACAGAAGAATAAAATATATAAATAGGAAAAATTTATATATATGTATATATACACATGTATATTTTTATATCTATTTAATGCACCACTTAGCTAACGCTAGACCATGATTTACAGTCATTCCTACAACAGCAGAAAGGGTGCTTTAATTTGCAACAGTGCTTCAGGGAATGTAATTTTAATCATAGGATCAGCTGCATTTGTATTTTATATTGTTTATTAAATGCTTTAAATAGCAGTCATGAGACTTTTAAGCCTTTGCATCAGTAAATGGGAAGCTGTACTGGACATTGTACTTTTAGTGCAGACTCTGCTCCTAGAAATCTGCACAGTTTCCATGCAAAAATTGGTGTTTTAGTGCTACTAAATCTCTCAAAATCCAAGTTTATAATGGCTTTGTAGCAAGATGAATAGCCCAGTTTCACTTGATACATAAAGATAACTTGTATTTGTATGCAAATTCGTTTCCATAATGTTAAACTTCGATTTAAATAGTTACATTAAATACACCCTTGCAAAAATTGAGGGTACTAATTTTCCTTTTCTGCTCTGGCTCTCGCCTTTGCCAAAGGTTCAAACCCGCAGTGCTGATGAACCCATGACAACGTTTGTTGTCTGTAATGAATGTGGAAACAGATGGAAGGTAAGACTGTTAGACTGCTCTGCATATTTGATAGCAGGCAACCAGCCCCTGTGGTTAATTTAGGTTTACAGTAAATGTGACAAACCACTTTCTGTTGACTTTTAGTTACTTCTTAACCCATTAATGGAATGTATTAGAAATGTATTTTTGACTGAAGGGGTGAGATCTCTCCAGTAGGTTGCTGGCAAAGGAGGAGAGAAGTCAGGACTTAATCCTTGTGACATTTAGTTACAATACTGCTTTGCCATACAAAGTGGTGACAAACTAGTCACCGTGTTTCCTCTTTCTTCACCCAAAGTTCTTTTAATTGGTTTTAATCTCTGCTTTGGTGAGTGTAACAGGCCTTTTTTAGACCTTTTGTTGTTACTGTTTTTTCTGATTTTTTTTGTTATTATGAAAAGAAGAAACAATAAAAAAGAGAGGTGACTGCTGCTGTATTCCTGTGCTAGGAGAAGTGTAGGACAGTGCTAACTTGATTGAATCTTTTTTTTAAGTTTGGGAAACAGGAATTTGTAAAGCTTCTGAGAAACACTGGTAGTTCAATAAAATGGAGAAAGACTGAAACGAAGGCTTGTAAAATTTACAGTTTAAGGTGTGATTGCGTGCCATAGGAAGCCTCATTCTGTTATTTTTCTATGTTAAGAACACTGCAGTTCTGCAGTGCCATGCCACAGTGTACATTCAGACTGCCACATAAAAAAATACTTTATGCATCTTGGTTTACATAGCTTATTGCTGAGTACTGTTCAAATATGTGCTCCAGGATATCGAAGTGATATATAAGACTTAGAAGTTGTTTGATGCAATTGTTTGCAGTACCTGTAAAAGCACATTTGTCCTTAAAATCTGCGAGGTGGCAGTTACAGAAGTGTCTGTATACAGATGCCTGAAAGAATGGTTGAAATATAAGCAAATACTTTAATTAGTAATTTCCATATCCTGTGTATGGTGTTGTATTTCTGTTTCTTCTTGCAAAGATTTAGAACTAAGCTGTGTGAAGATCTCATAAAAAAATTCTTTTCTTTTGACAGTTCTGTTAGAAGAAGAAATTGTCAAGACATCTGGACCAGTATGAACGAGGATTTTGTAATTAGCTTTAAAAACTAGGCTAAGCATCTAGCTTCCTGCAAATGAGAGGGTTTCTTGGTTTTTCTTTTCTTTTTGTTTCAAAGCAGCATACATGCCTCAAGTTAGCCTTCGTTTTGACACAACCATCGTTTCCTTAAATGCCTTCCTATAGCTGGTAGTCAAGTAGGGCCAGGCTGCTCAATTGTATGGTGAATTTTAAAATATTTTTTCATTTTTATAAGTAAGTTGACATTAAACTTTTACCAGTTAAAAATTTTGGTAATTGTCTTGTTTTTTTCTAACTATGTGAATAATGTACTGTATTTTTTGTGGTCTGAAATACACATGCTACTCCTGTGTGTATTTTGCCTCTCCACATTTGCTCGGTTGTAAGAATGAAATTTGTTTCTCTTTTCTCTGTTCACTTTACTTTGCAAACAGAAAAGGTATATAAGTTCCTCATAACATTAAGCTCAGTTGTTAATTAAAACATAGTTTCATGAACTCTCTAGTTTGTATGTGCGCTTTCTGGACTAGGACTAAATTTGCAGTCATGAGGTTTGAATATTTATTAATGGATATGATGACCTCTTTTGCAGTGGTTGGTTAAACTTGTTTATGTAACCAGCTTTGATCAGTGCAATATATTTTATTGCCCAAAGCATGTATTTTACATTCTATCAGTAGGCATTATTTCTAAGAATGTCTCAAAATAGTGGTTAAGTCTGATTTGACTGTTCAGTCTTGCTTAATGTGCTTGACAACCACCTTGGGTTTAGACTTTGTAAATAAGCAAAGGCATTATGTTGTAGGTTGTCCTAATAACACCAGCTAACCAATTCATTGCATTAAACTGGCTGGCGAGGTACTACTCTACTCCCTTCATTTAAATGGCATTGATTTCATTCCTGAAATGATTTTTGAGATGTAGGGTATCCAATATCAATCACAGACCTGCAAGTGGGACTAAATTATTAAAGTTATGATCTTTTCCATATGAGAAACTATATAAATGCTGCTTTTTTAGCATTTGCTTTTTAATAGTGCATGTTTAGAAATATTTGCAAATGTGTTTTCAAGGGGAAACATGTCAACATCTTTAGAAGAGATTAAATTCTTTCATTATGTCTAATTTTATATTACTTAATCTGTTGGAGTTTGGGACTGAGGAGGTCTATTTTGGCCTGTATAAATCATCTGTGTAAATTATTCATGAGGGGACGGGAAGAGTATGCACAGTTCCTGAAGAATAAATTCCTTGAATGTAAAGGCAAAACAAGTTTTTCTATGTTGAATGTTTTTTGTGTAATGGTGGCAACTGTAACAAATGAGTTGGAAGTTGTATGAAGATACTTGAACCTTCAGAGACAAGAAGTGTTTGGTTAATATTTTATACAGGTAACTTTTCCAGTCAGCTTATGCAACGAAGTGTGGCTTTTCTGCTGAAGGGAAAAAAATCATTAAAGTAGAGGAAGTTTTGTTACAGACTATTTTTTTAGGCAGAAAACTGCTTAGCATTTAAATTTTCTTGCGTAGCTTTTTATACATAAATATTCTAACTCAACTTACACCAATGACCTTTAGAAAACATTTTTTTCTACCAGCAGCATGGGTTAATTTTTAACCTGTATGTTGGTCAGACTAGTGCAATTGGCAGGATAGCTTCCTAGGAGTTACTAAAAGGTGTAAAATTTTTTTGAAGTTGTTGAGGACAACAAACCAATTACAGCTGTTTACTATCAATTAGAGTGTTTTGTTTTGGGACCTTTCTACAAGAACAAGTCAAAAAAATGTGTTAAAAATGACAGCAAATTGGATGCCAAGCAGACCTATATTTCACAGGATAGATAGATAGATAGATAGATAGATAGATAGATAGATAGATAGATAGATAGATAGATGTGTATATATGTATGTATATATACACACACAAACAAACACAGGGCAGGCACTGGTTGGTTTGCATAACCTTCCTCATACTGTGTGTCCTTTAGTCTTTGTGTCTGATTGTGACACTCAGAAGTCTTGTAAAATAAATATCTTTTGAGAAAATGTAGTAATTGTCTTTCTGTAGTCACCAGGTTATATCTGGACTTTATTTATAAAAACAGAACTGTAGTAGCACTTACTTTTTCTGTGATGCAGGTGTATCCAAGTAGGAGTTGAATGTGATTTCACCTGATGATGACTGATGGCTGAGGCAGCCTTCATCCTTCTCTCTTCTGCCTCATGGCAAAAAGAACCATTTCTTTTGCCCAGTAAAAGATGGAGTGCAACGGCTAAGTCCAAAAATGTATCTGTTCTATTCATGCTTTATTTTGGTTACCCAAATCCAAAAATCAAACTATACAAAGATCAGTACTGATCTTTGGATGGACCTCTTTTTAACAGTTGCTGCAGTTTTCATAGCTGTCTGAAATTGCCCTCCTGTATCAGAGAGGATGCAAAGGTGGGGCTGGAACTGTCTCATTTCTCCGGCTGGCTGGCTTGTCTGCTAGGCTGCAGTTGTGCTATGACTGACTCGGTAAGCTGGGATATTTCATGCACTGAAACGTGTCAGCAGAACTGGTGATGAATCTGTCCCATCTAAGAATAGCAGGTTTGGTTATTACCTTGATGGACGCTTGAATTCTCTCAGATGGAACAGAGTTGTCCTACAGCTTAAGGTGGTTTGTGAACAAGTCTAATAGAAAGAAAGAGGAGGGCACATTCCTTCTAAAGTGTGTGTGTGTGTGTGTGTGTGTGTGTGTGTCTGTGTGTGTGTAGTTCTTTAAGGATTCAGTCATCTGTAAGCAAGGGTAGAGGATCCTTCTCAGAAAACACGACTTCTGGATCCTTCATTAGAAGATGTTTTCTCATATATAATAAGTTTGATCATATATTCTGCTACTTCATTCAGGAGAAAGTATGAGTTCTAAAATATCTTGTACTGGATTATTCTTTTTGACTATCACCAAGCAGAAGGAAAATATCTCCCCGGTGATTTTGTGAATCCAAGGAAGGGTCTAGTTTTTTCCCAGAGTTCAGGATTCCACTTGCAATCACATATATGAATTTTAAATTGAAACTCACAACCCTTACCAGCCTAGACAGGACTTAATTAATCAATATGAAATTTTCCTTCTGTGAAATGTGGTTGTATTACCTTTCAAACACCTGCCTCTGGAAATGGATCTTGGAACAGTAGTCATTCATATGAACAAACCTGAGGAGTTTAACTTCTTTTTAGCACAATTTTACACAAGTGTATATTACCTTCTGTTTCACTGGATCATCACTACTCTTGAATTATTTTACCATTTCAAGGAGTTTGGGATTAATTTAGTTACAACATTAGTATAGAAAGTCTTGCATAATGTCATTGAAACAATACTCATACCTTTTATGGCAGAATACACATGTTCTGAAGAGCTACTTACAGCAAAGTTGTTTAAAAACTGCTTAACGTTGTGATATGATAGTCTTTCTCATCACTTTACCTTTTTTTTCTGATATCCTTTGTAATCAGAAACTGCATAAGTACACGATCCTTGTGTGATGAATTTTAATCTAACTTTATATGGTATAGCCCTTCAGAATATAATTTTTTTTTCTCTATTTGTACTCTGCTAATGACTTTGGAATTTAAAGGTCACTGTAAAGCACAATATGTTGGCTGAAGGAGCTCATGCAATTTTAATAGTGCTTAGCAGGCTGGTGAAAAGAGCAGTCTTTAACAGTATGCATGTTCTGTGGGAGTTGCTACTTTATGATGTGCAGACATTGAAGGAAGAATGCCAGTGGACTGGAAAGTTGTTACAGCTTAATGATATCCTGCAGTTCGATAAATGCCAAGGCAAACGAACCGTGCTCATTTTCAACCTAGGATAAATTGATTTTGTGATAATTTCTTACATGATTAAATAATGTCTTATGTCAATATGATTATTTTCGCCTGCTATTCATGTAACAGCTTGTCTATGGAAACTATTCCTTTTCAGTGCACTTTGCTTTTGCCCTGAGTAGTTTATGCACCATGAGCAGGTATATAGCAATGAAATGTAATTAAAAATTTGTTGTCTGTGTGGGTGGGGTTTTGTTTTCATCTTCCCCCTCCCCGCTATCCTTGTCTCCATGCCATCAATTAAAATCCAGCATTAACCAGCCTCAAAAGAACAAGATATTTAAGGGAGCGGGTTGTTTGGGTTTTTAGGAGATATTCTCAGGATATCTAGGGATCAACATTCTGCCACTGGTGGTGGGTATAAGCTTAAGTCTAAAGCACAGCATTAAGATTTGTTATGATATTTCAGGAAAGAATGCACATTGCAAACGTCAATCTATTGTAACGCAGAAGTAAAATGAAAATTGCCTAGAGAATGTTAAGTGCTTAGAAATTGTGGCACATGGAAAATAAGCTTAGAAATTATTATTTCCTTCTTTTAATAATTTAATGTTAACCATAAAACTGTCCAAACCAATATAATTTTCTCTCCCCTCTAACTTCATTGCCTCATTTTTTCTTTCTTTTTCTTGCAGAATAATAGAATATATCGTTTGATATGGACTCTGAGTGTTCAGTCTCTCTTCCAGTTTTTAATGAAGTATCTTTAAAGGGAAGAGAGATAACTTACAAGAAATTAAATCCTCTATTTTGTGAGGTGACATGCTTTGGAGTTGTTTTGGTTGGTTTTTTTTTGGTTTTTTTTTTTTGATGTGTGCGTATGATCTTTCCAACAAGCTGAATTTGACCTAGTTAAACTTAATTGGTAAACTTAGAGGTTTAGAGCACTCCTTCCCACCCTGATTAAAACAAATGCAGCATTGTCTGTTTGACTGCAAGCTCCCCATGACTGCTGCCTTTTGAAGATACCTCATTTGTTTTGTTGAAGTTGCTATGTACAATGTAGTATTTCACATAAACTGAAATTGTATTGGTAGTGCTTTGGGTGTGTTAAATAGAAACTCAGCTGAGGTAAACCAGCATAATAAGCAGTACTGACAGTAACTGAACTGTGTCTTTAGTGGTATGTGGAAGGGTTTTCTCTTCACTTAGTCATCCAGCACTGTGCTATAGCAGGCAAAAGTGCTTTGCTTTGCTCTCTCTGGTTTTTTTGGTTTACTTTTTTTGTGCTGACATGTTGAACAGTGTTTTGTCATTGGAAGGAGATGATGAAAACTGATCATAGACTGATAAATTATTTGGGTTGGAAGGTACCTTAATCTAGTACCAACCCCACTGGCAGGACCACTTTCCACCAAGCCAGGCTGCTCAGTGCCCCAGCCAGCCATGGCATTGATAAGTTAGCTTGTACCAGCTCTTCTTCTGGGGTGCTATGAACTGAAAAATTTGAATCATTATGTGTTTCAAAATGCAAGTGCAGTAAAGGTACAATGTATCTCCTGCCAAGTACATTGAGGAAACAAATTGATCTCTTAAATTCAGTTTCTCCCCATTTCCTTTTTTAGAGAAAGTTCCCATTTTCTATTTTCCATAGTGCTGAAATTAGGCAAAGAGTAGGTTTTGGAAAGGCTATAGTACGCATCACAGAGCTATGCCTGTCTGGTTCTCCCTTCTAGGTGTACCTTTTTTGTCTCTCTGTTTCCCATATGGCTTTCTCCAACCTCTATGTGTCATATAAATAAATACACAGGAAAAAAATATACAGTTCAGTGGAAATCCACTATAAATTCCAGAGTTTAATATAGTGGAATTGTAGTGAATCTAGTAACTTAAAAGAAAGAAGACATTAGAGTAACAGATCTACAGATAATATATGTGGATTCAAGTTACTTTCTTCCTGTGATTACTGATCTTGAGAATACCAGGAATTAAATGTAATGCTTTGGGTATACTGTAAATGAATGTGGTTTATAACTGGATAGAGCTGGTGATGTTGGACAGTCTGAAATAGTGCTTTATCAGAACACAAGTTCCATCTTCCTTTTGTATTAAGTAAATTGTGTACTTGTAATTGTCCATCTGTAATGGAAATCTTACAAGATCTGTCAGGGAATGGGAGAATTTCATATTTACAAACCCAAGCTGACTGAAACTGCCATCCTCTTGGGAGCAAATAGTGAAGGTTTTTACAAACACTGATGGAAGAGAAGAATATGTGAGAATTCTTGTGCTTTATTTTGGAATTTGAATGCCCAAACTTGTCTTCCTCTGAAATAAATAATTTAATTTATGAACATCAACAAAGGGAACTTAATGTTTTCAGTAGATTTTAGTACTACAATAACAATCCTTCAGCAAAAGTTTTTGTTTTTTTTTTTTTTTTTTATAAGCAGCATTATTTCAACCAGTAACTTTCACATACTGAGATTGCTATGCCAGTTTCCATTACTGCACCGTATATGCATTAAATGTACCAAAACAAGTGAAGTATACCTATGCCAAGTGCCATGGCACTGCCTAGAGTACCACGGTATTGACAGTAATATTTTTGCTTTGGTCACAGTGTGGATGGGGCAACTGGTTTGTTTGTCAAGAAAATTCTAACACTCCACTTAAAGATCAGTTTTAGTCTCATGCTCAGTTGGTATTCATACCTCAGACATAAGTTGTAATAGCATTGTGTCTGAATTGTCTGCTGTGTTTGTAAAAATATTGCATTTTTTGAACAACGTTTCTTCTTCATTCTCTTAATTTCATTTTGCAAAGTAATACTGAATTTAACCAGAAACTGTACTTAGCTGATTGTGTCAGAGCTTTGTGCGGGTTTAAATTATTCCATCTGTAGTAAAACTTGCCTGAGTTATTTTCAGGTAAATATCTGATTAATTCTAAATTCCCTGTGGATTTCTGTAGCCCAGAGTCCCATTTGTTTTAAAATAAATTCATTTAAGAAAAATTCTATGCTTCAATGGATTTTTCAGACAAGGACTGAAGCAAGTCCTTATAAATAGCAGAGTTCATGAACCGTGGGTAAGAGTCTCTGTGCATTAAGGTATAAATTTGAAGCTGTGCATCATCAAAGGTGTGTTGTGAGGGTTCCAGCATATTTCGGTTAATAGCTTCTCTTACTCTGGAGTCCAGACTGACCTGCGTATTAAAATAGAAAGTTATGTAAATAATAGTGGTGAGTAGTACAGGTGGGGTCTTAGTTTTGTTTTCTTGGTTGAAAAAGCCATCTTTTTAAAGCATATCAGCTGGTGTCCTCCAAGACTGCTAAGTATACTTATGCAGAAAATGATCCTGTTAAAATTTGAATGGAGTAATATCTTGTAGGGCTATGTCCTCACTGAGGTACCTTATTTGAGCAAGGCTGTCTGCAATCCCATTATTACTGAGACCGATGGGTTATTTCCAGACCAACTTCCTGCTCTGTAGTAGAGAGCATTTATAATTTTTTGTGACAGTTCATTTCCTGGAGAGTTAGTGCTGTTCTAAAGAGACTGAATTTGGAGTAAGAGTATGACGCAGGTGGACAATGTAACCTGGGAAGCTGTTGCTTAATCAAATTGCTGTTAAAAAGCAGAGTGAATTGATGTGAACCACAGTAGGGCTATATAATGATTCCATACAACATACACTAATGTCCTTTTCTTTTTTCTGCAAGTCCCTAGTGTCTGTAGGGAGATATTAGTATTGAAGGAACAAACAGCATTTTTGTAAGTACGTAAGTATAGCTGGCACCAAAAAAACCCAAAAATTAAATTCCAATTTTGCAAGGATGTTGGAAGGTTTAAAATTCCAGCATGCCTGGCAGGATTATATTCAAACTCTACTGAGGTGTCTTTGAAACTTGACATATTTGCTAACAGCAAAGTGACACGTAGTTTTGAAAATTTTGGGGAAGTCATTGTGTTTGTTCTATGCCATATTTTGTCAGCTGCTCTTTGAGAAATTTGTGCTTTGAAAATAACATTTTATTCGTGGTTACTGTGCTTTTGGAGAGATGCTTACACCCCCTTTTGAGAGTGATGAAAAAAGGAACTGATTTGTCCATCAAATAAAATTTGAGTTGAGCAAGGATAACATGATCAGCCATATATATTTGTGCCTCAAACTAAAAATTGCACCTCAGCATGCCAGGGTAGCATAGGAAGAGCTTCCTTACAACCAGGGAAAGTAGTTTTGACCATCTCACCTCAGCAATGGATACCTTTTTCCACTAAATATCTACTTGATGGCAGTGGAATTGGGGGTGGGGGGCGGAGAAAGGGGAAGTTCTCCCTGAGTATTGCTGTAGCTTTAAACACAGGTTAGAACTAACTGTGCAAAGAAACATCAAATAATGTATTGGGGAAAGCAATATACCTCTTTTGGAGAAAGGATAGAAATATAGTCTTCATAAATTAGTCTTGCTTTCTCTTCAATGACACTTTTGTTGGATTCCTGTTTGAGTTCCTCACAGGCCATCCAGAAAAGCATGTTTTCCTCACTGAATTCTGTTCGTAGAAATTCACGGAAAGCATTCCTGCCAGCTGGAGTAAGCATCAACTTGTCAAATGATTGAGCCCAGGCATTTACTTCTTCGAGAGTGGGAGCAGGGCTGAAGGAGGAAGAAGAGCAAGAGAAGAGAGAAATGAATGATTTTTACTCAAGCTGTTTGCAGCTGGCAGGAGGCATCTGCCATCACAATGGAACAAAATGGTTAGGTTCATGGGGCTCTGATTCCTCGCTGGAACTACCCAAGTGCAAACTCCTGTAAACACATTTATAAGATGTTTTTCCAAAGTGTGCTTATCAGAAGCTTTGATGCAGGTGATCTGCTTTTGTGCAGAAATTGCAGTTTACTGCTCAGACTAATTGCAACAAAGAAGTACCTGTGCAACAGCTAAACATTTTTTCTATCCTTAAATGTTCCTGTTTAAATTATGGTTAAAAATTGAATGAAAATACGTTTAAAGAAGAAATTGTTCAAGCACTCGGAAAGGTACCCACCTGTATGTTACCATTTTGCAGGTACTTTTACCTGTTTGAGCATTTCTGAAGAAACTGTTGCCTGATTTTGGGAGGATCTAAGCTCCACCTTACTCTTTTTGTAAGGCCAAGCACTGCTGGTTAAGCTCATTGCATACTTGCTGAATGGGAACAGGATGTATTTTTAAGTTATTTCAGGAAAAAGGGAGACAGTTTACAATGCTGGTTTTAATTTGTCATGAGAATGGGGATGTGCTGCATATAAATAAAGTAAAATATAGTACAGACCTTTGGTTCATTAGAAGGTAAAAAAAGAAGTAACTTGCAAATTGAGTGTAAATCACAAGTAGATAATAGTTATTTTCATATCACAGGTAAATCATTGCAGTTACTTAGTATGGTTTGTTGGGTTTGTTTCATTTTAGCTTGACAGAATGCTTAATTAAGACCATACCTTTCCTCACAGTTTGGAATACCCTCTGCTTGTAGTTCATGAGATGTCCTCCTTGCTCTTTCTTCCTCTTGATTTCTAACAGTAAGACTGCAAAGTAGCAAATAAAGTTTTAGTCAACTTTGTAGAGAAAAAGGCTGAACATACATCAAATACTTTTCCTTCTATAATTAAAAAAAAATTCTAAAAGGACAAAAGCTAATGATATGCACCCATAGTTACATTCTGACCTTAATTTTACAATTGTGTAAAACTTGAGTGTAGCTGAATGCTGTTTAATATTGTGTAATAAAGATTTCCTACAGGAGGAGCATAGTTCCATGAAATATCGCAAGTTGAAGGGACCCATAAGGATTGTTGTGGACCCATACGGTCCAATTATATATACACAAGTGTATGTGTATATAGAATATTTATGTATACTTGCATACCCTTTGTGACATACCAAATCTATTCTCCATTGATTTTTGTACTGTGTATGCTCAGTGTAATGCTTTTACTTAAGCTGGACCTGATGCACTGGTTTTATGCGAGTTGTATTTTAAGGTGGATGGGTTTGGATTTGTTTGTTTGTTTGTTTGTTTTTTTCTCCTCAGCTGTGATGAAGGCCAGGACTCTGGTTTGGATTGGTGATACCATGTTACAGGAAAGCCAGAGTTCAGAAGTAGGACACAAGATTTAAGTGAGCTCAAGACTTCTGTATGTGATGTTGGAAGGATAAGCATCTTTTCGAGTTCAGATGTAGATACAGGCAGATTGTGTGGTGATTGATTCCATCTTAGAAAATTGCTAATGCACGTGTCAAAATGTGAGGTCTGGAGCACAAAGAGCAGATCTGCCATTGCTGAATATAATTTTGAGTATGTCTGAATGGAAACAGTTGTTTGTAGCATTACAAAACCAAAGTTTGCCGCAATCACTAACAGTTTTTGATGCCACATGGAAGGGTAGGTGCCAACTCCTGCTTTTTTCATCAAATGGTAGTTGAGATACCTCTAGTTTTTAAAAATTTCTTTTGTAGCTGTAGATGTAGATTAGATTGTAGTTGTAGATTTTCATTTGAAACTGGATTTGAAAATATAAATATTTTTTAGGGAGTGGGGACTATATTCCAGATCATCCAGGCTATGGTAGCTTAGTGAGAAATGTATGTGCATACATGCATGCAGTCCTGCAATCTGTAAAACTGCTTAAAATATGTCGAGAAGAAAAGGTCCCAGCGAATAACCTGTTGCTTATATGAAATGGGCCCTTCAGATGAAACAAGGCAACACAGTCTCTATAACTTCTAGGGAAATATATAACTTAATTTCTTCATTTGTATGTTACCTTCCTTTCATGCTGATGTTCTAAGTTCTACTGCCTTGATCCCTAAGGATCTCATTTATCTCTAGAAAGGTTTCTAAACCAGTAGATTTTTCTGCCTGTTTTGGATTCTAAACTCTTGGCCAAGTCTTATTTACAGCCTTTTTATTTACTGGGCATCTGCTTCTCTGTCTACTTTTAGTTCATAATCTGCAGAGACCTGCTTTTCTCTTTGCCACAGCAGTCCATGTGTTGAAGACCTAGGAAAGTTTTTGTATTGCTAAGGTGGAGAGCAGGTACTGCGAATGCTTTTTTTTCAG
Source organism: Regulus satrapa (assembly GCA_013396955.1). Taxonomy (NCBI): domain Eukaryota; kingdom Metazoa; phylum Chordata; class Aves; order Passeriformes; family Regulidae; genus Regulus; species Regulus satrapa. Next base: position 258,185 of record VWZN01011549.1, on the reverse strand, counting down.
CAACATCTGAACCATATGTTCAAACCAATTATCTCAACTTATGTTTCCAGGGGTGGGGGAAAGTCAGTAGTAATGTTAGTTCTTTATTCTGTTAGGTTATATGGGTCTCAAGCCTTCACTACCCTTTTTACCAGTGCTTCTGGCCTTTTTTGAATATGTAGAGTGATATGTATTCCTCACACACAGACAGGAAGTGATACTCTTCTCAGAGCTACTTTTGGATTGAGGGGAACCAACAGATTCAATAGAAAGGAATACAGTCTTCATCGGGTAATGCACAGAAAAGGAAAACGACCAAAGAAATAACAAACACTTCCCTAAGAGAACATGCCATGCTTCAGAAAATTACTTGCAAGCAGGCTCTTTCCCTAGAAATGTACAAGGAAACAATGAAGAGACAAGTGCAATACTGTGTCCTCTTGGGATCTGGAAGAGTAACAGGCGGGAGGCTTGGGTTTGACTGTAGGAATGAACACAGGCTCTGAGCATCCAACTGAGAGAATCATTTCAGTTTGTTCTAAATCTACTATTAAGAATATGCTGAATATTGGATGTTCAGCAGCTCAGCTGCATGAGTCATGGAGACTGTTATTTTTATTCCTATTCATAATTTTTCTGTTCCAAAAGCTTAGGCTATTTTGAGGAAATGGTCTATGAATGGAGAATATAAATAGCTTAATTACGGTTTGTTTTGCATTTCTTGCTACTAGAAAACAATTGTTTAAAAAAAATCAGAAATTATTTTAAAGCTGAAACAAGCTGCTCTGTTTCTGAGCCTGTATTGGTTTCCCAGATGATCCTGAAATGAAAATAGGAATTTTAAGCATCATGGAATCTGGGTACTTTCACAAATCCTATTGAGTAAATTGCTTTCTTTGACTTGTTTGAATAGTGATATGCACAGGCAATGATATTTTCCAGCATCCTGGAAAATATCAGGTAAAATATCAGGTAAAATGGCAAAAAAAAGCGCACTTTATCAACAATTTCAACAATTTATCAACAATTTCAAAGGTAAAATGCAGATTTTATATACTGGTATCTTAGTACATAAATGGGTCTTTCCTTTAATGGAAAACCATTTTTGTGTAATGCAGCTCTGGACTGGTCCACTTGCAATTGCACTGGACAGCTGTTGAAATGGCATTGGAATTTGTATGGGATGCTTTAACATAGATGCAATAGGTAGCAAACTGATCCTGTCCAGGCAAAGTGTTAAAGTCTCTCTAAATTCTACCTTAGTTTATCTCTAAGCACCTGGTGAAAAGCTTGATAGGATCTGAGCCAGAGTTCTTGGCCTCTCACAAAAAACCCCAAACCTCCATGCAGTGTTTTGTCCTTGCAAAATATTTGCATTAGGGAGAGCAGAATTTTGTGTGTCTTGGCTTCTGATGAGCTGAGTTCCAGTAGCAAGAAATGATCAGTCTGCTCTTCCCTTACTTTCTAAGGGTATTCTCCAAAGCACTTGCCACAAAGTGCTATTGGAAAACAACATTAGTGGAATAGACTCCCAGCCCAGGCTGTAAGGTTATTTTTGACCAATTCCCATCACCTCAGTGCCAGGTTTGCTCGCCTTGAAATGTTTATGTAGTGGATGGTGAATTTTTAAGAAACATTCCACCTGTTGTCAGTGTTTTGGCTGAACTCTATGGCTGTTAAGGACTTTTTTATTTGAATGCAAGTTCTACTCTCACCCATTAAGTAATGCTTTCCCCTAAGCAGATACAGACAGGGCTTTTGAGTATGGGAAGATTTACTTCTGTTTAGAATGAAATCACTTGGATCTGGAGGAGGTAGTAAGAAAGTGAAGGTGAACACATTCTTAATTTAAGGAATCAAGTGATTCCTTCTCTTTTGATTTGATTGATACATTTTCTTCCTTAACAGGAATGGGACTTCTGTAGTGGGAGTTTTTCTGAATTTTTTCTGCTTAGCTCATCTTCAGCAAATACCCTCCATGTTTAAAGCTTCTGCTCCCAATGATTGTCTTCATTAAGATAACACAAGTGCTGTGAGTTGACAGTACTAATTAATGACAACAGATCCAGTTACCTTCAGGGGAAAAGAAGCATGTTAGGCACCTGGTTATTCATTTTCTGACCTACAAATCCTTCCACCTTCTAACTTCATTTAACACCTTCGGTGCTGCTTGTCAAGGCCCAAATCTAAACCTAAAGCTGTGGCATAGTCTGGTATTGCTTTCAGTTTTTAGTGGGAGCCTTGGTCAAGCCCAGTGCTGAGGAGAACCTGTCCAGCACAAAACAGACTTTACGCAGTATTGGAAAAAAAAAAAAAAAAAAAAAGAGCAATAGAGATACTGTAAAGACATTTGTTTTTAAATCTGTTATTTCAATGGCAGGGGAAAGAAAGAGTACACTGAAGTAGAGGGTTATGCCTAGTAGTAGAGAACAGCTGTCTCTTTGTGTCCCAGATCTGCAGAATTATACAAGTGTTTTCCTTGGCTTATGTTGTCCCTATGCAGGAGCTATGTGTTCCTTCCCTGCTATTTTGTTCCCTAGAGGCTTGAATGAGAGGGGTTACCATGAGCAGCTGCAGCAACAGCACCAACAAAAGCAGCAGGCATTAGACCCTCGATTTCCTGTGCTGAGCTGAGCCTGTGCAGCACCTGGGGTCTCCGGGGTCGTAGCCATCTGCCGTTTGCGAATCTCCGTCCTCTCTGATCCCATGGGCTGCAAGCAACAAAGGAAGGGGGAAGTAAGAAACCTCTTTCTCTTTTTTCCTTTTTGTGTTTGCTTTAGAAGTCTTACCCAGAAGTGCTGAATGCCACAGCCTCAAAGGAACTGAAAAGCTAAATCACTGATTTTCCCCCATGCAAGTTCTTAGGTGTTGAATCCTTTGGAAGATTCACTAATTTATAAGTGCTGTGATGGAAGGCAAAGGGCTAATGAATTCTTCACGTGCGTGGGAATACAATGAGAGGGGAGTGGTGATGCAGAGAACAAAAGGTACAAGTACTTGGAGAGCTAGAGCTCTTGGCACAGAGGTATATGAGCCTAGAAGTTGAAAAGGGTTTCCTGAGGTTTTGACTTCAAGGCCATCCTAAGGAAAATGGTACAGAACAGTAGTAGTTAGGACCTCTCTTTTTCTTTTTTTCCCCCCTTTCACCTGATTAGCCAATCCACAGGCTTCATGACGGTTGAGTGAGGCACCTGAGCTCTCCTGAAAATCTGGCCTTTGGTGGGTATTGAGGATGTCTCAAACCTGCTGGTTCCCTTTGTAGCAAAGGGGTAAGGGCCAGTGCTCATTTCTCCATTGAAGGTCTGGCAGACACAGTTTTTAAAAATGTTTTTTTCTCTATGCTTCTGTGAAGATGAGGAGGAAATATAAAACTAAATTATAAATTACGTGGTTTTTATTGAGGCCCCCAACTGAAGACCACGTGAAACAATCTTTGGTGGATGCACCAGTGGGGTTTTTTTGCACAGTTGTAGGAAGCCTTTTTGGAGACTGCATTTTGCAGATTGTGCAGATAAGTGGTGTTGATGAAATGACAAGTCCCCTTGAAGTCCCTGTTCATTTCTGACCTATCTCTGAGCTTCATATTTGCTCTAAAGCTCTTAATGGTGCTCTCCCTGTTATGCTGAAAGTTGTGCCATATGTAAGTGACTAATGTCTTTAAGAGATGAAATGTTAGCTTGTACAAAGATGAGTATGGCTTTCTTCATTTTATTTGTATTTGCTTTCTGGGTGACATAGCTAATCATCCTCCTATGTCACAAGATCCCTTTGTGTGTTAGGTTGCTAAGCCTTCTTTTGAGGCCATGGCAATTGTAGGGGAATTAAAATTAGTTGCTACCAATTTTGAGGGTTTTTTAAAAAATCTATAATATCAGACTTGAATGTAATAAGATAAATACTTGGGGGTTATAGGTTGTTTTCCTTTCTAAAATGTTCATCAAGGTTTAGGAAATGCTGTTTTAACTTGAGGGGGACTGTACAGATGGTGTCAGAGACTCAACAGAAGTATCAGAAGAAGAAAGAATGTTATTTTAGCAGAATGCAGCATTACGTTTTGCTGCACTTTGGCTACTGTGGTTCTGGGTGGGGGTTTTTTTTGTTTGTTTGTTTTTTGGTTTTTTTGTTTTGTTTTGTTTTTGTTTTGGTTTGGTTGTGGTTTTTTAACGTTGAATTTATTTCTAACTTGTAGAGCTTAATAGTTTTTGTATTTGTGAGAACCACCCACTCTCTCAAGAGACAAATGCATGACACAGTAGCAGAAGATACACCTGTGTAGCAGGAGGGATAAAATACAAGAACAACAGTATAGATACAAACTATAACCCATTTTGAAACTCTGAAGGCCCAATCTGACAAGCAATGGCTAAATTACCAGAAATAGAAAATCTGAAAAAGAACATAGCTTCCAACTGTCCCTCCCCAATCTTTCTTGTTTCAAAGTGTGGAAGGATAACAGAAATGTAGAATGCATTTGTAGATTCAGATTTCTTTCTGTCAGCTTCAGATTCATTTGAATGGAATGAATAAGTATTAGTTTCCTTCCAGACACCTATACTTTTTAAAATTGAGAATTCTCATATTTCAGTTAGAGGCTGATAGCATATAAAACATTTTTTGAAGGGTCATATATCTAACAATGTTTCAGGCTGCTTTGGACAGTAAACAATTATTATTGATTAGAAGAATGCAACTTGGATTCAGACACATGGTGTTCATATAGCCTAACTCTTACTTCTGATATATTTTAAGTTCACACAGTTATATCTGTAATTCATATTAATAATGAGTTAGCCTGGGCTAAATAGAATCCAGGGTCCTTGTTCTAGGATAGCAAGCTAGAGAGCTGAGCAGTTGTGCAGGTTATTGCAGAGCTGTAGAAGGTCCTTTGCTGCATGTAGCATTAAGTCCCATGGCACAAAACTGTGTCAGGTTCACAGAACAAGAAATAAGTGATCTCTCCCAGCACTGTTTACCTAACTTCAGAAGTGCCTTATTTGAGGTACATAGGTATCTTTCTACTGTTTCTAATATATCCAGAATTTCACTGTAGGACATGGAAATTTTCCATCACACTTTGCTGCTTCTTGCTGCAACCACCAGAGCTATGTAATGAGCCTTGCCAGGCAACTGCTGGTTTGAGTTGTGCTGTGTGCAGGAATGGGTTGTAGATTTATCAATTACTGCAGTGAATATTATTTGTAGGAATTAACAAAATTCCTTGCTCCTTTATAGTACAGCCCACATTAGCAACAATTTAAGCAATTGCTTGATTGATTTTTGGATCTGCGGGAATTGAGGGGGTTATTATTTTGCCTTCAGTAGACTTCAGGCTCCATCAGGGCAAAAAGGAGGGGGTGTTTTTAGACCTTGTAGTGAAAAGGTCTTCTATTCATGTAATTTTACAGTTGTTATTTTGGGATATCGGATTTCCAGACCCCTCTGAAGGTGCTATGGGAATGAAAAAATTGTATGAGAACCCTTCGTACTGGATGTTCTCTGCACTTTGAGAACTGGAGCCTGCCTTCTCTGTCCCCACCATCTGGAGCAGCAATGTGCCTTGTTTGAAAATGGGTTAGAGGAGAAAACACAGAGGATTGGAAAACTGGAGATGGACTGCGCTCCTGTGCATGTTTTCGGAGGAATCCAAAAGAACTTTTAGTCTCCTGATGGAATTAGGTGAGGTGCCTTTAACCAAAGGACTTCAACCCCTACCATCTCATGCTCTGTTTATACTCAGACTGGGTATGGTTCCAGCTGATTGCTGGGTATAACAGGAACAGCCAGTAGGGTCTAATTTCGCTAATATTAAGTCACTGTGAGGAATCAAATCCTTGAACAAGACAGTCAGTGTCAGTGTCTAGATGGCAAGAGGGGGTTCTGTTGCACAGGTCCTCATAGTGGTGGTGTTGGCTGGACCACATGAGGCTCTGGGACCTGAATTATTGCTCAGATCCTACACATAGCTGTCTCATGTGCCTTGGGACTGCTCCAGCACACACATGATCCATCCCTGGTGGTTGTCTGGAGCTACAAAACATCTGCTATATCCCTAAATTTTGTACGTGAGTCTATCCTGCATGATCATTTTTGCATCTGCAGGAGGTTCCTTCTGACTATGGGCAAGTGACTGGCCAATTAAAAGTCTCCTCTGACTACCTGCAGTCTGTGCAGAATTGAGTTGATTTTGTAGCTTTGGAGTTTCTTGATATCCTCCAGCCTGGATATTAATCAGCACACTGGAACATAAAGAAACTCCTCTAGGCACAGTGGGTCCTGCCTGGAGGAATCCAGAGAGCCATCAAAATTCCACATGGAGAGTGCCAATTAGTCAAATACTTAAATGAGAACGGGGAGTAGAAGTTGAGGTGATCCGCTTGTCTCCACTTGGTTCATGGTTTCAAGTCAATCTAATGTGGCATCTCTGCGGATGCCTAGGTGCAGAGTTTCTGGATCTCCCAAGGAAAGAGATGTCCCTCTCTACGAAACAGTAACAACAAATTTAGTGCATTAAGAACTTGTCCCCTAAAGAGCAATGAAACAAAAATAGAGGAAAAATAATGGCATACATTCTTGCTTCTTGCCCCACTAGATAGCATCTATGAATCATATAAAAGAGTATGTGCTCATATTATTGAATACTAGTANAGTCCAAGGATTTAAATGAGCATCAGAGGTGCTACTTTTGACAATAGTGGCAAAACCACTGTATGCCTTAAAACTAATGATGAGGTGGTGAAATAAGAATGTCTGTCATACCTTTTCCACTCCAAAGCATACCTATCTGACATTCAGATTATGAAGCATTTCTCCATGTAACCTTATAAACACGAAGGAGTGTAAAGGTCAGGAGTGAAAATTATTTCCCTGATTAAAAACACCTCAGGTGATATTTGGCTTAGTTGTAACATTTATAGTATTTGCTAATTTCTCAGCAGAAAGGTAGGCTACAAAGAAAATAGCATACCCAAAGGAGGAGTATTTAAAATCTAAGCCACAAATGTCAATTTAAAAAACAAAACAAAATCTCAACCAAATTTTTTTAAAAGCCCCAAATGCAGGAATATGCAGAAAACTGTAGACAAAACTTTATACTTTAATCCCCACTTTATGCTAAAACACAATGACATTTTTTCAGCTCAGAGTGCAAAGATTCTGTTACTTAAGTGTAATTACTGAGACTTAATGTTTTCTCCTTGTAGGTGTTACAGTTGGGCAGGTGTGCAAGCCTTTAGCTTGTCCTCAGGGCTGATTTGCATGGCCACAGCATGAAGCTTTCCCAGTAACTCCACTGGGAAGCCCTGTACTGGAACACTAACTGACAGCCACTTGGAGTGAGGGCACAGATGTGAATCATGTAGTCCAGTTATTTTTCAGTAAATACTTCAGGCCTGATCCAAACTCCTCTAAAGCAGTGAAAGCCACCTCTTGGTGTCAGCAAGCTTTTGGTGAGGTTATGTAACTCTCACAGTTGCTGCTTTGACTTTGGGTCCTCCCAGTAATGATAAGCAGTGAGTTGGAAGAGATTCTGTTCTTATCTACTCCTGTCATGAGAGGATTGCAACTGGGGTCAGGTTCCAAATAAATCTCTAATTCTATTTTTTAACAATTCAGATATATTTGGGGCTGCAACAGACTCCCACTGAAGCTTGTGGCAGTTCACTGTCAACTGAAATATGAACAGGAAACTTGATGCTCGCTCTTCTTCCTTTTCATTGACAAACGTGACAAGCAGGCTTTCTCCATCAAGCAGTGTGTTATTTTAGACAGAGAAGAATTCTAATATATGTTAATGAACTCGCCCACACATATGCACATGCTTTAGGCATACTTGTCAGATTGCCCACTTAGTAGGTTAAGAGCAAGAGCTCCTCGAAAGTTATCTTCTATTACTGGAGATTTGGTATCTTGTAGAGGGGTGGCCGAAATGGTTGAGAGTTTGTGACTGCAAGACAGAGGCTAGCAGAAAGGAGACTGGCAGCACATGGAATAAACCAGCTTTTCATGTCACTTCTGTGATATGACTGCCCACATCTGTTTAAGGCTTCAGTGGATGAAGTTGCAAGTGAAAGTCTAATCCTGTAACTAACAGCTCTGGGACACTTTCAGATGTCCAGAAATTGAGTACTTTTGCTTCTTTTACTTGATTTATTTTTCCAGAGGAGCAGCAGCTTAAAGGAGCCAAGTTCATCTATCCAGCTTAAAGCATTGCTTTACATTTCAAAAGGAATGGCTGAAAGGGTATCATACCCACATACCAAGAGGTAAATGGTGCCTTGATCCTGTCACCCACAACAGGTATTGTTCTACCAATTCCTTAGATGTCTTCTGCTCCTTTTTCTTTGATATTCAGTTCTACCCAGTTGGCCACCACAGGAGGCCACTCTCTGCAAAAACTTCCTGCACTAAAGTTTTTCTCTGAGCAAAATCTGACTTTCTTGTTAGAAACCTGGTTACTTGGGGCTTCCATGGGATGTGGGGTTTTTGTTTTGGTTTTTTTGTTTTTTTTTTTTTTTTTTTTTTTTTTTTTTTTT